>JAINRJ010000152.1:0-600000 GCA_022113865.1 Chimonanthus praecox
ATTTCCTATTAAAAAAAACTTGCAGCCTGAAGGCATTTTGGATGGGAAGGTTGTAGCTAAAATCGTTGACAACCTGAGTTGTTCTGTCCATGCGTAATCAGCTATTATGCTTCAAGGAGTTTCTAATTACCATCTAAATTGTTGGATTGGTTTTATATGGTTACATATGACGACCGCATGATGGGATCCCAATTTAATAAAATACTGTAAGGATATTTGTTAATGACTATAAATGGTAGGTTGATTAAATGGGATTTATTTCTCTATTTTTACTTTCCATTTGAGTTGTACTGAGAGCCTATTTATAGTCTCAATTTAGTAATGGAAGGTAGAAGAGAATTTCCTCCAAATCATAGCTTCCGCTTGGAGTTCGGTTTCTCCTTGAATTGAAACCGAAGTTGGAGGCTTGATTTTCCATCAAAGTGAAATTCCTCTCATTTTTTTCCATTTTCTTTGTTGTATTTCATTTTCCGTTCTTTTTTCATTAGGGTTCAGCTCATTTGGCATGAGAATAGTACTATGTCCGAGGTTCAAATCCTTGAGGGGGTGACATGTGGAGAGGGTTGTCTAGTGCTAAAGTGGCCGCCACAAAGGGGGAAAGGACTACCTAGTCCGAAGTGAGAGCCGCTATAGGGGGGCCACCAGGACATTGACAGAAGTGTGGTTTACTATGAGTCTAGTGGGCCCAACTTGGGGTATGGGCGTCAGGTTGGGCCAGCTTAGTATTGGATAGGCTTAAGGGCTTGATTTTCCGTGTTCCATTAGCTTTAGAGCTTTTGGCGTATAGGTCAGGTAATTAACTTTTATTTGTTATGTGCTTGATGGGGCCCAACATGGGGTATGGATGTTGGGTGGAGCCAATCTAGTATGAGATAGGTTTAAGGGCCTAATTTCCATGCTGCATCAACTTTAGAGCTTTTGGTGTATTCGTCATGTAGCTATTATTTAGCATCAAAGCCTAGCATGGGATTGCCTTAAAGGGCCTAATTTTCTATATTTTTCAAAAAAAATGCGTAGCCTTTCTTCATTTCACTCAATCTTACCCGGGGGGGGAGGGAGAGAGAGAGAGAGAGAATGTCTATTCGTCCACCTCACCCCTCCCTTCTTGGATCATACCCATTGTCAGAGAGAGAGAGAGGAGAAAGAGAAGGTGGGCTCCTCAACCACCTTGTTGTTTTTGACTCATAGTCGCTTGTTTGCTTGGTTCCATTGACGAAGATTGATGCTCGTTAGCCACACTGTTGCTTGTGGGCCACTATTTTCACTCTCTTCTTGACCATTGTTTCAAGAAAAGAAAAAGAGAGAAAAAAAGGGAGAAGATTGAAGTAGAAGACAAAGACCACTACGGAAAAAAGGAAAACAGAAGAGCAAGCATACTTGTGGCCATCACCCTTGTTGCCACTTTTATTTTTTGTCCTTTGCCACCAGATCTGCATCGATATCCGTCACTGAGATCTCCACAAGACCCCCTGCCATTTCTGTTTTCTTCTCTTTCCCTCACATCTCTACTCCTTTTTTTTTACCTCTTTTATTTCTCACCCCGCTCTTGCCTTTTCAACCTGCCCTTTTCAATATTTTTTCTTTTTAAAACTACCTGCCGCACTTGATTCATGCCTTTTTCCTTTTTTAAATAAAAAATAAAAACCCATTTACCAAAAAAAATGCTTCCATACCTATTTTTTATTTATTGGTGACAATCCATTTTAAATTCTTTTGTTTTCAAACCCATTATAAGAAACAAAATCCAAAATCCTACCTTTTCACACCCATTTTCTTTTCATACATTTTTTTTCCCAAACTCATCTTTTACATTTATTCTATTTTCTTTCAAACCCTTTATAAAAAAAAAAATCCTACCTTTTGCACCCATTGTCTTTTTATACATTTTTTTCCAAACGTACCTTTTATATTTCTTCTACCTTTTTTTTTTCACAAAAAATCTTCTGTCTTATTTTCTGTATTCATCCATAAGAAAAAAGCTTTTTCGACCCATTTTCTTTTCATTATTTTTTCAAGTCCACCCTTATTTAAAAAAAAAAACTTTTGATACCCATTTTTATTCAATCCTTTATGATGGCATCAAAGACGGAATGAATCAAGAAACTTGGGGACTGTTTGTGAAATATCTGGTGCCTCGAAGGACATAAAAATGTTATTGGCTGCTATCAAGTACAACATTGATCATACCGCAACAAAGGTTCTTTCAAAAGAGACACTCACGAATCAGGAATAGATAGTGTTGCAAATATTACTATCAATGATGTCACTCCAACATTGATTTTCATGCAATCAACCCAAAATCTTGAAATTCCAAGTGTTGATGATGGCGCTAGTGGTAGCAACACTTAGCCCTGTCATTTGAGTTTGACTCCACTTCTTATGTCGACACAAATCAAATTAAAGGGATTAATCAAGGACAATCCTTCACATATGAAGTCCCTTTACAAGATCACCAGATATTAGTCCCTTCGATTCATTTAGATGATCTCACTATTGTCTTTGTTCAACAATGCATGGGCAATGTGCAAGGTCCTGAAGTAGGTGCAATGCCCTTTTCCCACATTCTGTGGACGATGATGCCCTTTTAACAGTATGTTGCACAAGGCATGCATGCAACATATTGTTAATTGTCAAATTTGTGTTGGAATTGATGCGGGTTTCCATTTTTATGTACATTTTACTGCATTGGAAGAATTTAATATCAGAAGTCGCCACTGTGGAAGTTTTCTGAACCTTGAGAACATGGTTCACCTCCATGTGGGTGGGAATGATTGGAATATTTTTAGGAGATTTTGTTAGTGATAATAAATAGTAGGTTGATAAAATGGGATTTTTTCCTTATTTGTACTTCCATTTGATTTGTACTGAGAGCCTATTTATAGGCTCAATTTAGTAACAAGAGGTAGAAGAGAATTCCCCCAAATCATAACTTTGGCTCAAAGGCTGATTTCGCATCAAATTGAAACCAAAGTTGGAGGCTTGATCTCCCCTTGAAGTGAAATCGATATCCTTATTTTATCCATTTTCCCTATTTTCTTTCATGTTCCATCTTTTACCACTAAGGTTCATATCACCGCTTATGAAGTTGCCATCTAGACCCAAGGTGGCTACCCTTGCGAACCATTGTAGGTCCAATCAAACCCATTTCCATGCCTTACCTTCACCTTGTTGCTGAGTCAATTTCTCACTAAAACCCTTCGAAGCTTAATTCAAAGAATCAAAGTCTGCATAGAACACTAATTTGATTCTATCTTTTCTTTCATGTTGGTTATGTATCCAAAAAATATCATGCATCAGGATAGCAGTTTTACACATAGTTATTAAAATCTTATGATTTACAATTTGAATCTTATGATACGATATGATTTTAAAAAAGTGATTTGGATCTTATAAAACGATAAGTTTTTTAACAACCTTACAATTTTTGTCATTTAAATGTTAGTTTTACAAAACTATGATTCTCCTTTAACATTGGTCTTATAAACTATCCATTACCACATGTAATTAGCAAGCCATATACACGACTTTCTTTTTATAGTTTTGAACAATGTTTACATAAATGACAATCATCAAGTTCTATATACAATAATATTGTCATTTTTTGTATTTTTACCAATAATCTTTTGAATACCAAGAGCACAAAAAATTAAAAACTTTAGTTTTTTCTTTTAAAAGATTATACCATTTTCTTGATAAAATTATAAAAAATATTATGATTTACAATACGATACAATTGATGGCTAAAAGGATTTATGATACGACTTCGATTTTCAAAACATTGCTTATAGATGGAAGAAACAACAATCCCTTGCTTTATATTTGAAAGTTTTAACTACCCTCATGTCAAACGTGCGTTTTATCATCATCAACATTAAGCTATTAACATGTTTGGTTTTTTAAGTACTCCTTTTTCCACTCAATCCTATTGAAAACCATGTTCCCCATCTTCCAATAATCTATCATGTCCTTCCTTACCTTATGAGTCCAATTCATTGATGGTCTTCCCATTCTATCAGTAGCTTTTGCTTCTAATCCTCCAATTCTTTGTACTAGGGTTGTTTTTGGTCTTTTAGTAATAAGCCTAAACCATCTTTCTTAAGCGACGTTGCTTGACAGTTTTGTCCATGAGAACAACCTTTAGGTCTCCAACACACATTTCTAATTATATCTTTTCTTGCTATCCCACATCCATCTTTATGGTGCACAAGTTTTACCTTATACATTTGTATTCAGCCCTTAATCCATTGAGACAAGTTTGCAAATCTATTAAAATAGCCTGAAATGCTTAATCTATTCAGGTTATAGGGTGGGAAGAGGTTGCATGTTGAATGAGTAAAGTGTTCAGCTGAATTGGTTTTGGATTATGTATATATATGGTCATCAATCCCATATATAAGAATAAAGAATTTATCAATTTTTTTCAATTACTGTGTCATTAAACTTGTTAGTCATGTTATAGAATTTTGGATGAGTGTAATAGAAGAATTCCGAAGACACCAATCAAATATTTTAGGGAATCAATTTGGATTTGCATCGTGTAGATCAACCGTGGAAACCCCTTTCATTATTTTGAGAAGGTCCAATAAGGAAATTATGCATTGAGACAACTATCTACTAGTCAACTATCCCATACTGGTTTGTTGGCTGAGGAATGCTGGGTTCTTGGTGTGGTTTGTTTTAGCCTAGAATCGTTGGTCGTAATATAGGCAGGCGGCATCTACATGTGTGTAGCTTAGGATCATTGGCGTGTGATGCTGAGGTTCTTGCATTTGTATGAAGTAAGCATTGTGAGGTAGATAAGATGTTGTTTTAGGTACCATAGCCTTCGATTTGACTTCAGTCCTTTTGGATCGAGATAGAGACCTAGCGGCATCAATAGTTGTGGATCCATCTGGAGTTGGCAGAACCACCCGCTTAGGTAAGGGCGAGGGAATCGAGTGCATCTTATTTGACCAAAAAGAAATTTTTTCACAGTTTTTTCCAACTTAGAAAAGGCTTGTTAGTGAGTCCTATGGGCGTCAGATAGATATTGGATTCAGAGAGAAAAAAAATTGCCAAATCCAGTTACAAATGTCAATCCCAGATAGATAGGCTAAATGGGTCTGATGATGATGATAAAAAAACTGTGATTGGGTGTGTTGATGAAATTAATTTGGCAAATGTTGAAAATGGAAGGCATCCCTGGGTCCTAGTACATATATTAATGTTCAATGGCTGTGAAAGAAAAGGCGGCAAATATAGAAGCGGTGAATGAAGTGATTAAGTAGTTGTCAGTTGAAGTTGGACTTCACCAAGATTTTGCTATGGACAACTTAAATTTAGAAATTGAAGATGAGGTTCTCGGCCTATATTGTTTGTAGATAATATAGTACTAATTATTGAGATGAGTAGTCTCTCTCTTGATAATATATATGTGTGTGTACAAAAACTACAATGAACTTAGGTGCAGTCAACACTCAATTCCACATCACACAAAATGACAAAATACTTGAAATGTTATTTTAAAAAAAGGGTAGAGTAAAAAAAATTCACTAAACCTTGGTGTAGTGGAAAAAATCTACACCCACTTTTTAGACAAATGGTTGGTGTTCATGTCATCTACATCATTTGTGATCACATTTTTAAAATAACTTTTCAAGTATTTTGTCCTTTTGTGTGATGTGGAATTGAGTGTTGAGGATAGCCAAATTTATTGGAGTTTTAGCCTGCACCCCTCCTTAAGTTGCACTCATTGTGAGTTTGCCTATATGTGGCTCATCTATGTTGATGGTGGCCAATCCATTGGAAAGGTCTAAGTTTGGATTCGCGGCCCATAAAAATTGTCTTGATTCGATTAATCAAGCCAAAATTTTCAAAGCCATAAAATTTAGAGTTTAATAAAGTGATAAAATTTTTGAGGGCTTAAAAAACATAGCTTGATTGATCCAATGAATATGATTTTTCGTAGGCCACAAGTTTAAGCACCTTTTCAATGGGCTCATCACTAGGTGTGCAATTTGGGTTAGGGTCAACCCAAAACCGGTTGACCCAACCTAAAAGTATGGGCGAGCTAACCAACCCATTTAAAATATGGGTTTGGACTGAAAAAGCTTGACTTGTATTTAATTTGGATTGCAATATCGTTATGCTTTGTATAACTTAACCCACCTGAATTTTATATATATATATATATATATACACTTTCCATTTTTATATCATTGTTGGGCAATTTTTTAGAATTAACTCTCTAGAATGTTTATACTTTAGTGGTAAACTTGTTTTTGTGTATATCTTTTCACTTGAAGCATATCAATTTGATATATAGACCAAATATCTACTTAATTATATGGGTTGACTTGTGACTCAATTTAACTTGACCAAATTGGTTGACTTGAATTAAAATGGGTTTGGGAATTTAAAAATGGGTCGGGTTATGGGCGGTTTGGAAGAGGCAAAAATATCAGTTGGATTAAAAAATAGAGATCTGAATTAAACAAGGGTGCACTCAGATTTTGCTCTCAACCTGACTCAACCGCTTGGATTGCACCCCTACTCGTCACCATCACCTTAGGTGGGCTCATAAAGAGTGCGCTTGAACTTAAAAATAGCTTCACTAGATGAAAAATTGAGAGAAACTTGTTTGAGGTGTTTAGGGCATGTAGGTAGTAGAGTAGAGATAACACCAATATATAGAATTAAGATATTATGAGCTGCAAGTACAAAGAGGAGTAGACCACTCCAAACATGGAGAGAAGGTGACGTTTAGAACTAGAAGAACAAGAGAAGCACCATCTTCCTCTAAAAACTCAAGAGAGAAAGAATCCAAAGAATTAAAGAACCCCAATCTACATACACTATATAAAGGCTTCAAAACAACACCAAAACTTGACTTATTGTTTAAGAAAGGAATGCTAATCAACTTACAATAAGTATAGTCCTTTTTTAAGCAATTACATTCTAAAGAAAACTCTCTTCAAACTCTCTTTTGACCTCCTAACTTGGGCATTAAGTGACAATAAATATAAATTTGCTGAAAATAACACAAAATTAGTAACTTGCTAAATAAAAATAACTTTTTTTGAATGGTATAAAATACAAATATAATTCTAATCTAATTTTCTGAATTAAGACTTTAACGGGCCCATTTTTGTCAATCGAGATGATCCAAATAATCGTACATGATACATCCTGCATCAAAAAGGATAAAAAGGCATGGTAGAAAGTGAGGTGATATTGGGTCAAATAAGTAGGACTTGAAAAGCCGATCTCAGATAGATGGCTTTTTGGTTTTGATGATGATTAAGACTTCAAATGGCTAGAAATAGAGCTTGTATGGAGAATTAAAAGATTAAAAGTTGAAGGTACTGGAAGGGGGAGGCTGTTGAAGATTCAGATTGATGTGGTATCGAGGGACATCGTAGATTTTAGAGGTGCAGAGAATATGGTTTTTGATACAGTATTGTGGAAACTCACAAAGCTGAACAAAATAGATAAAAGAATGATTGTTGCTGCTGTTGTTGATGATTATGACAATGATGAAATTATTTGTTATAATCGCTAAAGAATCAGTCTTGCTAGAATTTCATATATCATGTTTTTTTTTCTTATGACGGAGAACTCCAAGACCCCCACCTCTCTCGAGTTCGAGGGTGTTGGGTAAAACTCCAGTTCCCAAGTCAAAGTGTCTGCCATTTGAATTATCTTGTGCGGGTTTTCATTTATCATGATAAACATATATTTGCCATTGCTCGCCCACATCCACATCCACACTCACCACAAGGGGTATAGATACATGGTCCTCTCAAAAGTAGAAAAAACACATTATACAACAAAAGCTGCAAAAGTAGAAACATAAACATATACATAAACATGAGTGCAGTAGGAAGCCAGTCTGAGTCCTGTGTGGGGGTATCCATTTAGACCCCTTTTCTTTATCGCTTTCATTGGTCCTGTTTGTTGGATTGCTGTTGCTTGGTTCATTAGGCCTCAAAAATCCTGAAAGAAGTTGAGCCTGGGCTTGAGCTTTGGTGACATTTACTCATAAAAACAACACGCACATTTTGAAATTATTACTCTACTGATTGAATCTTGAGATAATCTGCAGTTCCTTTCATCCAAATTAACTTTTTTTCTCTTTGTTGATGAGATACAGGTACTAGATGCTACTGATCATATCAATTCATGCAAGCCCGTCAACCGCACTGATCCATCATACACAGAGACACTAACCTTCTTGCAAAAGCTAAAAACCTATTACACATGACCGTCCATTTTTCTTTGTAGGCGGCCTTCCCTTTATTTGATTGATGTAATTATGCGTATCAGCTCTCTCTCTCTCTCTCTCTCTCTCTCTCTCTCTAATGTAGTATTGGCGACCTTGCGGTGAGCTGTAAATAACTTCCAGAAGCCCTGGTTAATCTGGAGGAGATATGCAGTTTCTAAGATTTCCGCCATATGTAACATATTTTGAGATTAAGTTCCATAATGCAATTCTTTTTATTACTGTATGTCTACTCTCTTTTTCTCATTTAGGGAACGAAGAATGGCTTTTCTGATTTGTACATGAAACTAATATAGCTGCGGTGCTACTCGTTTTGCAAAACTCCAGAGTCACAGCAGTCACCAGATTGATGTGGGGCCACTTGGGCCGTGGGTCAAAACAAGCCTGACTCGTTTTTTTTTCCGTGTCTTTTTGTGAAAAATAGGGATATGACCGATTCTATTTTCTTGAACATTCAATTGCTCCAATAGCCCTTAAAAAATAATTAGCTATGATCCAATGAGATTGGCAGCTTAAAAAGTATCTGTATATCAGTTGTTTACCTTCTCTAGATCAAGGGTGTGAATGTTTATAAAAAGGCTTTGGACTGCATCACTTTGATGCTCGTTTTCTCATCAAAAAATGAACTTGAGTAATTGAACTTGCTGACATGGGTAACCCCACCAATAATGTGACACGTGGCATGCCTACATGTAACCCAAGTCATAAGTAAAGATCATTATAGTAAAGATCATTACCGATTACCGATGCAAGGGGTGTTCATAATATCCAAGGTAATTTCTAGTGAAGGATAACTTTGGATAATGACTGCAAAATTTACCCATCATCTAAATGCAGCTAATGAGTGTATCCTATGAGCAGCTAGTATTGCATCCTTAAGTAAAATCTAGAATAGATAAGTTAAAATCAGATCTTTTTATATTTTTTGGTTTGATATGACAGTTTACAAGTGGTTTTCAAAAATTAAAAAAAATTCCAATCAAATAATGTACCACATGATATTAATTCTGTTTAAGTTTAGCATTTTTTTCATGTAAAAATTCCAAATTTATTTGTAAATTTTTGCTTTTGAAATTTAGTTTTGTTTTAGTCTAAAGAAATTTGAGATTCTGACTGAACGTGATGGAGCATTTAGAATCTGTCTTCATGCTTTTGAATCTTGCCATTCAGCCTTAAAATAACAGAAGATGTGGACATGCATGAGTGACATGCCATGTGCCACTTTTTCTGTATCAGGTTTGTAAAAGACCCAAAATAGAAAGTAGATGGCATCCACTTAAAAAAGTTTTAGACGTACTGGTTAATGTGCCTGCCAAGAATCTCAATAGATCTTCATGTTCTTCTTAACCCTAATTCCATGGGAGAGAACCGAGTCCATGGGAATCAATACTATCAAACCCATATAAAAAACTCTCAACTCATTCCCTAACCTATGGAGTTTCCCTCTATACTTGAAGAATCTTCTTCCTTGAGAGGCTTTAGTATCATGCAACTCATATTAAAATGATTGCAGCTGCCAATATAGTATTGACTTGTTGCTATACTTTTATTTGAAAAGGTTGCATTTCTGGTAAAAATAGGTCTAAGTTGAATGAGGACCGTCCACAAAAAAACAGTATAAACTATACCTAGTGGCAAGGACAGAGGATTCCCAAATCCCCCAACTTTTACTAAGTAGGAAATGCTAAAGACAATCATCACGAGACCAAGTTGTTGTTGTCACTTGGTTGTAATAAAAATAACCCAGGGTCCAGACCTACACTATACAAAACCTAAACAACCATTCAACTCTTTCAAAGGTCAGATACAGGGATGGTTCTATCTTCATAGAATACAAGCAGCTTAATTCCATGCTGTACGGACATTTCAAGATGTATGATTAATATTTGTGTTTGATACTTCTGAATATTTGTAGACACTTGCACTTATGTTAGATGTTTGTAGAGACCAAGGCTCTTTTTTTCTTAGGTTCTTTTAGTCTTTTTAAACATTTTTTTTAAGATAACAAAAATATTAAAACATCTTTTCCTTTTTAAAGTCTAATTAAAATATCTGTAACGTTCTGTCCCGCCCAGCAAGATATTGTCCTCTTTGGGTGGTGAGAACTTGAACCCTATGCACAGACCCACATCTTCAAGGTTTTGCATTGGAATGTGCACCTATACATACACTCCAAAATGTGCCTTCCTAGTAGCAGAGTACATAATGAAGATATTGCCCTCTTTGAGTCCTCGAGTAGGCTTTGACCATACTTGGAAACCCTCAAGGTTATGTTCCCAATACGTGGGCTCCAAGCACAAGCCTGAAATACATCTTACTGAGAGAAGTGAGGATGTTACTTATGTCCGGGATCAGGACGCTCGTACCAGGCAATAGGAGACAACATAGCGCTACATCATCTAGCGCTTCACGCTTTCTCTAGCGCGTTATCACAAACGAGCGCACTCAATCACAAACTAGTGTGGGTCTATCACAATATGAATATGTTTGTCACCTAATTATTTAAAGCGAAACTAGTATATTGTGTTCTTAGTGTTACTTTTGTACATTGATTTAAATTTATTTAAATGAGGCATCCTATCTCTATGTCTTCTTTTCTATATTACTGAGTCCAACAACTCTGTGCAACTTAGCTGTCTAATACATGTAGTACCAAAGGCTCAACACTCCCATTTTCTAAGACAATTCCAACCCCTTTGGATTGGGTCCTCCTTTTACCTTCTTTTATTTCATGTTACTGTAATCATCTCTCTCCTTCCATGTCAATATATGAATTACCTCAAGACGTAAGTGAGAATCGAACTCAACATTCCCATTTCATGAAGGGGCACCAACTCCTTTGGGTTGGGTCCTTCTTTTAACCCTCTCGCTTAGTCTTGAGGTAATTCAAACATTGACATGGAAGGACAGAGATGATTACGGTAACATGAAATAAAAGAAAGGCTTGGTGCTATACTATTTCTAGCAAAACTAAACAATGCATCTATTTCTTCGAAACAAAGCTTAGGGCCTTAAACAGCTAGACAATCCTGCCCCTGAGGTTTTCTGCATTTCACAATTCTTAGTTTATGATAACTTCCTGATGGTGGGGCTCTCATGCCACTCCTCTAAACACCTTAAATACCCATCAAGGTAAGAAGAAAGATGTGTCTCAACACATTCTCTCTCTCTCTCTCTCTCTCTCTCTCTCTCTCTCTCTCTCTCTCTCTCTCTCTCCAATGGCTCGAACCAAGTTTGCAGGTGTCTGTGCATTTCTCCTAGTATTGATACTCTCTTATGAAGTTTACCCATTTGAGGGGAGGCACTTGAAGTCGGATAAGTGGAAGGAATGCAAGAAAACTCTCTTGCATGGCACCAACAGTACAAGTGAAACCAAGAATGCTGAGACAATGTATGATTACCGAACAAATATGGACAATCAAGTGGACCAATTCCGGCCAACGGCACCAGGCCACAGCCCCGGCATTGGCCATTCCATCCATGACAAATAAATCGACAAGAACATATAAGCATTTCTATGCCTACCTATGTTATTGTATGTATTTCCATTTATTAGTCCGCCTGAGTGTTCTAGTGTGCTTCTTTTAAGTATGTGTGCAAAATGTATGGGTTTGTTCAATGTACTAGGCAAAACCATCTTAATCTTATTCTGTGTTTGCACGTTCAAAGTTGTTTATGTATCTTCTTCTTCTTTGTATAAGAGATTTTCTTGGTTTTATATTTTGATCAGCACCCAAGTTGTATAAGAGGTTTCTTTTCATTGATTGGTGAACCGAAATGGTTGTTTGCCACTCCACATATGCTACTACTATTTAGATGTGTTAAATGCAAAATTGCAAATGTCATGCTGATTAAAAAGCCTAGGCATGTAGTATAGATTCTTTTCTTAATAGATATTAGGGTTTCAACCATTTGTGTTTCGACCTACATACAAAGGCTACAAAAGGAACAGGAGGAAAGCCATTGTTTACTTAACATGCAGGATGCCCCATTGGATGGTTCAAAAACATCAAAAGAGATGATGATAAATGCAAGAATAACAAACAATGATAAGAAAAAATAAATTTAAACATAACTAGCTCCCAGGAACTATGGTCTAAACTCATCAATGGTACAACTATTGAGGCTGCTGCGAATGAGTTCCACATTAGAAGTATAGAGGGAGATGGTTTATAAAATACTTGGGTCACTGCACCTAACAAGCTAGTCTTTTGGACTGGAAGCCCAAATCCTAACAAGTGGTATCAAAGCAAGTTTTCAGGCTACCTCATGTAGGCTCAGAAGATCCTACAGGCAAACGAGATGGCCAGCGTCGCTCTCTTCGTCGGAGAGTTTCGTTCGAAGGGGATTGTTGGGGGCTGCTGCAAACGAATCCCACATTAAAAGTGTAGAGGAAGATCTAAGGGTTTATAAAACACTTGGGTCACTCCACCTAATAGGCTAGTCTTTTGGATTGGAAGTTCAGATCCTAACAACAACCACGTATGGAGTAATGAAAGCCGTCGATCATCGGCTGCGTCGTAGATTAAGACAATATCAAAAAATCTCAACTGTTCATCTGAGGATCAAACAAGTTGACACACTTAAGATTTTAGTTTTTACCATTGTCTTCTGCTAGGGATGTAAATAGGTGGGACATGAGCAGTAGCAGGGTTGGATCAAACGTACATTGACACTCATCTTGTATTTCTTTAAATGTTTCAATCCATATCCACACCCAACATGTTTTTTACGTTCGAATTTAGATTCAAAAGCTCAAATTAGATTGGAGTTTTTAACTTAACTCGTTTGAGTAGTATGTCCAGCTGGTTTTGAAATATGCATTGGAAGGCTGGGGTGAATCATTTTAATATGGGAGTGTTTTTTTATTTTCCCTAATTTCCTTAGTGTGAAAGAGTCTTTTGTCCACAACTCTTAGAGCACTCGACTAATCTTCAAGGCATGTGCAAGCCTCTCTACCCACACACAATGGATAACTCTATAGAGAGTGACCTTTTGGAGTGAAATGGAAATCGAACTCAGGACTCTCTGTTCCTGAGGCAGGTTCCTAACCATCACTGATCAAACATATTTATTTTAAACTCCTAAGCTAAACCTACTTATATATTGACTAAATTGTGGTTGAAACTGAACTAGCGTGAAACTTGAGCAGCGGGTCAAGTTGAGTCTAGTCTCAGTTCATTCATATTAAATTTAAATTACTACTTTTTCAGTCATTTTCTAATTCAGTCATAATCCAAATTATTTTAGAACCCCAACTCACTTTTAATTTGGACAAACCAATTTGAATCAGGTCACAGGTCAACCCATGTAGTTAAGTAGATATTTATATATATACATTGTATTAGTATGTTTCAAGCAAAGGGACACGATAAAAACAAATTTTCATTACTAAAACATAATCATCGTAAAAAATTAAGTCTAAAAAAATATCAAATAAAGATAAAAACAAAGAGTATGTGCTTATATATACATCTATGCAATAAACCTAGGTCTAGTAGAAAAGATCTACAATCTATTTTGGGACTAATTATAGGTTAGCCGTGTCATTTACATCAAATACGTGTTATCACCTTTTTTAAAAGTAACTTTTGAAATATTTTATCCTGTTGCAGGATATGAGATGAAGTGTCGATTACACCTAAGTTTATTGCCCTTTTTGGATAATTCAATCTTATCTAGTTATACAAAGTATGACCCTATGATCAAACTTAAAATTGTTCAAGTTTTTTGACATAGATTGAATCTATATTTTAAGTGAGTCGAATTAGTCTTTTCGTATTTCAAATTGGATCAATCAAATTTGAATTAATCCTTGCTCAAGTTGATTGAACCACCTTTTTACTAAATTGATTGAGGCATTCAATCCATACCTTCTTTGGTGTCCACTTCAAGCTCATGGCAAAAGTTACTACCCCAGTTGAAATGCATTTCATTACTTTTTTTTCAACTCTCCATCTAATATGGTAGTAGCCATGCACTAGAACCCAAAGAATCATAGGGTAGACACCCAAATCCTTGCCCTAGAGAATTTTGATAGTGCTTGCTCAAGGCACTATGTCTCCCACTAGATGATCCAATACCTTCTAAAATATGCATTTATTCATTAATATTATATTAAATTTATTATGTTTGAACTTTGGTTTAATGATCTTATCATACCTATACTTTCTAATGAGAAATATATTCAAAATAAATATACCTGACTTATGCACTATGATTACCATGCTTAACATTTTATAAGTTTTCATGATAGATTACTTTGCTAAAAATATTTTATTATTATAGGTTTTAATATTAAAAGATATTTTAGACACATAAGATGGTAGATGAAGAATTTACAATTGATGCAAAAGATTTGCAATAGTTGAAATCAAAGAGCAACTTTTGTTAGGGCTAAAACTCAGATCAAGTCAGGTTGGATTTTAATAAATCCAACTCAATTATGTTAGAATTTATTGAACTCGATTCAAATTACTAACCTGACTTGACCCGACTTGAATTTCTGATCTAACTCAACACGAGTGTTGTTCTATAACTCAGTGCACCAGATCGCATTGAGTTATGTGAGATCGAGTCTGATTGATTTTAAATTTCTCAATCCAAGTCAACTCAAATTTCAAATGGATTTCTTTTTTCTAAATTCAACTTGATTCAAAATATATAAATATATAATCCAAATTCACTAATCTCACGAATCAAATCATGCGAGTCTCGTTGAAACCCCACCCAAATTTCGCCCCTAACTTTTGCTAAAAGCTGGTGATTAGAGTCTATATTCTGCCCTATTTGATTCAAAAGAGAAAAGCAGTAGAGTTTGCGGATGGGGACAAGTGTACTTGTCTTCTCTTCATGGGTAGTGTTTTCCTGGGGTTCAGGAGCCAACCAAGCATGCGGAATTCTCCTTCTTACTTTTCTAAGGAATCATTCCTCTCACATCTGATGCCACTTAGAAAGTAAAGTAGTCATGGCATTACCATTGGGCCTCACTTTCTAACTCATCATTTGATGCATTTAATTTTTATTCTTTCTTGCTTTTCATATTTTCCATTTTTTACATGACAAATTCAAGTGGTGGGCCACATTTCTTTTAGTTGTGACACGTGTTGTCAGGGGGCTTCAATAAGAAGATTCCCAACATAGTTCTCACTCTCTACGGCTGAAATTGGAATCTTCATCTACTCATGTGAAATTATATTTACATTATTATTTTTTAATCGAGACAATATATGATGATTTATTTTATTGAAAGTCAAGTTGCAGGAACATGCAATAAAAAGAGGTCTTTTTTTAATTGAGAGGGACTTATTTAAAATTTTTCATAAATAAAGATGAATTTTAATCACCAAATCAATCCTTCATATTACAAAATCAAACTAATGTTATTAAATGAATCTTAGCTCCAACTCACTTCTTTCTATGATTCGTTGTAAATTCTCGAGATTTATTCACATCTACAATAACATGTCTTTCCTTTCCTCTTCCCTTTAGATTGATAAACACTCTTTTAGGCTCTCCAAACAAATTAACTCAAATGCGGATTTATTATTAGTGACATCATTTTCATCTAGGTTATTACCTTCTCAGTGATTGAAAGGCAAATTTTGGAATATTGTCTCTCACTTCCCTTTGCACATAAAGACCCACTTCATTTTGCAAATCTAAAACATATTTTGTCTTAGTGTAATAATTTTTTTAATTCTTTAAAAAACTTTCTCTTAAGATTAGGTATCTTAAAGTTCCTTACACATAAATTCAAAAAAAATAAATATTCAAAAATTAATTTCTGAATAAATAAATGAAAGAAATGACTGCTATCACTGATGATGATGATTCCATCGCCAAGAAATATAACCATGTGAACCCTAAATCATGAAAGGGGCAAAAGGAATACGGGAGAAGACATCTCATTCTAGAATTTCTAGCCGCTTGCTTCTAACTTTCTAAGGAAGTATGGAAACTGAAGCTATGAATGTACAGAAGAATATCAGTCAAAGATTCTGAAAGGCGGCAGATTCATGTCCTTTCTTTCAGGCTAACATGCACATAGAGTGCTTTTAAAAAAAAATTAATGACAACTGGTGAATATTATCATACCCCCAACAAATCAACAAGATTTGTAGAAAAATCTCAACTATTTATTCATTGTTAATAACATGATAAGAACTTTAAAATTTAGAAATATACTGATATTTTATTAATCGATAGAAATTTTATTACCGTGCAACACCACAAATAATGTTATTGAAAATTGAAATATTATTGATTGGATATTTAACCGTGCTCCATCTACAGGTGTAAAAGATCAGTTTAAATATCTAGAACTCTATGTACATTGTAGAAAAATTAGATCTTTCACACTTAATTAATCTTTTAATTATAGTTAATCAATTTTCTTTTGTATAAAAAAATTACAACCATGTTCAAATATGACCTAAGGCTCCAAAGATCAATAGAAAGATTACAAGTAGTGTATACTCTTATTAGATGATGGTTAGACCATTGATGCTACATAGAGCTGAATTTTAAGTAATCAAGAGAATGCAATTAAATATAGTAATAACAATGGAGATGTGTATGTAATTTTAACCGCATAATATAAAAGAAAAGAAGATTAGAAATGAATGCATTAAAAAATTTTAAAAATTGTATATTTGTGAATTTGGGATAGAAAGATAGGTGCCTCGGGAGGTCCTTTTGTTTTTTATTTCTACCCTCAAATCAAGATTTAAAAAAAAATAGTAATAATAATAATTATATCCAACTTCCCATGGAAAAGGACATATGGGTATTTAGTGTTTATGCACTTAATTTGTGCATTTAGATTTCATTATACACATATTAAGCGAAGCTATAAAAAATAAGTTTAAAGAGAATAAATAAAAAGAGGAATTTGTGATCATTAGCCTATAAAATTAGAGTGGGATATGTAAAGGGTTACATTTATAAGAGGTGAATAAAGTTTTACTTCTACACAATATTCCAATCATCTGAAGCTATCAAATAAGTCATAGAAAATGAATTAAATATGACATTAAACTTTTCAAATATCAAACTCCCAAAATTAATATGATCACTTACACATCTCATTCACTTAAATAACTTTTTAATCGCTTTTTTTTTGGAGCACCATCTCATCCTATTATACTTATCTTCTTCTTATAAGTCCTCATAGGAAAATAAATGAAATATAAATGTCTATTGATAAAATTGTACTTTATTTACTGATTAGTTGTTTCTTATAAAACAATGCAACTCAAAGGTAATACTAAGACTGGGCTACTAGCTCAAAAGACTAGTCTTATAGATAGAGTGATCTAGTCTTTTATAAGTATTTAGTTTTTCCCCTCACAACCGATGTAAGACTCTCGTTCGCACCGAGGCTCTTCGATATATAGAATGATGCCAACTATGCTGTTCGATTAGGGAATCCCTCTCCAAGCTCTGATAGCACTGTTAAGACTCGGCTTCTAGCCCAAAAGACCAGCCTCATAGGTGGAGTGACCTAGTCTGCTAGTCCTTTATAAGTCTTTAGTTTTCCTCTCTCATAACTGATGTGTCACTCTTGACAACAAATAAAGAAATAGGAAATTGGCACTCCTTGCTCTACTCAATTGTTTAAACAACTATATTTTATACATGAACCATACAAAATCAAATGAACCATATAAAATAAAATTCTCACGTATAATCTAGGCTTGGAGAGGGTAATCTTGAGCAGGGATATTCCTTTATTTGTTCTCACTACTTAAAAGTGCCAGCTCTGATGTAGGGAAAGAAAGTAAACGTATGGTGTTGAGAGGCCTTGATCCGACTTTCAAAACTATGTGAGATCATAAAATAATGTCTGCGTTCGACTAAGGGCCCCAAAATCCAAGATTATTAAGTAATTAGAACTTCATACACTCTTATTATTTATTTAGATTTAGATGTTAAAGGCAAGCACTACCACAACAAGGAACGGTGAGCATGTTTCAGTACGCTTATTTTAGGGTTTAAAGGGGTTGTGATGGAAGGGACAAGCCCTCGTGGGTGCAACTCTAAAATCTTTAGTGTGAAAAGCTATTGAGCATCAGTGTTTGTTCCTCTACTGTTGATTTTGAGGCTATGCTTTTGTTTGGCAGTAAATATTGTAGGATCATTTGATGTTTTAATAGAAAATAAAAAATAGTTATATTTAATAATAAATGACGTTATTTTTGTCATTCTTTTTATTTGTCAATATGAAAAAGTACATTAGTGTCCCTTGTTATTAAAAAGATCCATTATTTCTATTTCTTAGAAAAAAGTTAACTACAAGGTGACTTGATTCAAGAGGAATGAAAATGTTAACCTAAAGGGGTTAGAGTGATGGTCAGAAATCCGTCTCAGAAAATGAAAGTCTTGAGTTTTATTTTCAATCCACTCCCAATGACCACTCCTTTTAGAGTTACTCTTTGTTATTGCACTACTATTAACGGAAGTTCTATTCAGAGTGAAACTCCAAGCTTAATCCAAGTGCAACTCTCCCCTAATCCGTCCTAATCCAAATTGTATTGTACTTGAAGAGTGGCTTGTAAAATTCTATTTATATATGTGATAATAAGAAAGGCATTGAGCCAAATTTTCCGAATTTCTACAGCTACTATACCTATCCCAAATTTGTCTGGATGGAAGTCCTTTTTAATCCCCGGCTTGAAGTTGAGTCTCAAGTTTGCATGACATTGGTGTCGAACTTTGACACTCAGGGCCGAGCCCATATATCTTGTTACTTAAGTGGGCCTCATGTATTTGTTTGAAATGCTCCTTTGCTGTTCAACATTATCTTGTCATAACTAGAGCTTGGTTTTTTGTCCCGTGTTTGTTAGGAACTTGACTAATATATTAAAAGTTTTTAAATTGGTGAATTCCGATCATTTAAATATGAGCAATCAATTTCACTATTCTCCCTCATTAATAACTTTTTACATAATAAAAAAGTTATTGTCACGTGGAGAGGGCAATTGAAATACTACAATTTGTAAACAAATTAATTAATTCATACAAAACATACCACATAAGATGAGACCAAACTTCAATGTGGCTTGAAATTAACACTTATGTTAAACGAGTGAAAGAGATGAGAAATGAGAATAAAATGAGAGAATCATAAACCCAAAGAGATACCCTCTCAAACTCACATACAAAAATCTATATAAAATAATTCTCATAAAATCTCTTCTTAAAACATACTCTCAAAAGAGATCCAAAAGAAAAAGTTTGAAATAAGGGCCTGTGTCTCTTTTATATAGACATTGAAACTAAAAAAATAAAGTAAAAAACTTTTTAAGAGAACAAAAGGGAGAGAAGCTGAGCCATAAAAGAATTGGTCTTTGCTGCCAGCCCATAGGGCTGTTATTGGGTCCAAATTTAGCTCGAAATCTGCTTCAATTTATCATAAACAAATGAGGTAGAACAATATGCCAGCCCATCGAGTCAGACTTTGGCTAAACTTTTAAGCTCGTTAATATCAACAATTGGGCTCGGGCTTTTGCCTCATTCAACCATTATATTTATGTATGTGTATATTTGAGTCATTTTTCATTTCTAAAAACTTTTTAAAATTAATTAAAAAATTGATCACTGATATTGAAAATAGACATGATAAATTACATGAAACTTGAAACTCGATTTTGAACTACTTGATCTTAGTAATCAAATTCATTAAACGTCCTTAAGAATCACCAAGACCTATCTGGTAACTTTTTTACCGCTAAACTTAAAACAGTAGAAATTGAGTTCTGAACTCCAATGTAGTCTCTTGTAGCTTGTCCTGTCTATTTTTAATATCATTTTTTAAAGGTCTCAAACATGTGGGCCCGGCTTAGTGTTTTTCAAATGGGTGGATTCGAGCTTTAACCTGCAAAATCCAATGGACTTCAGTAGACCCATATTATATATGTAAACGGGATTGGGCTATCATAGAGCATAGCCCGGCCGAACCTGGCCCGGAACTCCCCTACCAGCCCATGCAAATATCATTGGTGGTGCAGGCAGCAAGACCTTCCTTAGCAATCCACATAGTAGGCTTTAACAATTCTATAACTCTAGCTCACACTTGGTTTAATGTATCTTTGATATTGGTGAAAATTCAATAAATTAAAAAAATTATAGAATGCATACTTCATTTGATTTTATGCTTAACAATAAAATGAAATTGATATATAGTTAACTTAAACTCTAATATGCACTTACATTTGAATTATATATTACTGTTGGATTTGGACTCAGTTCTTCAAAAATCATTACAAATTGTCTAAATCATGCCGTGGGATCATAAATGTGAATGATTTTCTATCATAATTGATATGTACCCAAGTGGGTCAAATGAATAGGATGCAATCTATTAGATAATGGTCAGATTATTGCTCAGCCTAGTGATATTAAAGATCATTGTCTAGATTTCTATACGAGACTGTATCCACCTCTAAGGCTCGGGCTTCAGGCCCAGTTGAAATCATACTTACCGAAGATCATTACAAGGGAAGTAAGCAGATCAATTGTTGCCACTCCAAATGAGGGTGAAATCTTAGCTAGCCTTCATCAAATTGGATTTTTAAGGTTCCTGGCCGAGATGGGTTTCCACGTAGCAAAACTGGTCAAGACTCATTTTATAGTATAGAGATTGTGGCTTCAAGTCCTATAAGCGCTAGATAGGCGGTGTCAAACCATGAAAATATTTTACCAAATCTAAATATAAAGGCTAACTCCAAATTGACGGGTTAAATAGTTGAAAATAAGGCTTCCATGTTTCAGAGACTTGGTCGAGGAGGATCCTTTTATCTCTGTGTTTATTCATTTCATTTTTAAGGTATTGTTAGGTTATGTGGAACCTAATCATCAGAAATGTACTGGAGGGTAATTTTGTAATTTCACATTGCGTCTTATGTAAACCGTAATTGGGCTAGTATATATATATATGTTTTCGCCTTTGAACATAGTGGATTAGTTTGAACCTCATGGACATACCAAAAGGGAACGACGTAAAATCTTTGTATTGTGGTTTACTTCTCTGTGTTGATTTCTCTTTTCCGTTTTTTTGATATTGTTGTTTGTGTGTGGATAGAAAGATGTTTCCTCCCAGCAGATATGTCCAGCATCTCGTAGATAGTAAGAAGATTTCAAGCATCTAGGTCTCCCAGGAGCAATAGAATTGGCTTGTTACAATTTGCAGATGATATCACATTATTCATTTTAGATAATAAAAAATCAGCCGAAAATATTAATAGAGCTCTTGCTTTATATCAATTTGAGGCTGGCCAAGCAGGTAACAAGTACTTCTACAGGTTGTAACTAGAGTGGATTACTAATGAAGCAATCACATTACCTTTCCAGGCACTCATCTGTCACTTTTGAAAGGCGATTGCACTGATGAAAATAAAATTCTTCAGAAAGGGAAGAGGAAGCTGACTGGTTGGAAATCCAAATGTTTCTCTATGCCGAGTAAGGCCATTTTATTACAAAGCTCAATTCAATCCATCCCAAATCACTGGATGGCCACATCAAACTAGAATTCAAAAGTGTTGGGTATGGCTCGATTTTGTGCCAGATTCGATTATGTGTCCTTCTAATTCTTCTCTCCTTCTATTTTTGTTTTAGGAAACCTATTCTACTTAGGATACTATCTATTTCCTTATGTGGTTGTTCTTCTATTTAAGAAAGTCTCTCCTGAGAGGTGTGGATCGCCCTCAGGGGAACCACAGAAAGTGTCATGGTTATGTGTGTTGTTTTTGTAAACTTCGATTGAACTACGTAAATCTTGCCCCTCTTCGGATTTGATTGTTTTATTTGATTTGCTTTTACTGTGTTGGTTTGATTTGGGAATTAAAAATCCCAACAAAAAGGGTGAGGTAATAATTCCAAACTTAATTTTTGGTGAATCCCTGGTGGCATGGGCTGCAAGTTGACTTATCAATCATCATAAGACAAACATTTTTTTCTCTCTTTGTGTGTATAAATGGGTAAATAAAACAACAATTAAAATAAAAGAAACCCTATATATATAGACATGTAAAAAGTTCAAATAAAATATTAAACTTAGGGATGCAATTTGGACAAGTGAAACAGGATGATTTTAACTATTGGACTAAAACAATTAAATTTGAGTTATTACTTTTGACTAATCCATACTTTGGCCCTCTTCTAACCTGCTTATAAACCAAGCTATTTTTTAAATCCTAACCTACTATAATTTAGGTCAATTAATTTGGTTCAAGTTCTATTAAGTCATGGATCAATTTATATAATTAAGTAGATAATTTTGCTCATATACATTATATTAATTTGTTTTAAGCAAAGAGATATTCAATAAATCAGATATCCATCATTAAAATATAATCGTCGTAAAGAATTATCTTGAAATTCTTAAATAAATATATAATAATTGAGGAGTCTTATTTATATATAAAAAAACTTGAATAGTTTAGATTGTGATTTTAGTCGAGCTTAAAGTAAAAATGAATTTAAATTAAATTAATATTTTAATTTCACGAGATCAATCAACTCATAGTTCAATTGAGGTCATTTAAAATTAAATTGATCCTAAGTTGCAGTCTAATTAAATTCACATTTTAAACATTCATCGTAGCCCAACAATTGTAATGAAAATTTTCAAATGTGCAAAAGATGTTCATTTAAAAATTTTACATCATTCAACTAAAATCTCATGCCTTTTTCCATTTGAATATTTGATTAGAATTAAAATATCAAATATGTGCATGACACGTGTTCGAACTTTCCGTCGCCATTGACAAGTCATAAATTCGTCGTTCAAACATCGTAGGAATCTGATTCAACCAAGTACAAAACGCGCAAACTCTGAGGAGGTCGTGAGATTGAACGACTCTCACCCAAAGTGGCAAACACGACATCCCGACGGTCAACCGCCGTTGAGAATCGTATGCTGCACATGCTACAGGTTTTTCATATGTGATATTTTGTTTTGAGGGATAAGAGAAAAATTTATTGGAAGAATAAAAAAATATAAATACGGTCTACAAGAATTAGACCAATAAAATAGAAAAAAATATAAATAAGTAAAAAATAAAAACAGCAAAGAAAATTAAATAAAAAAAATATACGTTCAAAATAATTGTCAACTTTCAATTTAATTAAAAGATACTTCTATCCCACAAATCAAACTGAGAATTGACCATATAACTAACCCTTTAGAATTAATTTAAAATGACTATTTATATGATATGTTCATAAAAACAACTATCAAACAAATAAAATAATATAAGTTTTCTATATCAGTTATATGCTAAAATTTGATTAATTTGTGTTTTGTAACTATTTAATCTAAGATTAAGATATTTGTGTTTAGATGATAAATAGAAGGACCTCATATTTTCTTGCTTCAAATCAAATATTCAGAACATTAGATAAAATTAATTTACTTTTTATATTATTTATTTAAAATAAATAAAAAGCACGTGGCATTTATAACAGGCCATGCGTACTCGTCAACCGCAGACGCGGATCCTCGATCTCCCCAATCAACGGACCGATTGGCCCATCCAACATCGGACGGCGGAGAACAAACGCGGCATCTTCCTTCTCCATGTCCTTCCCTCTGTTTCCTTTCTCCTACTAATCACTTCCCGAAACCTTTCGAGACTCTCTCCCTTTTGTTTCCCTGCTCTTCCTTTTCTTTTCCCTCTTTTCCCAAATTGACCTTTCCTATTTTCCAATATCCATCTTATATCCATTGGAGAGGAGGGATAGAGAAGAGGAAGATGAACGGCGCAGATCATCCCCAGCAGCAGCAGCAACAACAACAGCAATGGATGGCTGCGATGCAGTATCCGGCCGCCGCGACTATGATGATGATGCAGCAGCAGATGATGGCCCAGCACTATCCGCCTCACCACATCATGCCCTACCAACACTATCACCAGCAGCAGCAACAGGGACCGTCGGATGAAAATCGAACGATTTGGGTCGGAGATCTCCATTACTGGATGGATGAGAATTACCTTCATAGCTGTTTTGCTCAGATCGGCCAGGTTCCTTATTTTATTATTTCGTTTTTTTATCTTTAAGTGATTTTAATCTTAACGTTGAAAAATACATACGTATCTCTCCATCTCTCTGATTGGATGGTAAACATTTTCTGAATGATAACAATTAAACACATCTCTCATTTTTTCTGAGAAAGTGCTACTCTTTCTATGAATTCAATCTGAGAATATAAGTGGTTGAATTAATTAATGTTTCCAAAAAGGGTACTTTTCTTAATTGCGCAAGGGCACAAAAAAAGAAATGGTTAAGCTCATTTCTAGTTTTAGTTAATAAATATAAATGGTTATTTCCTATGAAAGTCCTTTCCTTTTCATTCGTACAAAAGGAGAATCTTTGGTATGCTGTGGTATTGGTTTTGAACTATGGTTTGGCGAATATCATCCTCCTCAAATCCTCTGCTATCCTAAATTGAATCCCTAAACAGGGAATAATCTGGATCCTCATGCTGCATTATAACATACCAACAATTTGTGAAGATACATATTGAAACAATGGAGCTAAAAATACCTACTATGTTTTGATGGATGGAAAGGGATATATTTTCCTGTAAAGTAACCATTTTTAACTGAAAAGGGTATATTGTTTAACCAATTTTTTGTTAAAAACGTTTTTTCAAGAATTTACTCTTTTTTTTACATGTATCTAAATGGAGCCTAAAGGTGTGTTCGTCAATTGCAAGATTCTAATTTTGAAGATTCTAAAAATGAGAGATTGGAGCTAATATACTCAAATCCGGGTAGATTGAAATTTTGGGTCATAGATACTTCTGTAGAGTTTTTTTTTTTTAATGACGAAGAACCCCAAAACCCTCACCTCTCCTTGAGTACGAGAGTGTTGGGTAAAACTTTGGATGCACGCAACCCCTCGCAAGTCAAAGGGCATCGGATGACTACTGGAAATACTTTTGTACTGTAAAGATCATGTCAAATCCTAGGAGATTAAAATCTTGGCTTTTGACTAGGATACTAAAGATCTTGGTTGTATGAAAATTTTGACAACTAATATAAAAAAAATTCACATAGGCCATCCCATGACAAGAATGGGTCCCTTGATACAATCTAAAAACTATAGTATGCTAAAGTTCAAGTAAAAATCATATATTTTTAAAATGCATATATCAAAAGAAATAGAAAATATTAGTTAGTCGTCTCCACATAGATGAGATTTTGGCTTTGATGATGATGATATAGAAAAACTAGGCAGCATAATAAATAACATAATATATTGATAAAGAAAATGTGAAAAATATATGCTATATATATTCACAATAGTGGTTTCAATCAAAATATGGACAACATAATAAACTACAAAAAAAAAAAAAGAGATAAAAAATAAAAAGCATCATTTATATATAAATAAAACTATTGGAGGTTTCTCCATGTCCATTACCATTGATCTATTTTCTTTCTATTGCAACACATCCCACTTTATTTTCTTTTCTGTCTTTTCATTGTCCATTGCTACTTATCCAACTGCCGCACTCACTCATTGAAGGTGGATTCTTCTAGCATTGTTTGCTTTTGACAGTGTTCTGATGCCTATCTAGAATTATCTATGTTGTATGCGATAGTGTGTAAAAAATAGTAGAATTAAAAAAAAGAAAACTTGCACAATAAGTGGAGTTGGGGTGCGGTTAGTTTGTGTTTTAAAATAACATGCTTTGCACGTGGTAGAAAAAGGAATCATATATAAACTAATAATAATTAAAAAAAAAAAAAAAACTTTAGATGAGGACCTAGTACCTTTCCCAAATAATAATACTAATAATTAAAACCAAACCTTGAGTTGGTGGCCCTTTTTCCAAATAGGTTATTGTTGGTGGTCATTTATGAGAGATATGAATCAATGATAATATGGGAATGGTCATTGCTTTCGGAGAAACAAATAAACTTGTTAAATTAATTCTTAAAAATAATTGTGAGAAAAATGTTAGTACAAAGCTTTTGACTATTGATTTAATTCTAGAGTGGAGAATGCATTTTTTGAGTGGAGAACATGGTGGACAACATATTTTTAAAATGGAGAGCTTGGTTTAGTCTCTCCCTTTTAAAATGCAAAAAAGGGATAAAGTATTATGGAGTGGAAAATGCGTTTTTGGAGTGGAGAGCATGGTGGATAATGTAGGAAGTGGAAAATGGAGTTTGGTTTATCTCTTTATGTATATAAGTATAAGGGTAAGATATGATAGATTGAAATATAGAGAAGCATAGAAGATAGGGAAATTGAAATGCAAAGAAGAAGAAAAAAGAGAGAGGGATTTTTAAGAAACAGAAGCGGGGGTTTTAGAGTGAGCAAGATAGGAAAGCGGTGATAGGGAAAAGCAAGAGGAGGACGAGAAGAAAGAGAAGGAGAAGAAGACAACAAGGAGAATAAAAAAAAGAAGGAGAAGACGTAAAAGAAGATAGGGAGTGGAAGGAGAAAGAGACAAGGAATTACCTTCAGTTCAATGCGAGAGGGAAAAAGGCATGCCGTGGGAAGGGAAAAACCCATTAGAGAAGCTTATAGTGAGGAAGAGAAAAGACCCAAAAGAGATGAGAGACGTGAGGGTGAAAGTTGTAGAGAAAAAAAAAAAAACTAACAAAAAAAGCACTCAAGTACAATGGAAAAAGGGAGAGGGTAATCTCCCCTTTAGAGTTGATCTCTTGTACAATGGTCCTTGAATATGTCAATCTCTTCTACTTTTGCAAAAAATGGATCCACTCCTTGATTTACCAACACATGGATTTAATTTAAATATTTAAAATTAGTAGATTAGAATCTCTAATCTTTAAAGATTTGTGGTTGCCAAACGTATACTAAAAGGTTGCCATTTTCAACTTTTTTCTCCATGCCATTTTTTGGCTTTCTCCGTTGAGCATAGTTGTTAATTCTGTTTTAGAAGCAATTTTCATTTGCCTCTGGAATGGCATGCTTTAATGTTTTGGCCGATTTAATGTTCTATTTTGGAAAAGATAGTATGTAAATTGAAAAAAATTCTGAAAAAATATAGATTTTTTTAAATAAGTAGAAAGTTGAAAAAACAAATATGCTTCGTTTTTTTTTTTTTTTGAAACATTGACTAAATATCATTAAAAATACTAAGGAAATACAAAAAGTACAAAGCGGAGTCCGAGTATAAAAGATATATACTCAGAGCCAATAAAGAAAAGGAAAAGCAAACAAGCAGAGAATAAAGAAAAATAAACAACAAACATCCTCCCAATAAGGATCCAAAAGAAGCCTCCAACCCTAAAAGTACAATGCTGGTAGGAAAAGAAGAATTCCAAAGATGGAGAATGTGAATCAACACCCGCTTTCGCCAAAAAATCTACAACACAGTTTACTGATCGAGGGGTATGAGCAAAGGAAACGCCTCCACATCCTCCATATGTCCCTAGCAACACCCGATCAACCTCCATGGAGGGAAATTTCTATTATTAGCCCAAACGATGGCATTAGTAGAATCACCTTTGATGATGAGATTACCACTCCTAAACTCAAACCAAACCTGAAGTGCTCTCCTAATTGCCCACAATTCAGCCTCATTAGACTCCATAGACCCAACTGACTCGGAAAAAGCTGCCAACATTCTACCCCCTATCGTCATGTAATACCCCTCCAATTCCAGCCGGACCTGGTTTACCCCTTGCCACCCCATCGACATTGAACTTGCATGAACCTAGAGGGGGGACAACCCACTTGACCCCCAGGACAAGTAAAAATCCTCAGGGTTCAGACCTCGAAACTCCTTACATACAGACAACCATCCAATTACTTGTCATTTTGCCTTTTCAAACACATCTATAGGGTCCCCCTTCTTACCCTCAAATATCCTTGCATTACGTTCTTCCCAAAAAGCCCACGAGACAGCGAACGGGATCATTTTCCAAGTCACTCTATACCTTCCTCTAAAGGGGCCCCTCGTCCAAGACTCAACTAGCTCCTCCACATCACCACTTAGAACCCACGGACGCCCTACCAATCTCAAGAACGAATACCAAACCACTCATGTGAATCGACATTTGCATAACAAGTGGTCAACAGTTTCCTCCTTAACCTCGCATAAAGGACACGTAATTGGAGCCTCTGGTGAAATAACACGCCTTCTCATAAGATTGTGTCTGACAAGGATCCGTTTTTCAAAACCGTCCACATAAAGAATTGAATTTTAGGAGGGACCAAATTGTTCCAAGCCAACCTGCAAATGGGAGGTGAGACCGAGTGTGAAGCATAAGCTGAGAGAAGGATTGATTTAATCGAAAAAGATCGTGACGGCTCCAAGGACCATATCCATTTGCCTCATCTTCGATCCACAAATTGGTTGTACTTAGGATTCCAATCAAAGTTTGGTGGATACTTTCCTCGAAATTGCGCAAAACCCTCCTAAAAGAGATTAGCCACAGTGGAGTATCATTAACCTTGCTATGGTAATCACTGATCAGAGCTTCCCGATTCTGAGTCACTCTAAAATGTCTGTGAAAAACTTCCATTAAGGGCCTCTCTCCCACGCAAGTATCTTGCTAGAATAATACCCTTCTACCGTTACCCACCAATAACCTAACCCCCCTTCGAAACGCTTCCCTGGCCTTTCCTTCTCCACTCCCAATCTTCATTAGGGCTTTCACAACCGACGACCTAGCCCTAGTGGCTGAATCACCTAACCTCCAACCCCCAGGGTCGCCCACTCCATATCTCGCTATTAACACCTTCCTCCACAGGGCCTCCCTTTCCGTTGCGACTCTCCACAACCATTTGCACAGAAGTGCATGATTCCTATCCCTAATATTGTAGATTTCCAGCCTACCCTTCGCCCTTCACATCTCTAGACGCTTCCCAGTTTACTAAATGTAACTTCTTCGAGTTCTCTCTCCCTTCCCACAGGAAATCTCTTTGGATTTTTTCTAGCCGTTTTGCCACCCCCTTCGGAATTTCAAGTAACGAGAGGTAGTAAGTGGGGAGATTTACTAGATACGATTTAATGAAAGTCAACCTTCCACCCAATGAGAGATAAGACTTACTCCAAGCATTCAACTTTTTTTATATCTTTTCCAGAACAGGTTCCCAAAACACTTTAGAATTCAGTTTCCCACCTACTGGCAAACCAAGATAAGTAAATGGGATTTGCCGACACCACAACCAATCTCCCTGGCCAACCCTTCAAGCTCCTCCTCCTCCACCCCCAAGCCGATGATAACGTTTTTCCCTAAATTTATTCTCAGCCCTGATACTAATTCAAAACACCTAAGTATCGCTCTGATCCCAAAAAGCTCCTCACTAGATGCTTCACAGAATAGTAGCGTATCATCCGCAAATTGTAGGTGACTGATTGATTTACCACCTGGAGAGATTTCCAATCCTTTAATGAGATTTGCTTGCTTGGCACGATTCATAAGGCCATTGAGAGCTTCAGCTACCATTGTGAAAAGGAAAAGTGATAGAGGGTCCCCCTGACGTAAGCCCCTTGAAGCCTTAATTGGTTCGATGGGTGATCCATTCACTAAAATTGAATATGATGATTCTTCGTTTGATATTAATCTACACAACGTATAGTTGCGATATGATTATCAAATGTCAATTCCATGATTTTGTCTCTCCCATAATGACGCCCATCAATGACCAAACAAATAACAATAGCTGGAAATAGAGAAACATAAAACAGAAAATAGTAAATTATAAGTAAACTAAGGTTTTTCTTAAAATTACGTAATTAGAAAAGAGTAAATTGTTAAAGAATTGAGGAAGAAGAAGAATAAGAAGTGATTAAATTATGAAGAAATGAAAAAGGAAGTAAAGAAGCAAGGAAGAAGAAGAGTAACTTAGAGATGTGTCCTTCCTTCTTGTTGTAGGCTTTTTTTCGTTGCTCATGTTGTCTTCCTCCATTGTCCTAGGCTCACTTGCTTTCTCTATGTATTCTCACTCTCACTCCCATTCCCATTCTCACCTTCATTGTATGTATGCCGCTGTCTTACTTTCCTTATTTTTTAATTCTTCAAAAAATGGCCATGCTTAAAAGGAAGAGAGAAGGACTTTCTTGGGAATTTCTGAAACTGTTAAAAACCTATATTTGTTTCTATTGAAATACAATTGCCCCTCCCATTTTGGGCAATGTGACAAAACAAACAGAGTGGACCGGAATTGTTCGAAACGGAGTAAGACACCAATGAAAAATTTTGAGGAGGATGTTTCATTTTGGTAACATATATGTTTCAGTTGAAACAAAATGAAACTGATAACTTAGCTGCTGAGAGATCTTTAAATTGAGCCTCATAAATGGTGTTGCACAAACGAAAGAATTTTTTTTTAGTGGTGAAACTTTAAACTCTCCTTTTACTGTCTCAATTTGGTTGGTGTGGGGACCCCGAAAATGCTTTGTGCAATGAAAGTTGTGAATGAGGCTTATCAGAAATGTGAATAAAAGTAGAAGGGGAAAAACTCTCAATTTCTATGGCTTGTTACTGAGTGAGTGGGTTTCCAAGGAAGATGTCAATCTGATGATTGCACTATTTTATAGTTGTGGACGAATGGGCTGTGAGATGGCCTTATCCTTTCATTTCTTTAACATTCAAGAGAAACTATAGAGAGCCATTAGAAAAAGGAGGAAGAAAAAGAAGAAGAAAGAAGAAAGGAGAAAAGCTAACAAGAGACATCAACAAGAAATGGTCTCTTTTCTCTCTATGAGGGCCCTCCTTTTCTTCTTCACAATATTAGAGTGTTCACTTAGAAAAGAGAACAAACCCATCTTGTACACACTCAAAAAGGAATCCGTAGGTTTTAGTTGAGTTGCTCAAATTGAGGGAATGGTTGCTTTTCCTTGTCACTCAACTTGGATGAGAGTGCTTTTACTTGTTTATATCATGTCCAGCCTGAAATTTTCAACAATAAAATTCAGACAACCATTGAATTAGGGCATATAACTCGTGATATAGAATGACCTCTCAATACACACACATACACATGATTTATGATTGGGATAATAAGGATCTATCCAATGGCAATTGCGCACTCCAATTTTTCCAATTCCTTGGTTTATTTCTTTTTCCCATTAAATGGTAACATGGATTGAACCCCAACCATAGTGGTTGCAACAATGAACACCTTCCAATTTTGCTGCGAGCTTCTCTCTTCTTTTTGTTCATTTGTGGGAGGTTTTGTCTATATGAAGGCGATATGGAAATTTTATAGAATTACAAAACATTAAGTTATATTAATTTCATAATATTTATTAGTTAAATAAATTTTTCCTTTCGATTCCTAATGCTCCAGGTATGTTGAAATGTATTGAAACAATCTCTTTAGTTTTGAGGTAAGATATCAGATATTGTGTATGTAATTTTAGGGATATAACAATTCTCCCCTAAGAACAATTCTCATGAGATTTTTATGCAAACTTTAGATGGACCCAATGAATCCATTTTCTCCTCATACCCACCTAACCCTTGTCAATTGCATGCGTACCCATTTTGACACCAATCCGACTTTTAAAGCCTGTTGGTCTAACCCAATAAATTTCCACTATAAGATAAGTTGAGGACCTTAAATAACATGACTTCACTTATCCATTTAAGTTGAAATTCTATATGCAACATACACAAGCCAAAATCAAGACCTTTAAGACCCACGCGTCCATATGGTCTTAGTGGGGCCATGGGTACTCTTTGCATGAAGGTTTCATGAGAACCAGTTCACTCGCTGAGAGAAACATCCATGGCTATAGGTTGAGTTCCAAAAGGTAGTTTCAGGGCATGGGGTGATGAGTTAAAGTATTAAATTAGTACTCATTGGTCAAATCGTATTTATGTGACTAAAAAACAATATAAACATTATAAATCCATTCTAGAAAAAGAAGAAATATATAAACAAATATTAATAAAAGCCCCATGAAAAAAGTTTTGGTGTTTATCGATTGCTCATATGCAAGACCCATTGAGGAAATTTTTGGAGTCTATTTTCATGCAATACCAATGAATGAAATCAAGGGCCCTTTCCATGACTACAATGACAAGATGAAGGGTTTCCACACCAATACCCTTGATGAGGACATCATGGAGCTTTAATGAAGAAGGAAGCTTTGGAATCCAATTTTACTTAATTATGCCTCCTTCCTACTATAGTCAACCATGGACAACTAAGATCGCATACTAATCCAATAGCGGGTTCGAGGATGTGTCTTGATCTAACTATTTAAATCATCTAAGTTAGACTTGGCAACGTGTCGAGTTGGGTCTTATTCGGTTGGTATATTTTAGGTTTTGTTAAATAGGTAAAGTCGGTACAGATCTATTTTGGGTTCAGGTCTGGCCAGGTTTTCCCATTTACTCGACTAAAAAATATTTTTCCAGCAAGACACATACCAAGACTACCCTTTTAAGTAAGTATGTACTTTATATGGCTGCGTTTGTTGCATATAGCCATAATTGGGTCAATTAGGTCTATCATTTATTTTAGGTTCGTTTTGGGTCATTTATCAAAATGGGTCGGTTCGGGTAATGAGGTCGTGTCAAATTTTGCCAGGCCTGATCCGAGTCATTTGTTTGTGGATTGGAATGATCTTACCGTTGATTTACTGTCATCTGACATTTTTTTACTACATATATTAGTGTCATATTATTTAGTTTAAATGTGTTATAAAATTGTTATGGACATATATTTGTTATTTATGGTTTTAGTATTTTAAATGTGAGCCTTAAATCACGTGTCTATAGTTAGAAGTCTTAAGCCTATATTTGTAAATACTAATATAGAACCATTCAAGAGAAAATATTATACATGAATGAAAGTTTCTGAGCATCACCCTTCCAAGCATGACATGGATGAAGATATTATAGTGTGTTTTCTTGTTTTCTTCCTTTTGAGTTGCTTGCGGTCTGTGCTTGCTCCCTTTTCTTTCTTTTCTTCGATTAATGAAGTTATTTTTCAAAAAAAATATATATATAGGAACATATTACAAAAGAAAGTGACCGAGATGGACACAAAGGAAAAATAGAAGATAGAAGCAAATCTGATCCGGAGACCCTTGCTTAGCTAGAAAATCCGCCATGCCATTTGCCAATCTACGAATATATGCAAATGTGTTAGGAGCACAAGCTTCCATGGAGGCTTTGTAACCTTTGAACCCAATTGACTACATTAGCTAAGTCACTTTCCACCATGAGTTTGCCCTGGAAATGGATGTGAAAGATTCTCACTACTTCTTTGATGGCTAGCAACTCAACTTCATCCGAATCTTTAATCCCAACTGGACCTGAGAAGAATGCTAACACCTTACTTTCTGCATTATGCAAAATTCCTCCAATACTCGTAGGCCCTGGCATGCCCCTCGCTGTATGTATCATCAACATTGAACTTCACGACCCTTGGCCTTGGTTGCTTCCATCATTCCCTTAACTTGACTTTTTGATCATCACTTTCACCACGAGCTTCCTTTGTATTCTTTGGTGTGACAAGGTTCCTTGTCTAAAACAATGTTTTTTCTTACCTTTTCCCTATTTTCTTTTCTTTTTCTTTTTCCCAAACTTTTTCATCTGTTTTACGCTCCGTTTTTACCCCTTTTTCATCTAAACTCTATCCCAACTAACTTTAAGACCCAATCCCATAATCGGCCACCAAAACTCAACTCAGACCCACCTATCCTATGGCATCATACAGTTTCTATCCCAATGAATGCCTCCTGCCCTCGTTTCATTTTATTTAATAGTTCGATAAGTTGGTTCTGAAGTTGTATTGTAACCTGCCCTTTTCACCCTAATTTGCTATCCTTGAAGAATGACCCATTTAGGTTCTTCACTGCTACATTCGCTTTAGCATCTGAGGTAAATCTAACAAAGCCAAACATGTGGCCTCTATACATTTTTCATCTGTGGGATGTAGACATCGTAACTCATATTTTCTGAAAATCTCCCATAGCCTCTTTGGAGTTTAGTGATAGATTTTTCATAAACAAGGTAATAACAATTGCCTTGTTCCTAGAAATCTCTCCTTTCTGGTCACCTTCATTCACCCATCGTCATCCTCCACCATTGCTAGCTTTTGCCAGCCATTTCTCCCCTCTAAACTCCATGGCTATAATCATCCATTACATTGATTGATTGTTTTGTGCGATCCATCTTAGTCATCTATTATCCTACATTTCCATACCTGTCATCTCACACATTAGGCAATAGAAATTGTTGAAGAATGAATGGGGACAACTATTGTCTCGTGGATTCTTTGTCTTACATTTATTTACCAAGGGAAGCTTCTGATCTTAAAATCTTCATCCCTCCTCTTTGAAAATTTCAGCCCCTCAAAAGGATTTTGCCTTTGGTTGGCTAGTGAGTTTGAATAGAATTTTGACTGTTGGCCACCTCCTTAGTTGTCATTTTATTATCAGTGATATATGTTATCTTCGTTTAAAAGCAAAGGAAATGGTGAATCACTGTTCTCTTTACTATGAGTTTTCATAATATGTAGTATTCTTGTCTTTTTTGGTGTTGGTTGGTTGCCCTAAACCTTAGACTTCATTAATATCTAGTCTGGAGGGTTTGGTAATTCCCATTATAAATCTTATATGGAAGCCAACTTTAGCGGCCATTTTTTGCTGTTTTTAGAAGGAGCATAACAACCAGGTTTTTAATAAGTGTTCCTCTTTTTAATAATCATTCCCTAGGCTATTATTTTCAAGAGTTCCGTGGCCTATCTAAGGTAGATTTTCACTGCAATTGCACTTTTTGTTTCTTCTAGACATCATGTCGGAGAAATAGACTCCTTTTCTTGGTTAATCTAAATTTTGATGGAAGCTTTTGTTCCACCAGTGGGTGAGGGGGTATTGATCTTCTTAATTTCTTATATGAGGAACAGATTCTTTTGTTGTTTTGTCTTGTTCCTGTACTGTTTTTTGGCTCTGATGCAAATGAGCAAGAGATTAAAGCCCTTCCATATGCAAACTTATTATAATTGTTAGTCATTTTAGAAGTTCTTATTGAAGGGGATTCTTAGAAAGCTATGATTTAGTGTTCTGCTTCCTGGTTCCACCCTAGTTATCCTATTTAGTAGATCTATGATATTTATCCCTCTTTATCACCAATCAATTAGGAAGCCTAACCGACCAACTAAATTTGAAGCCGGTGATTTGCCTAAACTTAGGTCTTACGTTTATGTTATGTAGTTTTATTGCTTTATTTGTTTAGAGCCATTTTTTATCAAACCCTAGTTTTTCTTAAATTTGTGGTTGTTGTATCCTTAATCGAATTACTTAAAAAGAAAACCTTATCCGTTGATCATTTGAAATCACAGAATCTTGTAATTCCCATCTTCTAGGCTAATATGGAGTTAATCGTCCTTTTGTCTCTCCCTTTTGGCCATCTTCTTTTGCTCGTTCAACATCCATTGGGTTATTCCAAGCCGTTTTCAGGCCCTTATGGAGGGTTTGGGATCTAGCCCTTCCTAAAAGAAAGACCTAGTCAATTTAGTACCTCTAGCTATTGTGTTGGGCTTTTGGAGAGAAAGAAACAGAAGAATTTTTTAAGACAAAGCATAATTCGGACCCTTAGTTGTGGCTTCGATTAGGCCATCTATTAGTGAGTGAAGACAATAAATGAGTTTATGGTTCCTCTAATGAGGTATGTTCTAGGACCTAGGCATAATTATGTTAATGCATTCTATCATTCAAAAAAATAAAAAATAAAAATTATTGTAAAGCATTCCCCTTATTTTTACAGTTCCAAGTCTGACAAGAAACACACATTATTCTCAGTGTAATATATCATTGTCTAAGCTTTTATTCAAATAGCCCAAGCATTTTTTAAAAATTAAACCAGTTCTTAAGGCGGTCTAATTCTCATGACAGTTCGGTTTGTCCAAATACTATTGTATATTTTGATTTTATTTTTTCCTCTTATTCTCTCACAAAATGTCATTTTCATTGTTTGCTATCATAATATCATGGTTGAAACATGATTTTCAATTTTTTTTTTTTTAATAATTCATTTTTATAATGTAACTATGTATTATGTTTTTTATGGTTGTAACTATGTATTATGTTATTATAAGTTAAATTGACATCGTGGTTTTAAATGGTTATATTGTTATAAGTTAGATTAAGTAGCGATTGAATCTAATTAAACCAAACCGTGATTAAAAATGGTTTGATTAACAGTTTGGTTTTTAAAACATTGAACCCAAGAATACCTTTATGGGAAACATCTTAGTTTGTATGTCTTAACCCTTTTTTTTTTTGAAAAGTAAAAAAAACTTCACCTTAGGTTATATGTCTTAACTAAGAAGCACCAATACGGGTGCGCGTATCGGATATGACACGTCCAATACGGGGGTGTGGGCAAATTTTGAAAAATTAGGATACGGGTGCGGCGGATATGCCGAATTAAAAAAAATAATTATATATATATATCAACAAAATAAATTCAAACATTTACAAAAAAATCATAATAAATTAATTTGTAAACTAATTGAGCAAATACCGACTAATTAGTTTCTAATTAGAAAAAATCTAACCAATAGAAACATGAACATATCAACAAATTTATTAATTAAAAATAAAGTTTAATTTTTGGAGAAATAAAAAACAAACTTTTTATTTTATAAATTTTGAAACATTTTTTAATAAATTACAGTTCACGAATTTTTAATAGGATAATAACTATAATTATTAATAATTATATGATTCTCTTTAAAAAATAACATTCATACTAAACCTTAACATGAAAAGTATTAATGAAGGTTTCTTTTCTAAATAACAATACTAAAATTATATATAGTTATTTATTTATAACTTATCACAACTCTAATGTCCCGTTAAAAATTTAAAACATCTCTAAATTTCTTAAAACACGTAATTTCTTCAAAATTAAAAACTTCAATTTCGAACTAAAGTTCTAACATGCCTTATTGCAAATTTTTTTTTTTTTCAATTTTATTTGTTTAAGTTAAAAAAATAATTAGATGACTTATTTTCTGATTAAATAACAACTTTATTTGATGAATTTTTTAGATTAAATAAATAAATATATATTAGTATGCCATTTTTAAATGTAAAAAATCCAGTGTGATAATATCCCTTAAGTTACTTAATTGTTATATGTGTAGACATTATTCAAGATTAACGCAACAACTCAGCTAGATAAACTTGTACCAATGCATAACTTGTAATTTAAAACTTCAAATTAATAAGATGTTTGGGACTTTGGGGAGGGAAAAAATGCACCTTGGGAGCACCATATTGTTTCTCGTGAATGGGAATGGCAACAGCTGGTCATGAAATGATCACTCCCTCTCATTTCTCTCTTCACACTCGCACCCAATTATGTACTCTCTCCGTCTCTCTTTCAAGTTTCATATGAAGAAGAAAAGTAGAGGAAAACTGAGATCATGAGAAGAAGAAAAATAGCAGTATGAAAGGTTATCTCTTTATCTTCTTCTCCTTCGATCTTCTTTATGTTTTCCTTCTTTTTTTTCTCCTCTTCTCTTTCCCTCGATTTCCTCTGCAAAAGATTTTTTTTCTTCTAGCTGTTTTTTTTTCTCAAACGTGGTCACGTGTCGCATGTCCAGACGTGTCCCGCTGTGTCGCGTGCCGTATCCTCACACACCTAAGCATATAGGTGACGTATCAGGGCGTATCGGTGGCGTATCCGTATTTGAAAAATATTTTAATTAATTGGGTGCGTATCCGACACGTATCCCAGCCGTATCCGTGTCGGATACGCACCCGACACCGATACTCGAAGGGTTTAGCCGTATCCGTGCTTCATATGTCTTAACCTTGCTTCTTCAATAAATTTCTTACTATTACTTAGCCAGCGTGTGATGCACACTTGCGCCCATTGGGGGCCCTCATCAAAGCATGTGGTTAATAGGGACCACTAGTGAAATATTTTAGCCACATTTTTGTCTCAATTACCTTGCACAGGGTAACTCAACTGGTAGGCACTTTGGCTCCGAAACTAGAGGTCCCAAGTTTGAGTCCCACTGTGACTTGATGCCCGTAGCTTGTGGGGGGTTGCGTCTATTCAAAGTTTTACCCAAAGCCCTCATACTCGGGAAGAGGTGGGGTGTCTTGGGGTTCTACGTCATAAAAATAAAAAAAATGGTCTCAATTTTTTTATTATATATTTTTCATAGATGTTTTTATATCTATGCCACTTTAGCTTACATAATTTCGAAGAGGTTTGATATATGGTATGAAAATTTTAGCTCTTAATTTATGCAGGTTGTATCTGTCAAAGTTATTCGTAATAAACAGACTCGTCAATCAGAATGCTATGGATTTGTGGAATTCCTTTCACATGTGGCAGCTGAAAATGTTCTACAAAGCTACAATGGGACTACAATGCCTAACACAGACCAGCCTTTTAGGTTGAATTGGGCAACATTTAGTTCAGGTGATAGGCGTTCAGATGGTGGTTCTGATTTTTCTATATTTGTTGGGGATCTGGCAGCAGATGTCACTGATGCATTACTACAAGAAACTTTTGCTAGTAAGTATCCATCTGTTAAAGGTGCAAAAGTTGTCATAGATGTTAATACTGGCCGTTCAAAGGGTTATGGCTTTGTAAGATTTGGTGATGAAAATGAGAGGTCGCAAGCAATGACTGAAATGAATGGTGTCTACTGCTCAAGTCGAGCCATGCGTATTGGTGCTGCTACACCTAGGAAGTCATCTGGGCATCAGCAACCATATTCTTCACAAGGTAGTTGATAGTGTCATTCCTTACCTCATGCATGAAGAAACTAGATTTTTATTTTTATTTTAACTGTTTGATCCATCTTTATAACTGGTTGGATTGGATATGTCGTTACAAAGGGTTTAAATATTGGTTGGCATGCCAATATTTTTAGATCAATTCCCTTTTCTTTTTCATTTGTTGTATTTCTGCGTCCATCTTGGCCACTCTTATTGTACTTAAACTTTTATTGTAACTGTTTCATTTTCAAAAAAGAAAAAAGAGCGAGCATGCCATTAACCGAAAGGGGAAAAAAAAGTTGGCTGGCATGGATATGCACCAAACCTGTGTTTGGATCATGGTGAGTTGAAGTAAGGGGTTCCCTAGGGAACTTGAAAAACAAGGGGTTCCCTGTAGATAGAGAAGCCCTTACTACCACTCTCTACTATTTATGACCTTGTTTGGTAAATTTAGAGTGGAGAACTTAACTTGTCCCATTGAACTTAAACTATTGTTTGGACTTTGGAGATTAGAAATGGGGATTAGTGGGAATTTAATTATTTTGTCCTTTTGCTAGAAAAAACTTTACCACTTATAATATGCAGTGGAACCGTTAACCATTTGCACATCCATGTAATTGAAAAATATACAATAGGACCCATATAGTGGTGTAACAATCTCCATTAACCATATAAAATGAGAACTCAATTAATTAAGTAAAAGAAGAGATAAGGATCTTCATATTTCCAATCCATCAAAATCTAATCACTTACCCAAAAAATATATATATATGTTCATAAGATCTTTATCCATCAGCAAAAGCTGGAGTTGGTCACCTCTCTAGAAAGAATGGTTTTTACTTCAGTGGATGCTTTTAAGCGTATTATGTCTTGTTTTAATTGTTTCTATTGTTTCTAGAGTGAGTTACCTTTTGCTATTGATATATTCAGTTCTCTGTAATTGAAGCTTTGCTTTTGATGGGGGAAACACACACAGAGATTCTTGTATATTCTTTTAACCATCTCTGTTGTGTTGATAGGTGGTTATGCATCAAATGGTGCCTTCCAGTCTGATGGTGATTTGAGTAACACAACAGTAAGTGTAGATCTTTCCATATGATGTTCCTATGACTATATGTCTATGATTGACCCATTTCTTCTGTTAGATATTTGTTGGACGGCTTGATCCCAATGCTAGTGATGAGGATGTTAGACAGGCCTTCTCTCAATATGGTGATATTGTTTCAGTAAAAATACCTGTTGGGAAAGGATGTGGCTTTGTGCAGTTTGCTCAGCGGTACATGTCCTGACCATCATTCATCTACCACCATCTGTTCTATTACTGCTGCTAATTCTGATTTAAGTTCTTTTTTAATTATTGGCAGAAGCAATGCTGAGGAGGCGTTGGAGAAGTTGAATGGAACAACGATTGGGAAGCAGGCAGTTCGCCTTTCATGGGGTCGCAATCCAGCAAATAAACAGGTAGAATGGATCATGTAAATTACTTAGAATATCAGTATGAAATAGGTTACCATGTTGGATTACCGTCTTCTAATTTCACAGCATATCTTGTTTCTTTTGATATGGTAACTATGATGAATATATTAAGAGCACAAGATGTGCAACAAAAGATGGAGTACAAGCAGGGAAAGGAGGAACCAGAACAACCTAAAAACAAACAAAAAAAACTACTAAAAACCCCAAAAACACTGTAGATCAAGAAATAAAAAGGCAAACTACTCTACAACTCGAAAGACAAATTACACCAAACCAATGCACTCCTTCCAGGCTCTGGAAATGTCAGAAATGGATAAATCCTGAAACTCCTCCAATGAAGTCGCCCATGCTGACATCTGACTTCAGAAGGGTTCTCTTCTTGTTTACTTAGCAGGCTTTCCGTTATACTTGGCTGGCTTCAGCACTGCATGCTAAGCTACCTTTACCGATGTCAGATATCCTGATATTTTTTGTATATTTTCTAAAATGTCCTAATAGTTATGGTTTTTTCCCTACAAAAGTCTCTGACTTTTGGATTTGTTTAAATGAAACTCCTATGTCATAATTTTTAGAAGGCCCCTAACTTTTGATAAAAATTCCAAACAGGCTCGTTGACCTTTGTTCACCAATGAGTAATTTATTTTTTTCTTTGAGATTTTTTAGGTGGAGAATACTTAGAGGTCTACACCACTTAAAAAGTGGGGTGACAAAAAAGTAGTTTCCATGAATTAGTAATGTCTCAGAAGTCCACTAAATTAGATAATCAAAGATTTAGATTTCAAGTCTCAAACATCACCGATAAGAAGAAAATTTAGTTTCAATTCCTTTAGAAAAAAATGTAGCTTCAATTCAATGTTGAGAGTAACTCTAATCATGATCAAATTGGATGTATGACAAATGCATGACATGTAGTGGGAGTAAAGGAGGAAGATGGATGAAGGGAGGGACTCATATGGGCTCCAAAAAAATACTTCACATTGTGTAAACCATTCACAACAAGCACAGATAATTTTCATAGAAACGTTGACCTTTAGTCAACATGGTCAAGGGATCTTTGAGAGTTTTAATTAAAAGTTAGGGGTTTTTTTAAATTATAGAGAACATGGGATTCTAAAATAAATTCAAAAGATAGGAGCTTTCTTAGAAAAAAAACCATTGATTTTATTATAATTTTGTCATGATATGTATACAAAATAACAGTTATTAAAGATCTTATTATAAAGGGATTTCCAAAGTAGAAACTTTGGACTTAATCATGCTTTTAAACTAATTGATTAAATAAACTTAAAGAAATAATAGTATGGGCAAAATAGTTGTTTAAAGTGAAAATTCATAAAAGCTAATGGAGAAATATATTTTGAATGAACACTTGTTTTTATGTGTCCTAGATTTTGGAAAAATGGAGTGTTGTGTTCCTGTTACTATATCTGTGTATATACATGTATCCATGCCTTTGCATCATAGGTTTGAAATCAGTCACATGCCTTTGTGAATAGTGTTCTGATCCAAATCCATACAGGCGTGAGGTCCACGGTTTGGTTACGGACCATTGACCTGATGGGACCTGCAAATTGATGAAGAAATACCACTCCAATAATCCAGGTTTGACAAGGATAGAATTTGAAACTGTCATGCCCAGACATTTAAAAGCAGGCAACATTTCTTTTTCATGTTGCGTCGGACATTTTATTTTTTTTTGTGTAAAATCTGTCCCTGCCGTATCCATTTGTGTTTGGGCTTAATCAAATTGAAATGCTGAATTTCTCACTCTTGGATTTTTCTGGGATAGGGCTGATCCATCATCTGTCGTAAATATCATTGTTGCTGAACCATTGTTACTCTTTATGTGCATGGACTTGGGCCCACAGGAATTGTACAGGTCCTAGTGTTTTGAGACAGGATAATTCATGGTTGGATGTAATGGGTCTCTTACAAGAAGTGGGTGAACCTTTGAATGAAGTGATGGAAATTATGTTCATTTTTATGTTTTATATTTTTATTTTTTGGGCTGGGGGGAAGCAAGTTTTATCCTGGGATGTCAAAGTTATTTGTTTTGTAACAAGCCTTTTAACAATCCTTTGTGCTTATGAGCTTGACAGGCAAGAGCAGATCCAGGAAATCAGTGGAACGGTGCATTCTATGGGGGGCAGTTCTACAATGGATATGGATATGCTGCTGCACCTCAAGATCTGAACATGTATACCTCTGCTGCATATGGGGCTTATCCTATTTATGGGAATCATCAACAGCAAGTAAGCTAAGGTTTTTTTCCTATGCGGAATTAGCTTAGTTTAGACAAGAGACAATCATAGTAGATGGATATGGTACTATTTTAGTTAGTTGGCAATGTATCATCCTTGCAGACTAGAATTGGCTTGAGGCCATTCTATAACATTTTTGTTTTAAATTTTGAGGTTGAGAAAAATTACTGTGCGTTATAGCATGCGTTTTTGTTCCGTTGGCTCAATTTTGACGGAGATTTTGTAGGAGGAATCTTGTTTCATTGAGATCTTGACAAGGATGGGCTCAATTTTGACAGAGATTTTGTAGGAGGAATCGTGTTTCATTGAGATCTTGACAAGGATGTTGAATCCATGTCAATGAAAATTGTGTTTGAGGGAATTATTGGAATGAATATTGCCCTAGTTATTTTTTATTTCTTGGCCATGAACATGGGCAGTCTGATTGCATGGCGTGCATTACTACTTTTACCGAGGACTTAGAAGGGTGAATTGCATTAATTTATGCGTATATTGGTCAAAATAAAGTCTTGGAAACATCTGCCTTTGAGTATTGGAACACATCATGGATGAGTGGTTACTGCTGCTAACTCTCCAAGTGTCTTTGAGTTTCATCCCAATAGCAGGGAAATTCCATTGCTTTGATCCCCTTTCATGAAAAAGGTCCGTTATTTTGTCTACATGCGAAAAAATATTTCTGAAATATATTTGATTATGATGTTGAGGGAAATGAGGCAACGAGCAACATACTGCCATCACCATGTGAAGTATTCCATTAAAGCCTACGTCAAGCCCTTTTTTACCCATCCTCACCTTCTACACCTATTACATGTTGTGCACCAGGAGTTGCCCTCAATTCGGTCACAGTCAGTACACACTCACCGTTGGATTTAAAAAAAAAAAAAAAGGATTTCCTTTTTATCATCAAGTCTTGAGCTTTAAAATCTAAATATATGATCATCTAATTTAGTTGATTTTTGAGTCGTTATTAATTTATTGAAAGTATTTTTTGGTCACTCTACACTAGACCCAGCAATAGGTCGTTGAGTCTTATTTGGTTTGGGTTTATTCTGATTTGGGTATATTTTGGGTATTGCTAAACGGGTTAAGTCGGTTCAAGTCTATTTTGAGTTCGGGTCAAGTTTGGGTTGAGTGTACCAATTTATGTGAGTAAGACTTTTCTAGCGAGACATGTATCAAGACTTTCCCTTGAATAGGTGTAGACTTTGTATGATTGAATGTGTTGTATGCATACGTGACAATAATTGAGTTTTTTGGTCTACCCATTTATTTTTGGGTTTGTATCAGGTTTACTCATTTATAAATGGATTTAGGTCAAACGGGTCTTCAAGCGTTGGCAAATTTCATGGGCTTTCATTATGGATGTCAATGATCACGTTTGCGCTGAATCTTCCTTGGGCATCATAAAGGCTCACTAAGTAAATAGGTTGTGTCAAGTTGACAACCCTATAACAATGTAGGTCGAAAAAATGGTGACTTGTGCAATGTAAAAAGATAAACAAGTTGGGTCAAGCTAACTTGCTAATGGTGCAATAACGTCAATTGAGTGGATTAATGAGGTCATTCTTATGAAATAAGTTGTGAAATCTCCACACACAATCACCCATGTGAGTCTTAAAGATGGGGATAATGGTGTCATGGATAATGCCTTTATGATTTCGCTCATCTAATTATTTTCCTAAAACAAAATAAAGAGAAAATCAATTTAAAGCAATTAGTAAGCAAATATATATATATATATATATATATATATAGTCTCAAACTAACTTATTATTATATTTATTTTCATCATGTTATTCAGGAATCTCATTTTAGAGTTAAGAGGTGCCAATTTGGGTAGGTCGAATTCCCCTTGGCTAGGTCCAACCCATTTAGATTTTCAGGCCTTAAAATGTTGCTTGATCTCAATCATGTGACCTAATCTACTCACCTATTTACAAAATCGCTGGATCAGACCTAGGTTGGACTCAAGCTGGAGACAAACACATTGATAATAAGGTTGGACTCAAGCTGGACACAAAGGCATTCATAAAACATGAAATGTTCACTCACGTACTGGTCGCACAGTATTACCGTACGCACCTAGATGTAGTGCCTACCAAATGAGATGGTTATAGATATCTTATAATGGTTTTTCCTTTAATATATTGTCCACCGAAAATCACTATAATTGGATTAATCATGCCATATTTTTAAAGCTCTGGGGGTTTCACCATTTTAAATCCCTAGATTTTATAACCTTCAAAGATATGGCTTAATCATTTTTTCTATGATGATTTTCAGTGAACAACATATTTAAGCGAATACCATTTCCAACAAATCTACCACCATTCTATTTGGTGGATATTAGGGTAGCTCTACCCAAAGGTAATAAAAGCGGCCACTTAAGGCTCCAAATATTGGAAGGTCCGAAATTATTGATAATTTTACTGCAAAACTCTATTAGGGAGGCTCAAATTTCGGCCTCAAGAGTGTTAAAAAAAATGTCGATTTTTTTTTCAGATTCTTTTTTATTATATATAATTAAAATTTTAATTAAATACTACTTACAATAATATGTTAAATATAAAGAAGGCCCCGTTTAGATTTTTTGTTTTACGCTTCAACTTGTGTCTGGCCGGCCCTGGTGGATACTAAGCCTATGTGCATACACTAATACTTGAACATTTTTATTTATAATACTAACTATTTTATACGTTCAGTTTTCTTTGCTTTCTTTTTTCTCTAATATGATTATCACGTGAAAATTCCTAGTATTTACACCCTTTGTGGAAGTCCACCGAAAGTCACATGATTTATCTGAATATCTAACCCACTGGACACGAACACATCAGACCGAATCTAGCCCAATGGGGACCTGGTCTGAAGCATAGGTGTAACCAGGTCTCCATTAGGCTAGATATTCAAACCAGGTCTTCGCGTGAATATCACTTTCTGCATAGGTGTAACCACGTCTCTATTAGGCTACATTGATTTCCAATAGGAGGAATTCTCTGGGACCGATGGGAGTAGTTATAAATTTTTTTTTTTTTTTTGAATAAGAGGTTAGCATTCATTCAAAAGAAAGAAGTAACTGCACAAGAGAAAACAATAAAAGACTCAAAATCCGGATTAGACAGCGATAGGACAAAACCTATTCATACCAGAAACATCACAAAAAATGGCCACAGCCTGGAAAAGATGGAAGTCTTGTATTGTTACTGGAAAACTTGGCCCGGGTGCTGTTTTTTGTGGAATTTCATTTTTTGTCATGGTCATCTGAAGAAGGAAGTAGGAAAAATGGATTGCAGGGGGACATACAAGGATTTCTTTGTAGTTATCTTCATCTTTCTAATCAGTGGAACTGTCAAACGTTGTCGTGTATCTTGCTTGATTAGCCTTGTTTGAAGGGGAAGACTTTCATGTTGGAAAGTTGGAAGGAGAGCTGTTTTATTTGAAGCTGTAACCCTCATTTCCCAAAAGAAATTCAAAAGACTCAGACAGCCCAATAATTTTAGGTCATTCATTTCTATTCTTCTTTTTACCTGCTTTGTATAAAGTTTCAAAGATTAACACATTGAACAAAGGTAGGAAAGTAATTGGAGATCACAGGTTCTGCTGAGAAATTATCCATTTTAAATTGGTTTACAATTAAAGTTTTTGTGCTTTTAAAGATTGAATTATTAGATGAAAATGATCGTGGGCATGTGATTAGTGTGAGGAGAGCAAGATTTACATGTGTTCATTAAGCTTTATCCATTCCACAATCCAGTAAATTATTAGTAGATGGTAATTCAAGAATAGCTTCTCGATGAATAAAAATAAAAAATGAATAAATTTATAAATATTTTGTTGCCCTTTTTCTTGATAATTGATGATCAAGATGTTCAGGTGTCTCACCCGACTAATCTTTAGAGCATGTATAGACAATGAACGATTCTTCTATCTTGTACAATTGGACGAAGGGATAAAGAATAAAAAAAAAAAGATAGAATTGAACAATTGTACAAGAGCATCTTTTGTGCATTGCATGCAGCTCTACAATGGAATTGCTTTTTCCCTTCTGTTATCGAAGAAAGAGAAAAATAAAATCCATCGTCTTGATGTGATTTAGCAATCTCAAAATTTCTGTCTAATCTAATCATATAAGGAAAAAGGAATATTTTTTTTTTTCATTTTCACTCTTTCGTAACATGAATATTGGAAAGAGATCTAAATCTTATAATATGAAATAAATAAAGATTTGTATTATATATTTAAAAATCAAAGACCGTCCAAATTTAAATTTAAATACAAAAATATTAAATAAATACAAATCCAATATTTATCTAAATCTCACCAAATCAAACCCATTTACATCCATTGATTTCACGCTTTCATTGTCCGCCTTTTGACAAAGAGTGTTAGACCGAAATTGCTCTGTTTCGATCAAGGTGGGTCCCATGTCGGATTGTTGTGGCTCCCACTATGGATAACTTGATAACTTTCCATTTGAGTGGGCCACCTGTGTCTGCGATTTGTGTTTGTTTTTCAGATGTAGCTAAACTACAAACTCAGCCTCAAACAAGAGTGTTTCCCTCCCGGAAAAAGGAAAAGACCGAGTGAGTAATTTGTTGGGCCAGCATGGGTCCTAAGGATCCAGTTAGGGTTGTAACATCGGCCTGGATTGATCTAATCTCGTCATCAGAACTAATCCGACCCATTTAATAAATGAGTAGACTTGAACCGAATTCATTTGTGATGGATAGACCCGACTTGACCCAATTTCTAAATGGATAAATCTGACTAACCTAACTATTTTCACATCTATAGACAACATATCAAACCATATGAGTTATAAATCCATTTAAGTAATTTTTGGTAGTATATGTCTTACTAGAAAAGTCTTTTAGTCAAGTAAATGGATAACTCTGAACCTGATCCATCCTGGACAAATTTAATATGTTTGAGAATATTAAAAATAAACTCAAATCAAATAAGACCCAATCCAAACCGGACCCAACCTAATCCCTTGCTAGGTCTGATGCAGACATCAGACCCGATAAATCCGATGCAAGTCCGACGAGGACATGCTGGTCCAATCAGTCAAAATTGATGAATTTGCTCTCCCGGTTTATGCTAGGATCGACGGAAGGAAGCGAGGGCCACGTACGCGATCCACTGGAGCCCACTCTCATCAGTTATGAGCTTCGGTCTATTCGGAGATGAGTTGTGTCTCAGAAGCCCGTGAAACTAAATCCAAATGCTCTCAATTTAGTAGGTCCATCAAAGACACATCAGAATCCACATCACCACCTTGAGGACCCCACCAAGCATCTGAACATGATAGAAAACCCACTCAAACAAGGAGGAACCGTGTGGGCCTCCTTAAAGCCCAAAATGGGAAAATGCATGTGCTGTTTTAGTCAGCAATTATCCTCACTTAATGGCTGAGAAAATCCACCCAAACAGAAGAAAATCAGCATCAAGGGCAGTGGAGATTTCCACCGCTAATGGGCCAGGATTTTTGGAGGATTTTTCATGGCAATAAATCAAACCAAGGGCTGAGATTTTAGATCAAGATCAGCCCGGAATTTGAACAGATCAAGAGCATTTTTGGTCTCCAAAATCTGAATGGTCTAGATTACCAACCAGCAATCATCTACCTTAACAAGCAGGAGGTGTTAAGTTCGAGCCCTCTAGCCTCACTTAGTATGCTCTAAATGCAGTCGGTATCACTTTTACAGGATTTCTCACGTTTCCCACACATAAATTTGAAAAAAAAATCATCCAACAGCGAAAATGGAATGAAAAGAAAGAAATAAGACAGAGGATCGGATCGGCCAGCGAGGGACAAGGGAGGATGACTGGAAAAAAGAAAAAAACAACGTTGCAGCTGGACTTGGCAGAATTTGGCCTTGGATTTTTAGTAGAAAGGAAAGATTGGAAGAAGGGAACAATGGAAAGAAATAAGACAAAGAGGAAGGGATTCTTATCCCATTCCCCAGCCTATCCAGCCACTGATTTCATCTCCATTGCTGACAATTGGACGATCTGATCTTGTTGGGAAAAAACCAGCGAAGAATCAGTTGCAGAAAAATAAAGGAAATAAAAGAAAAATAAGAGAAGGAAGTTGCTGTAAATGGCTGAAGCTAAAGAAGAAGATTTTGGAAGAAATCCCGGCATAGGAAGGCTCTCTGCTGTCATACAGAAAAGAAAGGACCGATTACAGAAGAGGAAGAATAAGGAGAAGTGTGGACTGGGCCCATTGAGTTACATTGGTATTTTGATTCTTCTAATTTTACTTCATGTGACCATCGTGACGGAAATAATCTTTTAGGAGACACGGGTTTTCCAAACTTTCCACTTTACCCCATCTGTCCGTACAAAAAATTTTAAAAATTAAACATTCGGAATCGGTGCACCGACCGGATCACTTTCCAATGAATCGGTGCACCAATTTAGATTATTTCACGTCTTAATAAATCGGTGCACCGACCGGATCACTTTCCTTAAATTTTCGTTTTCCAGTGACCGGTGCACCGGTCCAATGCACCGATTCACTGAAAAGTGAACCGATTTCTGAATGTTTGATTTTTTTTAAATTTTCTGTATGTACAGATAGATGGGGGTAAAATGGAAAGTTTACTGAAATCCGTATCGCCTAAAAGAGTTTTTTCATGTTAGGATGGCCACCCTTCTACTTCCTTTGTTATTCATGATAAGACTTTATAAATTGAATTTATTGGCCAAGATTTATCAGGTTTCCAAAACTTAGATTCATTTGAAGCTTGAAGCCCCATGATATTAAGCTTTGAATTTGATAGTTAGTATTGAAACTAGAGAATTTCTAGTGTTATAGAAAACCTACAAGGATTCCCTCGGCAGTGCTTCAAGCTATTGTGAGATCCAACATGACCCACTTATCACCCATTGTCATGCCCCTTTACACCCTTCTTCCCTTTGAGGATTCCTCTCATGTTCAATTTGATCCCCTTCAGAGTTATCTAACCCATTGATATTAACCCTAAGATCTTGAATCTCAAGAGTGTCACATGTACCTAATTTGAAATGTTAATATATTGATAAATTTTCATCAATTTTTTGGCCATTTTTAACCCAATTTTTTTTTTAAATTTACGTGTGAAAAAATGCAAAAAATCCAGAAAAAAACTCCCACAGGTGATATCCACTGCCCTTAGAAAAATTCATAATTTTTTAAAAAAGAAGAAGAGAGTACTACTATTTTACATTTCTTAACTAGTTATTTATATTTAGGAATATCATAATGGTAGAGGCCAAATTTGCTTATTCCACATGTACAAGAAGAAAGACCTTTATTTAAGATTTTTGTCATATGCTCCCATAAGTGATACGCTAGAATTAGGCGCGACTTACAGAGACCCAATTTTTTTGTCTCTACACATCCGTTTTTGGATTTTCATGGCAAATTATCATTTTACCCCTGCATTTTCATTCATTCGAATGAATGCCAAAATAAACTGGTAATTCATTCGAATCAATGAAAACACAGAGGTAAAATAGTAATTTGCCACGAAAATCAGAAAATGGGTGTTTAGAGGCAGAAAAATCTAGTGTCTGTAAGTCGCACCTAGAATTATCATATTCTCTCTTAGAGTACTTAATTTTTTTTATATTATATTTGTGCGTAATAAAATTTATGAAATGGACATGGACAACAAAATGATAAAGTAAACAATTTATCTTAAAAATATAATGAAGAAGTAAAACTTAAAATTGACTCTAGATATATAGAAAAGTGATTTTCACAATTAAGAGTGAACAAGAAGTGATGTGGTTGGATGAAAAGTATAAAATGAGCCCAAATGAGAAATGGTAGTTCAACTTTCACCTCATCCAATTATCTTAATTCATTTTGATCTTTTAAAATTTAATTTTTACAAATTATCAAGTTTTCTACATATCTTATTTCAAGAAGTGGGTATCGAAAGGGTGAATAAAATTTATTCACTCCACCTACATGAGTGTAGTTAAACTGGTTGACTTCTGTCTCAGGAACTGGGAGGTTGTGGGTTCAAGCCCCTCTAACTTAACTTTGGTGTGTCTTAGAAGTAGTTGGCTCATTTCTGAGAGTTTTACTAGTATTGTATCTGAGTTTCCAACACGTTAATTAAAAAAAAAAAAAATTATTCACTCCTTGTTTGTCTCGTACTCTCCTCAAAGGTTCCATCCCATTAACCCGGGTAAAATGTGTAGTGTGGATATTCAAAACATTAAAGGAAGAACGGCAGTGCTTTTTTCGTAAGATGAAATTATTTGAAAAAGAAATACAGGATTAGGTTTCACACTTAGAGAAAAACAAAGAGCGTGTTTCGCAGTGTTTTCCTTTTAAGTTTGAAAAAGAAATACAGGATTAGCTTTCACACTTAGAGAAGCAAAAGAGTGTCTGTAAATTACAAATTTTAAAATTCAAAACAAAGTTGATTGGGACGGTCCTTTCTTTTTATAAAGAGAATACTTTTCAATGGAATGAAAAAAGATACCTTTTATAAAATTTTAATATAAAAGATAATTATAAATTTTTAAGTGAATATTTTAATCACTAAAAAAGAGATTGGAGTGATTGGCCATGAACTCTTGTAAATAAATAGGAGTTCTGAGTTCGATTTTCACTCCACTTCAATGAGTCGCTCCTATATATTTATCCAGTGTGTGGATAGAGAAGTTTGCACACTAATTAGTCGGGTGTTCTAAAAAAACCAGACACAATCATTAAAAAAATAGTAGGAGCATCTCATTACCAAAAGGGTTCTAATCAATCTTGTTTTGAATTAGTATTTAAGAGGTTAAGAATGCCTTTTTGCCACACAGACCACAGTATAAATAGTAAGCATCTGGGGAAAGTGTAATCGAAATTCCAAGCGGCCAAGTTCAGAAGAATATCAGCCAATGGAGAAGCAGGTGAATGTGTTGATCCAAACAAAGCTCCTTCTTTTACTGGGAATTACATTCATGCTCTTTGGCTGTTGCCACTCGTCCAGGCTCAACCAAGCAGAGGCACTCAAGGCCTTCCTCAGAGTCAAGCGCCGCCATGGGACTCCGACTACAAGTGCCTTCGGTCAAGAAAAATGGGTCTCACCATCTTGGGTTGGTGAGGAATTATCAGCCGATGCAGGAGGAAACATGAAGACTGATCTCATTGCCGATGGACTTCCCGGACAACCCTCTGCAGTGGAATTCAAGCAGTTTGCCGGCTACGTTACCGTCGATCGATCGCATGGAAGAAGTCTCTTTTACTATTTTGTAGAGTCAGTATCCGATCCGGCTGCAAAGCCTCTGATTCTGTGGCTTAATGGAGGTAAGAAAGAGGAGAAAAAAAGAGTTCAATTAATTTATACTATGTAGACAGATTAAAAACTAATCACTTCAAAAATTTTGAATGCATTTTACATAGTTGAAGTGATAAAATTAATAGTCATGTCTTCCAACTCCCTCTTCTTCTTCTTCTTTTTCCACTCATGCCCCTTTTTAAATCGGTAAAATAAACAGAGTAATTTTTATTATTATTATGAAAATGATCTCTTCTTTGTATGGGTTTGATTTGAATGTATTGATGGAAGTAGGACCGGGTTGTTCTTCACTTGGTGCGGGGGCGATGCTGGAAATCGGACCCTTCGGTGTAAAAGCAGATGGCAAGACACTTTATAGAAGGCAAGATTCATGGAACAAAGGTTGGTTGGTCCTATTTCTCATCAAGTATGCACCTTTTTTCCTCACAAAGAGAGATTTTTTTGTACAAGTTCACACACAAAACTAGAAACTCTTTGGAACAAAGGTTTTTTTTATGTGTACATCTAAAAATACATACATGAGCACTTGATCGATACGATGAACACTCTAGAGCTGATGGAACTCATAAAATTAGGCTCTTTATCCTAACTCATCAATGAATTTCAAAACTCTCCCTCATTGATGCTCCTACCATAACGAACCACCATACTCTAGCTCTTTCATAGTCATTTTCACATTTGGTTACCTTTACCGAGTCAAAAACGAGTTCGAATTCTTACCTAAAAACTACATGTATAGACATGTAGTGCTATTTGAGTTCTAATTATAATTTGATTATAATTTGAGTTCTAATTCTTACCTAAAGAGCTTTTAAAATCTTGATACAGTTCAATGAAATGGGGTAGCAAGCCATAGTGTATAAAAGAAACCCACATAATAACAGTCTTAAAATTCATATTTACATTCTAATGACTTTCATGTGTGAAGTTTGAGAAATAATTTTGCTATTTACAATCATTTGAAAAAAAAAAATACTCATTGGTTTTTTTTTTTCTGCTGTAGTTGCGAATATCTTGTTTTTGGAGTCACCTGCAGGAGTGGGTTTCTCTTACTCTAACAACACAGATGATTACAACACTTCTGGGGATCAAATGACTGGTGATTGATTCTCTCTCTTTCTTTCTGCATTTGCAAAAATAAATAGAAATATCCTTTCGCTTTAAAAGAAAAATATTATAGATAGGAGACAACTACTATTCTATTAGAAAGGGGACTTTGATAATGTAGAAACATGTCGTTTTTTATAAAAAGGAAATTGATCATATGTAGGAGATCTAATTATAATTTGATTAAATCATTTATTTATTCACTCGTCGTATAAAATTTAAAATATTAAATATATAATTTTAAAATAAATATTGAAATGAAAATTCTGCACAAACACTTATCAAAAGTCTTTAAGTTTGAGTCTCATAGTAACTACGTATATCTAAAGTTTTACCTAATATCCGAATAGAAAAGAGATCTTTAAAATTCTTCATCGTAATAATAATAATAATAATTGAAAAAAATGGAGATTGCCACAGTATATTATCATCTCTTACAGTAAAAATATAAAAGTTTAGCCAAACGAATAAATGTGAGTAGCAGTGACCTTTTGTATGACAATGAGAGGACAAGTTTGCCCTAATACGGGCCAAATGCAAGTGGAATTGGGGGGCCATGCCTGTACAGCGCCCAGAGGCAACCTTCGAGACAAGCAAGGCCAGTGGTAACTTGAATTGATTCAACAATATTTTGATATAATTTAAAAATATAATATTCTTTTATATAAAAAATGAGAAAATCAAGATGTGGTGCCCTTAGTTTGAGTGAGCCCACATTGAATGATCAATATCATTAATAGTTTAATCAAAATAATAGAGAATCATTGTCATCATCGATATCAATTTTTATAAATAGTTAAGAGCATCAAGAGCTCTTAAAGTTTAAAATTCGAAAACTAGATTTAAATTTATTAAAGTATACTTATTTAATATTGAAGCATATGTAAATTCATAGACTCATGTCTTTTCTTTCTTTTTTTATGAGACACGAAGGAAACTCCTAATCAACCAACGCCTTCGGTCCCTTTAAGCCACTCAAAAAACCCTAGGGGATGCCCTACACCCACACAGTACGCCTCTAATTAACGTCGCCAGGAATTGAACTGAAGACCTCCCACTACAAGAGATGGGAGCCCAACCAATTCAAACAATAATAACCATTCAAATGAGGGGTTCAAAATTCGGTATCGACCGATATTTTTCTCACTCCTCTTTTTTTTTTAAAAAAAAGGCCGATATCAGCCGATATTGTGATATCGGCTGATATGATACAGTCGAGATATCGACATATCAGTCGATATAATGCAGTTTTAAAACCGTATCATATCGGTCGATACGATATATATCGACCGATATTTGAACCCCTATCAAGATATATCGGTAATCAAACTTCTAAACACATTATGTAAGTATATATTATATAGATTTACATTGTCAAAAGATTAAAATTCTTTAAAAATTTGTTTATTATAAAAAAAAGGGTTTTTTTAAAAAAATAAGTGAAAATCTAAGCGAAAAACTAAAATAAAAATTTAAACGCAATTAAATCACGCTTTACAGTTTAGACTGCTAATGCTACTGACTACTATCATATAAAGGAGAAGTTCATACTGAGGCAGAAGGGGAGCCCACAGTTGATTGATCAACAGATGGATAATTATCCAATGGTACATTGTACTAAATAAGGTTGTCCCTACGAAATGATTAGTTTAAGGATGAATGATTGGAAACGGTCCTACGTTTTCGTGACTATTCCAAGATTTCAGTGTCAATTACATTATTACCATTATTTTTCACAAAGTAATTTCATGAGGCTAAGGTTGAATCTTGGTGTTGTGATTTCAATGTTCATTTGTATAAGATGAGTGGTCTACATCAGAGATAAGGTCACTGGTTTTTGAATTTAACTTTAGCATTTTTTATAATACTTCCAACGTGACAGCCAGACTCATGAATCAGTAGAAATATGACATGTCATGGTAATGGAAGTGTAAATGCTAAAGTAAAATATTTTAACCATGTTAGTATAATAATATAAAAAAAATTATATAATATATCTTATGAGTAACTCTGGTCTCTTATAATTAGTTTTAGAATAATTTTAAAGTCAAAAGATTTAGTCATTGAATTTAAATTCATTTTTTTTAGACTCTGGAGAAACCTCAGTGGAAATTACATTATTACCATTAAATTTAGACCCACACAATATTGTCACCCTAAATTACTTTGCACGACTTTATATTGGGCCTGGTCCAACTCACAGGCCCAAAATGTATTGTGTTGGGTTAGGGATAAGCTGTCTCTTAGATACACCCTTTAAATTTGCTCCTAGGCGATGTGGGACTTTTCCCACATCCTCACGCCCAATTCAGTAATCCGTCGTCGGTCGGATAGACACTGGCTCATTTTTCTCATTTCATCTCCATTGGGCTCGGCCTGTGGGCTAGGGCCTCACAATAATCACACATATTAAGATGGTTGTGTCGTAAAAGAAAATATGTCATTAATGAAAATTTAACCCTGTCTGAAGACTTCAGTCATCCGTCAAAGTATAAATGATTTTAACCATCCTCTTGAAAATGACTAGTTGAAGACCTTTATAACAAAAGTGCTCCAGGTAAATGGGCCTAAAAATGTTAATTACGCCTAAAAGCCCAAAGGCCCACAATTAAAAACGCTTGATGTAAATGGGCCTGACCTTTGTCCAACTCTAGCTTCCTATACGACAAGATCACATGCATGTCATTCATCCTAAGGAAACTGGTTCTCATTTTATGCTGCAGCAAAGGACTCGTACCTGTTCTTAGTGAACTGGTTCAAAAGATTTCCACAATATAAGAAGAGAGATTTCTACATCGCCGGAGAAAGCTACGCCGGTAATTTGTTTTCCTTCAACTGTTACTGCCCCGAAACGTTTCACCATACACTAATCAGCATATTATCTTCCTAGGTTTTTACATTCCAGAGCTGGCAGATGTCATAATCCAACAAAATAAGCAAAAACAGGACTCATCCCAGCACATTAATCTTAAAGGAGTTATGGTAAATTCACTCCTATACTTGCATACATGTACTAATTATATTAGTATCTCATTAGATTGGTAAAAATGATTATTTGTCAGATAGGAAATGGAATAATGAACGACGTCACCGACGCGAAAGGATCAATTGATTATCTTTGGAGTCATGCACTGATTTCTGATGAGACCCATCAAGGATTAACGGATAAATGTGGTTTTGGGCCTTCAGATGAGTCCAATGAAAAGTTGAGGTCCATCTCTGGATGTGCATATTTTGGAGAACTGGCTGCAAAGGAAGCAGGAGAGATTGACCCCTACAATATATATGCTCCCATTTGCTCAAAGGACTTGAACATTTCATCAAGTAGGCCCAAACAAATGCAAGGTAGTGACCCGTGTGCAGAAGATTACATACATGATTATCTAAATCTTCCACAGGTACAAGAAGCAATGCATGCTAATATGACAGGTCTTCCTTATCCATGGGAACTCTGTAGGTATGTCCTTCCCATCTGTTATGTCACATAGTTAGGGGAAAGTAAAAGTATTGAATAAAGGAAGGGTAGAGATCTGTGTCAGGACCTGGGTATCCATCCCAAAAGACCAACCTATTAGGTGAAGTGACCCAAGTCCTGTATAAATCTTTAGATCTCCCTCTATACTTTCAATGTGGGATTTGTTCATATCCCCAACAATCCCCCTCTCGAACGAGGCCAGCCATCCCATCCGCCTAGGGGATCTCGAGTCCACATGAGGTAATCTTGAGACCTGGCACTAATACCACTTATTGGACTTGGGTATCCATCCCAAAAGACTAGTCTGTTAAGTGGAGTACTCAAGTCCTTTATAAATTTTTAAATCTCCCTCTATACTTCCAATTTAAGACTCGTTCACAACCCCAACAATCTGTTGCCCTCTACGTCGGCATAATCTAGACCATTCGTTCACTGCCTCCAACAGAGAGAAAAATGGGAGCTTGATGGCAAAAATTCTAGCCATTTTATCAGTTGTACAGAAATGGGAGCTTGATGGCAAAAATGGCAGAGGTTCAGATCTGTGGTTGGCAGTCTATTACTTGGACCCAGTGTTATAATATGGTCCAATTAATGTAGTATTGTTTACTAATGTATCAAAATGGTTCCTATCAGAAGGTTTAGATCATGTCAAGTCCTTTATGGCAATGGATCTCATCCTTTTCCAGATTATCATTAACCTAACAACCTATCCATCTTGATCAGATGATGATCACCAGCTACTGAGTCCAGTGGACTTCATGAAAGGGCTGTCACTGGATCCATTTACTCGATTGAACCTGATAAGTTGGGTATTTAATCCTTTTATCTACTTACCAATCTAATTCAGATTTGACATACATATCTAGATTCTATTGATGATCAGGTCAAATTCAGATCCAGTCAAGTTTGTACCTGTTTGCCCATGTAATGGACAAACCTATCCATGTTGGCAGCCCTGAAATGGACCAATTTCTGCAGAATGGTTAAAGGATATATACTCAATAGAACTGGGCAACTGGGCTTGTCCAATAGATGGATTTTTTGTGGGTTGGGTCATCTGGCATGCATTGGTGTGGGCCTCATCAAGGATTGGACCATGAATGTACTATTCTGCTAATATTCATATACAGTAGAAAATGCATATTCCCACCAGACACTGATTTTTGTGAAATCATTCAATTGTCTCTGAATCTACTCAGACCACTCAATTGGGTCGATAGTCCGACAAGCGTGTTTCCGATGTACAGAAGGCTCATCCAAACTGGTCTCAAAATACTACTTTACAGGTAGGAAATTTTGTTTTTCTTCTAATTTGATGTTTGTTTTGCAGTTTTTTGCTGAAAATCAGTTCTAGTAACACAATCATCCACAACAAGTGTAACCACACTGGTGAAGTAGAGGAACTTCCCATCCCTGAATTTGAGAACCAGAAATGATTATCATACTATTCCAGTTAATTGATCCATCACATATAACCATTCAAGTGATCTCAATATCTCTAGCAGGTTATAGGAAGTTAGTTTCAAAATTTCATGAAAGCAAAAATGAACATCGTTTCCACATATCGACACGAATACATAATTCTTGATACTTCTCGGTGTCATGTTTCCAGCGGAGATGTGGACTCGGTGGTTCCTGTGACTGGTACTCGATATTCCATCGACGCATTGAACCTTAAGGTGAAGAAGGCATGGCGCCCTTGGATTGACCACAGTGGGGAGGTAATTTTTGAGTTTGAACCAACGACACTGGAATAAGTTTGGTTCTAATGGAAAATATGTGCTAATAAACCTTCTTGTTTGAATGGTTCAGGTAGGAGGACATCGGGTTGTTTACGATGGGCTTACATTCGCCACAGTTCGCGGGGCAGGCCATGTGGTTCCTAAAGACCAACAAGGCAGGGCTCTGGCTCTTTTCAGGTATTTCTTGGAGAGCAAGTAACCAGTGGAATTACTCAAGAGAAGATGATAGATGCAATTACAGAGAAACAATAGACGCCAAACTTTTCCCTCTGTGGGAACAAATAAACAGAAATTGGTGCATAGGTAAGAAGCCCAAACAATTCACTGCCACTGAGAAGCATCTCATTGTATGAATTTGGGTCTATAGAAGTGCCATTCAATTTTGGTTAGGACAAGTTAATTTCTTTAGCTTATGTACTGGAAAGTGCTGATTTGTTGTTTCTTCTCCATCTCCATGAGACCCATCCGTAAATGCAATAGTATATTGGTATTTTGGAATGTTAATTGTTGGGCTTGGGCCAGGCCTTTGATGGGTAAGGCTTAAATTTAAAATAACGAGAGGAAGCCTAAAGGCCAATGAGAATTCAAGTATAATACATGATCTAAGCATCTTTCATTTGGATTTTTTTTTTTTTTAAAGAGTAACAATGGAGGCACACCCTTTTCAATAGGACACTCCATCCTATCCGGGGGTCCAAAAAATGGTGGACCCGAGATCTCGGCGTCCGACCGATATCTCGCCGACATCTTGCTGATGTAGGGCGATATTTGTTCTCTCTCTCTCTTATGGAAAGCTAGACCGAATCCCCTCTCTTAAGGTACGGGTCTTAGAAACTCTGACCTTAGGGCCTTATTCCCGCCTGGATGAAAGCGAGGCTAACCCAACAGCTGAAGCAAGGAAGGCAGCCTATTCCAAACCCAACAAAACTAGTTGTTTTGGAAGTGAAGGAGCCCGACAAGGGCACAGAGTCTGACATGTGTACGAGTCAATGGGCTCAGAAACCCGTAAGGCACAAGGAAACTTATTCGACCGGGATTCCCCTCAGGGGTTGCAATCAAAATTGATTAATAAACAATCAAAATTTTGGATTTTAAAATCAACTATCAAAATGGTTAGATTAGATTTAAAGATAGCAAGCAGGACATCATTGTAATTTAATATGATCATTCACATCATGTACTGAGAATTTCTCCAAATAAAAATATTTTAAAATATTAAAAGCTTAAGATCTAGTGGAATGAATTTAAAGCATGAAGCTCTCTTAAAAATTCCTACATAAAAATTACAATATAAAATCAAGAGAAGGTGGTCCAACTAGCAAAAAATTGTCATTATAACAATTGGGAGACTCTGACTTTGATTAAGAATCTCTTTAGTCAGTTATTATAATAATGTATTTAACTATTTATACCATGTCTTCCATCTCTTTCTCTAGATCCCCTCCAGCAAAGTGCTCTCTTGTATATTTTCCCCCTTTTATGTCTGCTTCTTTTGTTGGTTGAATGAAAATATCTTTTATTATAGAAATAGATTTTTTTTTTGGGTATACATTCTCACAGAGGAGAATTTTTTTATCTTATATGGGAATTCAATTTTTTTTTTAAAAAAAAAATCCCGTTTTACCCTTCGAACCAACACAGCAAGTGAAAAAGTAGAAGGGGAATTTAAAAAAAAACAATTGAATTCCCGTGTGAGAATATTAATTTATTTTTTTTACAAAATTTGCTAAAATTAGTCTGGATAATAATGCAGAAAGTTGTGCTTGAAGAGATGATGTGGCAGATAAAGTGTGAGAAAAGGAAAATGTAACTTCATTATGATTCTTATAAAGAATACCACCACACCTCCTCTTCCAATTGGATAATCTCAACCACCATCAAAGTAAAGAGAAAAATAGTCATTGGCTACATGAAAATAATCATGAGGGTGAAAGATAAAACTTGGAAACTCTGTGTGTGCCAACAATCCAACATGGATTAACTTCTCTATATTTTTCCATATCCATAATGGTACCAACTGTAGTGAACTGTTTTTGAAATTTAAGTTTATTATGAGTAATTCGGGTTTGTGTATATAGAGTTTTATCTAATACCTTTGTATTTGTATTGGATAAAATATAGACTCTTTAAGTTTCTTCATCATAAAAAAATCTTATTCTGAATTTCGAACTATCTAGATTTTTTTAAGTAAAAACAAACTACTTACAAGGGTTTGATTGTTAAAAGAGAAAATGAAATGATTTGGATTGTCTGACAGATCAAAAGTTATATGTGGAAAGCTCCAATGCTATATACGAATGAACATTGGGCAGGTAAAACACAGGTTATCTTCGGTTTCATAATCTTGATTGCAAAATACATACAAAATGTCAACACTCAGGTAGAAAATGCCTCCTATTAAATGAATCCGGGAGACGATTTCAAAACATTTGTCAAGAGCAGGGGTCGAAATATCGGTCGATACATATCGTATCGGCCGATATGTATCGATTTTGGAAGACCGAACGATATCGGCCGATGCGATATGTATCGGCCGTACAAAAAGATTATCGGTCGATATGACCGATAAACGATCGAAAATATCGGTCACAGTATTGGCCGATATGTATAAAATTTGATTTTTTTAATTTATTTTCTTTAAAAAAAAAGCCGATATCGCCCGATACGGCCGATATATCGGCCCGTATATTGGTTCATATATCGCCCGATATTGTAATTATCGGGCTGGAAAGAGTGGTTTAATGAAAAAAAAAATCTGTATCGGTTGTGGGCCCCACACAATATTGGCGATATTATGTCCTAATATCGGCCGATATATGAACCGTTTATCGGTCTAAAATATCGGCCGATATTTCAATTTATCGGTTTGCATCGGTTTATTTTAAAAAGATTAAAATAATAATATTGGTGATATTTTGATGGATTATCGGGCGATATATCACGGACGATATATTGCGCGATATATCGGTCAAAATATCGCCTGATAATCCAGGCTTCATCAACTCCACCAGGCTGTGGGATTCTTACTGCTTCCCACGCCTGAATTTTTTATTAATATTTTGAAAACTCGTGAATCAAAACCAGCCAAACTCCTCTATTATTTGAAGACCCTATACATCTCTTCATTCAAACACTGAATCATTCAGAAACCCACTCATCCAGCTGTGATTTTTTCTAAGTCCATCCCCATCTCACATACCTTCATCCGGTTTCATTGGAAAAGAGTGTATTATTAGCTGATTTTAGAAGATCCAATCCGTTCAAAGTATATTTCATAGATAGATCTTCACTTCATGTAAGTTTTTATTCCATTTTTATTTTTAAGCCTTTTCATCTAAATATTTTATGGTTTTAATGTATAGTTTAATATTTAATGCATTTCTTGTAATATGTTGTTATTTTAGAAATATGGATTATTAATTATTATTAGTGATTGAGTGATTTATTTATGCTTAAAAATTTATCATAGAAGTTATTATGAATGTATGTTATTTTTTTCATGCAGATTAATGTTTTTTGGCATTTTCTTTTATTTTCTAAAGTGAAATGGCCCCTATATGTACAAAACATTATAAGAAATAGTAATTATTGGGAAAAATTGCTGATTTTTTTTTATAAACCACCCCTCTCATTTTATAAAGAATTTTATGTGAAAAAATATAAATTTCATGCAATGTGATTATTTATTTTAAATGTTTAAACAAAAACCTCGATTTCATGTGATAAATTGCGAAAAAATATGTAAATGTACCGAAAATGTTTGAATTTTTTTTAAACCAACCCTCTCAGTGTGTAGTGTCTTTGGACTGAAAAAAAATCATTTTTACACTAGATGAGGCTTTTTTATTTTCATTTTATCATTTAATCCCCCATTTTCATGTGATAAATTGCCAAAAAATATGTAAATGTATCAAAAAAATATGAAATTTTTTTAAGTCAACCCTTTCAGTCTGTAGTGTTTGTATAATGTAAAAAATTTCAGTTTTACAGTAGATGAGGCTTTTTTTTTTTATCATTTAATCCCCCATTTTCATGTGATAAATTACGAAAAAATATGAAGTGTAGCGAAAAAGTATGATTTTTTTTAAACCAAACCTCTCAGTGTGTAGTGTTTTTTTACTGAATAAAAATCCATTTTTACAGTTGATGACGCTTTTTTTTTCATTTTATCATTTAATCCCCCATTTTCATGTGATAAATTGCCAAAAAATATGTAAATGTATCAAAAAAATATGAAATTTTTTTAAATCAACCCTCTCAGTGTGTAGTGTTTTTTTACTGTAAAAATTTTCAGTTTGACAGTAGATGAGGCTTTTGTTTTCATTTCATTTAATCCTCCATTTTTATGTGATAAAATGCAAAAAAATATGTAAATGTATCACAAAAATCTGAAATTTTTTTAAATTAACCCTCGAAGTGTGTAGTGTTTTTTTAGTGTAAAAATTTTCAGTTTGACAGTAGATGAGGCCTTTGTTTTCATTTTATCATTTAATCCCCCATTTTCATGTGATAAATTGCCAAAAATATGTAAATGTATCACAAAAATCTGAAATTATTTTAAATCAACCCTCTCAGTGTGTAGTATTTTTTTACTGCAAAAATTTTCAGTTTGACAGTAGATGAAGCTTTTTTTTCATTTTATCATTTAATCCCCCATTTTCATGTGATAAATTGCCAAAAAATATGTAAATGTATCACAAAAATCTGAAATTTTTATAAATCAAACATCTCAGTGTTTAGTGTTTTTTTACTGTAAAAATTTTCAGTTTGAAAGTAGATGAGGCTTTCTTTTCATTTTATCATTTAATACCCCCATTTTCATGTGATAAATTGCCAAAAAATATGTAAATGTATCAAAAAAAATCTGAAATTTTTTTAAATCAACCCTGTCAGTGTGTACTATTTTTGGACTGAAAAAAACTTCAGTTTGACAGCAGATAATTCCTTTTTCCTTTTATCACTTAATCCCCCATTTTCATGTGATAAATTGCCAAAAAATATGTAAATGTGACTATTTTTTATAATTTTGTGCATTTCTTAAACAGTAATGGAAAAGAACAATGAAGATCCAGCATAGTTGTTCGGTGAATGACATAGTAATAACAAAGTGAAATGCAACTTTTGTGAAAAAATGATATCAGGAGGAATAACCCATTTAAAGGCACATATAGTAGGAAAGACGAGAGATGTAGCAGCTTGCAAACGCGCACCAATACAAGCGCAACTTATTTTCCGGCAACTACTGGAAGTCAATGCCAAAAAAAATAAGGACTGAAGCAGAAGAGCATGCTATAGGTCACATAATGGTCGACTGTTTAGAAAGTGAAAAGGAGGGCCAATACGTGGAAAATGTCCCATCATTTTCAGAGAGGATCCACAGGATTAAAGAAGACAAAGACTTGCAGCTTGCAATGCGAATTAGTCGCCGCGAACATGAGATGAGAGGGCATAGTGGTGCAGGTTAATTTCTTTAAATTAATTGTTTAATCTAAGAAAGGCAATTTTTTTCAAAATTACATTAAAATGCCAAAAAATGATTTATTCTTCTCTACACAGGCGGTGCGAGTGGATCAGGGACTGCGAGTGGATCATCTAGACAAAAATCTGGAATTATGGGACGATGGAATTGCATAAAAAATGCATTCAAAGGAGGACAACGAGCAACTACTAAACGCTACGGAGTGAATCCGGATGCAATTGGTGCTGGTGACCCAATATGGGACAGGCCAACTTCCTTGAAACAAGGAAAAATAAATCAAGTAGACAGACAGATGGCAAAACAATTCGTTGGGACAGCAATCACTAAGTATTTCTCCGACAGCCGCAAGCCACCGATGGAAATTGAAAATCCATATTTTAAGATTGTATATTATGCATCCGCAATTGCTGGACCTAATATCAACTTCCCATCACCATATGAGATTTACAATTCGTTGGGACAGCAATCACTAAGTATTTCTCCGACAGCCACAAGCCACCGATGGAAATTGAAAATCCATATTTTAAGGTTGTGTGCTATGCATCCGCAGTTGCTATACCTAATATCGACTTCCCATCGCCATATGAGATTTCTTCCACATTCATCCCGCGTGAAATACAACGGATCCGAGAATGGATAAATAATTTTAAGTCTTACTGGGAGGATACGGGAGTAACACTTATGTCGGATGGTTGGAAGAGTGACGATAACTGGAGTATCGTTAACTTCTTCATTTATAATCAATGTGACACAGTGTATCATAAATTGTACGACACATTGGGCCGATCAAATGATGGAGATTTTCTTTGTAGCTTGATGTTCTCTGTTTGTGAAGAAATTGGACCTGAGAATGTTGTCCAAATTGTAACGGACAATAGATCTTATGGACCCCCTGTACGGCCCACTACATAGACTTGATCCTCAAAGATTTTGCTAATATGAGGCAATTTGGGAACCTAATTGAGTGGTGTAAGGACGTCACCACATTTATATACAATTATGTTAGAATCTTAGAGGTAATGAGGAAGTATACGAAGTGTCGTGAACTACTGCAACCTGCAGTAACACGTTTCGCAACAATATTCTTTACTATGCAGAGCTTCTTAAGAAGCAAGACAAAATTGATGAAGATGGTGAGAAGTAGGGCCTTTGTGAATGCGTTCGACATGAGGAACGCTGAACACGTAAGATATTACCAGAATATTAAACACTTGTTTGTATCTAAAGTATTATGGGACAGTATCGTATCGGCCATCAACATCTCTGCTCCCATAGTCACAGCACTCCGATTTGTAGACGGAGACAAAAAGCTGACGGTCCCCTATGTCTTTGAATGCATGATAAAGGCTAAGACTGAAGTTGTGAAAGTTAATCCTCCGGAAAAATTCATGCAAATCATCAACAAGAGAATTAATCAGTTTTTCATCTTGAACCCACAGTTCGTTGCAGGTTTTTTTTCATTTGCTAGTGTGTTTATATCTTATTATTGTGCATATCTTATATTTAGGCTAATCGCATTGTATTTCACTTGGCAGCATATTATTTGAATCACTTTTCAAAGGAAGCTAATGATTTGGGTTTAGAGCTATCGACCGACTCAATTCGTAACTACGTAAGATGGACGTTGGAGATTATGGGTGTCATACATCCTGGTGAACGGGTGATGAGTGCAAAATAATTACATATTTTATTCCTAAATTTATAATTGTTAGTATCTCATTTTATTTAATTTTATTTAATTAGTATAATTTTGTGTTTTGCAGGTTTAAAAGTGAGGATGACAGAAAAAAATGCTTAAATATAAAGCCTGGGCCCATTATGAGTTATTTTGGACCTCAAGCCCAATTATTAAGTCCATTAAGAAAAGCCCATGAAGAAATCCACATATGTGAAGACTATTTTTATTATCTCAAGAGGAAATTCAAAATTTAGAAGTCAATATAAGAGGATTTTCGAATTTGGCAAGTGGATTAAGGAAAAGAGAAAGAAAATAAGAAAGGGAGAAAAATAAGGAAGGTTTGATATATGTTCAGTATTTTGGTCATAAATTTTCACTCCAATGTCCGATTGCTTTGATTCTTTTTGTGTTGAAAAGAAGACTTCAAGGGCTACAACTTTGTAGTTTGTAACTTTTCTTGATTCAGACGTTAAAAATGTCAAAACTGAGCTGTAAGATGGTATATGTGTAAAGAACGGGATTCTGCACCCACTTTCCTTATACGAATTTAGCTCATTGCCTCCTTTAAGTCATTCCATATTTAGCACAAATCAAATCCGCTCTCCATGTGTCCCTTGCTTTATTTAAATCTTTGAATCCAATCCATTCATTCTACCTCCTTTCATCTATAAATACTGTCCCTCTCCCATTGAGAAAACTGAACTTGGGCATTGAAGAAAAGGAGAGGAGAGGAAGAAGAGAAGGAGAAAGACTGTGGGATTTTCAATCCACATTGGGTTCTAAGGTTGGTGGATTTTGATTTTCATTATATTTCTTTTTCTTTAAAATTCCATTGATATGTAAGTCTAAATTCATGTTTTATAAATAAAATTGAGGTGTGATGAAATATTTAGTGTATGGTTTTTCCAATTATTCAATTATGTATGATGATTATTTGATTTTATTTTTATTCTTTAATTAAGTTTATGTGTGAATTTATTTTAATTATTTCAAATTAAATGTGATGAAAATTTAGATTGAATAGACTTCCTTCTTCGATCTAAGGCTCTTATTTTAAGAGTGCGATTAAATATTTTAGATTTGAAGATAAAGTTTAAATTCTATTCATTCTAAGGTTTAATTTGAGATTTTTAATTTAATGAAATCCATGAATTTAATTCTTAGAATATTTATCGATGAAAAATTTGAATGCATGATTGGTGATTTACGAGAGCTCCGTATTCTAGGCCTTTGTTTTATTTTTAAAATATGAAAAATAATGTCTCGTTGATTCTTTGAGCCAGTTCCACTGTAAATATGTACAAATGTAATTTAGATGTCTTTAATTTTATTTTTGTTTATAAATCCAAAAACTCATGAAATTGATGAACTAGATTGGAAATAATTTAATTGCATCTTAATTTTGTATTTTAAATTAGATTGAGATTGTTATATTTTTATATTAATGCCACCATTTTAATTAGAATTAGTTAAACTGTTAGATTCTATATTTAAATCTAGAATGTTTTTAAATTAAGATTAAACTTCATAGATTAGATAAATAACTTCATATTTATGATTTTTCTCCATATTTCTCAAAATTCTTAAAATACTTAATTCAATGATATAATTTTCATGGATATATTTTCCTAAGTTCCGATGGGTTCGACCTCGCACTTAATCGTTATACTATCTAATGGTTCGTGCGTTTACGAATTATAAATTTAAAATTTGTACAACAACGGCCGGCATGTTTTAGAGATGTATTACTTTCCTTCATTATGACCCAAATATTTCCGATGATTTGAAAGTTATTCATTATCCGATAATACTAATTGTGTTTCTTTTTGTTTTGAAGTTACACAATTATGAGAACCGCTTAGAGTAATTTGCGGATGAATCTGCCGATATTAGGTTGAAAGAGACGGCGACAATGACTGCTACACAGTGGTGGACATATTTTGGCAACAACTCACCTGTATTGAGAACGTACACCATCAAGCTGATGAGCCAAACGAGCAGTACAACCAACTGCGAGTGTAACTAGTCGACGTTTAAATATGTTCACAGCATGCCTCGAAACAGATTATCGTCTCAAAGACTAAATGATTTAGTGTACCTACACTACAATCAGCGATTAAGGGCAAGGAATTTGAGAAGGTACCCTGAGCTGACGCGGGCAGATGCAAAAGATTTTTTCGTCTCTATCGACCTCGAGTCTCTATTCACCTATAATGATCCATTGAGTGAGTGGATCGAAGAGGAAGAACAACATGTACTTCATGATCTAGATATATCATTTTTAGATCAAAGTGTAGAATTGGGAGAATTACAGGATTCGGAGGAAGAGGCGGAAAATGACGGTCGCAGGCATTCAATTAGTGTGTCCCGCCCTCCAAATGCGGGTCTGAAACGTCAAATAAGTAAAAGGATGGCACCACGTCGTCATTCTATTAGTGAACGGCCTACTGGGACAGTCGGGGTATCTTGCTCTTCACAGAGGAGGAGATCAATCAATGGAAAAGAACCTATTGTTCCGAGCAGCCAACTTAGCAGACGTGATTATGGGTCGGCTAGATCTGATTCTGATTCATCTACAGATGACGATAATGGGTCAAATGATGGGTTCGATTTTAGTTATCAAAATATGGTTGTAGATATTAAGCCTGAACATCCACCGGGGTATTATCCCGACATGAGTGATGTCCATCACCGACAGGAGGATAGACAACATACACCTCCTCATGGTGGAACAAACAGGCCCGGTCAAAGTGAAGGATATGTATCCTTCGGATATATGCCCACAGGATATTTTGGTCAATTGAGCTATGGGCACTTGGATACGGACTCATTATCCAGTAATATGTAGTCCATGTCCATTTCAGATCGTCAGTCGCAACCCTCCTCTGATAGTTAGCAGTATCACAATCCATCGTCAACATCCGACTACACATCTAATGATGAGCGGCTTCTGAAAGAGACGTATGCCAGATTTTATTTCCACGTGCCCAGTTATCCATATGAAGAGCTTGATCCATAGTAATATTACATTTTTTTGAAGAAAAATTGGTCAAGCTTTGATGTATTTGGTGAAACTCAAGTGATTTCAAGTTTTCAACTTTAAAGTATTAGCACCAACCATTATTATTAGATTTAATATATTACCTTTAAATCCATTAAAATTTCTGCCTCTAAGATTAAGAATTTAAAAAATTAGATAGATTAAAATACTACAAACATTTAAAAAAATCATAATACTAATCACTAAATTTATCATAAATTTCTTACATACTTTTTCATAATTTTTAATTGAATTTTATTAAAGTTGGGATCTTACTTTCTAGAATTTTGTATTTTGATTTTTATTTTGTACTTTTATTTTTTAAGAGACTTATGTTATTGATGGTAAAATATTTATTTAATTAGATGATGTTAGCTTTTAAATGAGATCTTAAATATTTATTATTAATTTTTTATTTAAATTAGTATAAAAGTATGTAAAATGCTTAATGCCTTAATCACTAAATTTATCAAAAATTTCTTACAAATTTTTCATAATTTAAATTTTTTTTTATCATTTCTCTTCATTTTATTGTTAATTTTAATATTAATCGTATTTGAAACTTAAATAAATAATTTGAATATGTATATGACCGATATTTAATTAAAAAATTACATTTTCAAGAAGCCCCAAATTTTCTAAAATCACCATAAAATTTTCGGATCAAAATGCAAAAAAATGGAAATATCGGAGGAGAGAGAAACTTATCGGCCGATATTTGTATTTCGCCCGAAATGTCATCATGGGCGTATTTTGGACCCCTGGCCAGGAGCTTATGTTTAGATGGAATATTAATATGCCGTAAAGTTTTTATAAGATAAATTTGGATTATAATAGTTTCTCAGCATAATTCAACAACACCAGACTTCCTAATAATCTATCACAATTTTTTTTTGAATTTACATGTGAAAAACTCAGTGTAAAATTCTTACGGGTGATACTCATTGTCTTTAAGGCACATCAAGTAAAACTTTGAGGGTTCAAACTTGATACCTCCTGCATGAGATTACCAGTTGAGATACACCCATGTAAACAATCTATCACAATTTAAATTAACATATTTTAAAATATCTTTAACACACCTTTCACAATGCATGGACTCGAAGATCCATATCTCCAAAGCCTAATATCAGAGACATTGAAAGCTAACGGAGAATCAGAATCACTATCAATCAATTCATTGACTTGAACAAACATAGAATCTTGAGTTAGAATATCTTGTGGAAGAAGACCATTCTTAGATTGCAAGTTAGGGCCCATTCTGGCCTCAATAATTCTAACATGCGAAATTGGGAACCATCCCCGACAAGCCAGGCTTGATTTTCAATAACCAGAGATCTAAGAAACAAAAATTCACTCCACAGCAAAGAATCTCCAGGTTTAGGGCTCCCACCTTCGAAATATCAGAATCTTTAATATACTTAGAAGAAATGACCTGGACCAACCACTGATTAGGATAGGATAAGAAGTTCCAAAACAGCCAAGTCAAAAAAGCAAGACTCTGGATAGATAAATTTTCAAGTCCTAAACCCCTAAAGTCCTTATGCTTACAAATGTCATTCCAAGAAACTAATGTCTCTGTAATTAATTGATATTGTTGATCACCATTTTTGGAGTAAGGTCACATATCATCGAATAAAGGCGAAGGACATTAGAAAACTAATGACATGATGGTATTTTTGAGATAGAATTCACTTTCCTTTGTTAAAAGTACGGTGCCTCAAGTGTTATATGTTATATTGAATCACTGATTTCTCAAATTAATCGACGTGAGACCTTTGTTACTTCACAAAAGTCTTTAACATAAGATTGAATAAGAACCAATCTATCAACAATACTTAAAATTGAACCCTTCCAGTCCAACAACTTCAAAAAATTGTTTTTTTCAAAAACTCAATTGTAGGTAAGATAAATAGGTCTTTGAATAGAATGTTCATGACCTAACATGGTAAATGAAGATTTAATTGGGTATTATTTATGAATCTGGATCATCTAGAAGTGATTTTCTTCTATAAAACACTCTAAAATACTCACTTTTTTGTTGATGATTTTCATTGTGCCTGATACAATGAAAGCAACTTAAATATTTTTTTTATAAAGAGACCAATAAAAAAATATGCTATATAAAAGTCCACTTGTATAAGATCTAGAGCTATTATTTAAAATCCTTTTAATGTCATTTTGACGAGAAGATCAAAGCAGAATTATGAGGGTTCACAATTTAACTAAATTCACTAGCCAGAATCTGTAAACAACGTTTTAAAATTTACCCATGAATCAAATCGTCTTAGTGGAAGGTTGGGTTAAATAAGATTCAATCAAGTTCAACCTTAGTCAAACTCAGTCAAACATGTATCATCAATATGATATTATAAAAAAATATCAAATTATTAACTAAGGTATAATTGATTAGTTGAAATAAAATTTTAAGAAAAAAATGTTTTTTTTTTAAAAAAAAAAACAGATGTTGAAATTTTTCAAAATATAAAATAAAATTCATTTTATAATTTTTGAAAAACGGTTTTTATAGGTCACTATTCATGATTGATTGAAGAAAATCGGTCAAACTTACGAGTCTAACTGGTTTTTTACAATTTTCGACACTGGACAATATTTTGTGAAAATTGAACTGACGATTCAACCACAGGGCTGTTCAATTTTCAAAATATTGCCTATAATGCCTATAATCCACTTGGCATTTGTAACATATCTGCATAGTGGAGTAAAAGGAAGGGAATGTCATTTCTGCATAACTTAAGCGGTCAAATACTTTTGCAAGCAAGAGGTTGAATTGGCTTCAACTTAAATTTCTTATAAAAAAAAGTATTGTTAGATGTTAATTTTTCGAGTGGGGCAGATGGCCCCAGGGGTCGAAGTCTCAACCGACACGCATAGTATCGATCTGAGATTAAAAAAATCGGCCCATATGGCCGAGATCTCGTCCGAATATCAGCAAATTTTTTTATTAAAAAAAAAAAACAAATATCGGCATGGGCCCAGTCGATATCTCTGTCAATATTTATATTTTTTAATTTTTTTTAAAAAAACAGCCTTTTTATTTTTTTAAATGATTTTTTTCAAAAAAAAACACTGAGATTTTTAAAAAAATGAGGAGAGAGAAAAACTTGGCCGAGATCAAATATCGGCCGAATATTCAGCTAACACTTTGCACAAGACTCGGGTCTTTCAGAAGAAATTGATCTATTTCAGGCCTTTGACACTATTCTAATGCAAGAAGGCATTGTTGAAGACCCCTCTGATGAAGAAACTCATGAACATGGTCTACCCCCACCTCAACCAGAAGCACCTCCACATTTCCATACTCCACCAGACGACAAACACTTGTTCAATCTTGATGTTGTGCCTCCTTCTCAATGGCACACCAAATTCACGGAAATGCTCTCATGGGGGAGAGGTTGAACTACAAAACTCCTGGTATTCAGCTCCCTGATGTTCTTAGAAGAATTGTCTCTCGATTTATAGGTAGTTTACATGAATGGTGGATTGCTCTAGGCGAAAACCAACAGTTACAGGTACTTCAAGTCGCCTCCATTGAGCTTTTTGTTTGGACTTGTCTCCTCTCTCTCCGACGAGAAACTGCTCGAGAAGAATTTCTTAAAGCAAAGTTTTGCTCATTTGATCGAAAAGACATAAAATGACATTATCAAAATATGTCTTCTCGATTTTATGCTATAGGTGGTAACGATGATATCAACATCAAACAAATATTTTTGAGCTCACTCCCTGATCCTCTAGGTGATGAGGTAACCAAAGTCATTGGACTCAAAAGTTAAACAATTGACTAACTCTTTTTTGGTCAATTATACCAATATGGCATTACTGCCATTGACAAATTGTGGAATCAATCTTTGTTTTTTAAGAAGTTTGAAGAAACAGGTCATCGCCTTGGGAAAACTTATCACAAGATAGATCTCCAAATCAAATGTAAAGACTGGAGATGTGATTGTAAGACTAAAAAGAAGTCTTATTTTCACTCCCATTCACGTGATTCCTTCAAAAGGCCCTTTCATAAGAAACTCCACTGGTAATGGCCCGTTGGAATAGTGAAGGCAGTCTTGGGTCTATCAAGAGAATCAATTCCCAATTGTCAGAATCTAGCTTTAAGATCAAACTTTGAAAAGACTTTTGCTCCGGCCAACTACTCAAAGAGAGCAATCCATTGTGGCAAGGGAAACTTGTCATCAGCCAAAACGTATTAAGGGGTCCTTTTGTGCTATGATGCGTGAGGCATTAGGTATGCGACTAGCATTATGAGCAATTTGAAGCAATTCTTGGTGTAGCGCGTGAATTTGCTTTTGCAACAATGTCTAAAGCAGGGGTCACGAGAGACGTGAGTTTCTTTTGTTCTCGGAGAATCTCATGAAGATAATGGTTTTGAGCAACAGAGCTTGCCAGTTTATAGAGAGCCGAATTTTCGGCCCTTGGATAGGCCCCACCTGATCCATCAGTTCAGTGACACGAATCCGCCCAAATGAAAGGACTGTCTCTTTTCGGTGGGGCCCACATTACAAGTGTCCATTACTAGGTCGGTTTTTATCAGTTAAGACAAGAGAGAAGGACACGGTTCATTCAGGACGTGTGGCCCACTCCAAACATTTTCTTTCCCACTCAAACTAAATGCCATCAGATACTCCACCCGCATCCACTCAGTCATTGCAGGAGCCGACAGCCCATGCGACTATATTTTCCAAAATAAATAAATAATTTTGATAAAAGAAATTTCTTGAGGGTTTATACATTTGATATGAAAGTTAAAAAAAAAATGAAGATTGATGTTAAAATTGTCATATTTCTAACTCTAAAGGATTATTTTAACATGGATTATCTATCTTGTAAATTCCATATAAGATGGTTGAAAATCTAAAATTAAAATTGTTTTATTAGTAATAAATAAAAGTTTTATGGTATTTATATAATAATTAGAACTTACACCATACTATTTATCAAAAAATTATATATTATATATATGAACTTGATTATTTACTTTGATGAGATATACATTAAAAAGTTTTTCTCTCTCATACACATGATCATCTTAATAATTAAATTTATACGAAATTTAAATTAATTTTAAGTTGTTATTTGATTAAGTTTAAGTCATATAAATGATAATATTTATTATTTTTAAAATTGGAATAGTAAATCTATCAATTTATTTATTTTTATTATTTAATATAAATTATATTTAAAATTAATCAATTATTTGTAAACTTTATCTTTTGCAAGTCTATAATTCATTTGACAAATGATCAACTACACGTATATTAGATCTCAAGTAAAACTTGTTAAGAAATGGTGATAGATCCATCCAATGCTTTTCCTAAATATTTGTTCACTAAATTATTTTGATCAAATTAATCAAGACATTTTAAAAATTAACTTTTTTAAAGAATTTAAAATATAATTTGATCTATTAAATTAACTTTTTATGAATTTCATATTAAAAAAAACTATTCTAAAAATATGTCGCTATATTTAATTGATGTTCCACTAAAGTACGCATGATAATATATAGGGCTGAAACTCGGATCGGATCATGTCGGGTTTTAATAAACTCAACTCAGCCAATGTCAAAATTTATTGAACCTGACCTAATTTGTATTTTTGACGCAAGTTAATCCGAGTGTCATTTTATAATTTAGCACACTCGGATCGAATCAAGTTGGATTGATTTTAATTTTCTCAACTCAATTCGACTCAAATTTCATACGAATTTTTATTTTTCTAACCCGACCTCACGTAAAATATACAAATACATAACCTAAACCCATTGTTTTCTCATATTGAGTCATTTGAGTCCAGTTAAAAACCGACCCAAGTTTCACCGTTAGTAATATAGTAATATTATTCTTATTTTTGAAAGAACTATAACCCAATTGTCTGATCTTAACGGCGCTGGACAGTTTCCGTGCACTGGAACGAAACATTTGGAATCACAAGACGGAGATAGCGCCGCCATACGTAGTCAAAAAAGGTTGATCGTTAAATTATGTTTTCTTGGCCGTTAGATTTCACGCGACCCTGTCCAGTCCTTAAAAAGACAAGTTGCGAGCAAGAGACACGGGACAGTCCATGATGATGTCCAAATCACTAATACACCCGTTTAATGTGAATAATTGCATTCTTCTTTTTTTCCTCCACAATTAAAATTAAATGCCTTATGCTTGTTTATTTTTAAAGAAAAAACTCATGTTTGGCAAAAAGGTCTTTTAAATCATTTATAATCATAGCTAATTTTATAATATAAATATCTTCACCATTAATTAGAAACGAGACTAACCTCACAAAATATCTATTATAATTGTTTCAGAACAACAATCAACAAATCTTAGAATATTTAATTATTTTTAATATATTTCATAAAATTTTAATTGGAGGTTTTTGAAGTTTAATGGATGATAACTACATTCCAACATAGTAAAAATGTAAAATACATGCCAAATATTTTATATATTTTATGTTTTCCATGTCACTAAAAATTTCAGATTGTTTACATTTGTTGTCAAACTTTAAACATATTAATGTTTTTAGCTTATTGGCATTATTATACTATAAAAAATAACCAATATTTAAATCCATAATTTGTAGAAAAGTTTTCTATTTTTCTATTTTAATTTTATTAAAAGAAAAATTGAAAAACTTTATTGCTTTGTATATTGACCAATATACCAATACAAACAGTATAAACCGGTATGATTATATTTAAGAAAAAATAAAAAGCCATTCCCATTCAACCAAGAGAAGTAATTAGATGGAATTGACCTCATTGCTACATTAAGATTAAGTAAATTTTATATGCTAGGGCTATTTTTTATCAAACAAATCATTAGATATTAATATAACATCATTATCAACATCATCAAAATCAAAATCTCATCTATCTAAAGTCAGTTTTATGAGTACTATTTAATTTAACTTTATCATGAACTATAGAGTTAATCACTTTACTATCTATTATATCTTTATTTATCTTTTCTTTTACGTTTTCAGTGATTTACCCGAGCACATCCTTGATTTTCTACGATATGCTCAAACCACCTCAAATAGTTTTTTTTTTGTTTCATCTATTGGGTTATTTTTAAACAGTATTTGATTTATCATTATAACACTATTTTTTAAAGTTAATGTATTCATTTAATGCAACATGTGCGTCCATACTATCATTGTTAAGCTCTGTGAAGCCTAATCATCAGAGATGTAATGTTGATCCGATTGCAGCTTGAGCTCCGCGTTGAGCTTGCTAGGGGTCAAAGGGGGGTAGCGCCCCCTTTTCTGGGGATACAGGGGCGGAACCCCAAGCTGATTTTTTTATTAGAGAGAAATTTTGTAATTTTATATTCACCTTGTATAAACCCTAATTAAAGTAGCATATAATGTTTTTTTTGTAAGAGAAAAAGTTGTGAGCGAAAAATTGTAACCTAGAGCGAAATCCGACTCTCTTTCTTTTTTTGCCTTTGACTATAATGGATCGATATTGAACCCATAAACGTACCGAAATGAAACCACATAAAATCTTTATATTGTGGTTTGCTTCTCTTATTGATTTCTCTTACTTGTCTTCGATATTACTATTTGTGTAGACGAAAATGTGATTTTCTCCCAACATTCACAACTTCGCCTATTTGTTTTTTTTTTTTCTCATTGCCCGTTATAATGGATAATAAACTACAAAATTAGCTACTCAAAGTGTTAGTTTTTATTTCCACATGGAGCATAGTATTGGGCAATAAAAAAAAAAAAAATTATGATAATAGATATGCGTAGATTACGTAGGATGAGTGGTATTAACCCTAAAAGATAGAGTTAAAAATAAATGCACCATAGCTTGTTTAAAATAGCTCAAATAGACGACAAATTTAAATAAGCTTATTTGAGGTGATTTGGCTATGTCAGACCAAACACCCCCAATGCGCAGGGCCGGCCCTGAGATTTCAGGGGCCCTAGGCGAGTTTTTAAGATGGGGCCTTTATATACTCACAAAAAATAAAATCATACAATTTTTTTTACAATGTGTGAAACTAAATAAAATATCATAATCAAATTTATACCAAAGTAATATTTAAAATTTATTCTTATTTTGAGATGCAAAATTACTAATTAAATTATTATATTCAAGTTTTTTTAATATTTATTTTTCAGTAGATAAGATAGCTAATCCATTTAATCTTTCTTATGACAATATAGACCGAAGATAGAAAAACTTATTTCTACATAGATAACTGTAACTGGTATAATCAATATTATTTTATAAGCAATTCATGCAATTGGAAAACAACAATTCATTCATTTTATATAATTTGGCAATTCATTCTTTTGGTACTGCATCTTTTATCATATTCGAGTGTGACATTAATGCAAATTCTCATTTGAAACGAATATATTATTATTATTTTAATTTTTCAATTTTTCTGTATTTTTTTAAGAATTAAAAATTATCTTAATTATAATGATTTATACTAGTATATTACTTCTAATAAAATCTACATTGATCAAATGAATATAAAACTATGTTTTTTCATCTCTTCAAATTTTAAAAGCTTTAAATTATTTTTAATTCAAAATTATCTACTCAATATAGATTTATCTTTCTCTTTATTTAGATGATATTAAAATTATTTTATTATTATTATTAAACTCAATAAAATGAGGATTATAATAATAATTATTATGATTGTTACTATCATTATTTTAATTTTTAAGAAACATACGCTTTAAATTGAGTAGAAAAATTATCAATATATAAATTTTTAATTTTGAGTGTTCTAAATTCGAAATAGTTAAAAAGAGTCAAATGATTTCAAGTAGTATTAATTCAAATTATTATTATTAAATAACTCCATAAAAATAAAAATAAAATTTATTATTATTATACGCATCCTGAATTTGAACTCAGGTCCTGTATTTATAAATAGACTATTCTAACCGGCTGGACAAGAATGAATTTGTATTTTATTTATACATTATTAACTATTTAACATATAGTAGAAGAACTTATAGACTTGGGGCTCCTATTCATTTGGGGGCCCTAGGCGACCACCTACTTCGTCTATCACCAGTGCCAGCCCTACCAATGCGTAGAATTGAAAATCCATGAATCGAAAACACTAAGAGGAAAGAGGAACCATTGAAAATATGGTGAAAATTGATAAAAAAAAAAAGAACATGTTATACTACAGAGTAACTAATGATATGATTTTTAATAGGATCACAGGGTCAATGGAAGAAGAACTCATAAAATTACTCTATATAGATAGAATACTAGTTGCTGATGATGAATATAAGTTCTTATTGGATTAAGATAGACTATGGTCTCTTGATCTACCTCAATCTCACAATGACTAGTTTTCATAAATAATTGATATTGGAGTTATCCACCATCATTAAAAAAATTCACAATTCAAAGATTGGCTATGATCGAAAGTAATTCTCACATTTAAAGCTAATTCAATCTTAACATAGCCTTAAATATAATCAACCTCATTTAATGATTTCAAGATAAAAGTGAAATTTGCCTATTTACCTTTTTTTTTTTTTTAATCTTTTCCGTATAAGTTATTTGGCCCTCTCTGTATCATACGTATTTTGAATTTTTAATGTTCACTCAATTACACTAAGGAATAAAGTATAATAAATAAAAAATATAGCAATTTTAATTTTATGACAATATCTTTACCATTAAACTAGGACAGCAAGACCTTGGCAACAATTACAACAAAGAGTGTGGTTTAATAATCTTGGCATGCAAGAATAATGATATTAGCTTTAGGTTTACAAGATACAAAATTCTTTTAAGGCAAGGACTAATGTTAACTACATCTTTGAAAAACGATTTCTATATTTGTAGATTACAGTTGACACGTGCTTTACTTAAAAGGTAATTTATAAATAATGTTTTTCTTTAAAAAAATTATTAAGTAATGATCAAAATAAGTTCACACATAAATGACTATAATTTAATAGAATGAAGAATACAAAATTAAAAAAAAATTAGACATATCAAGTTATCAACCATATTAAGAAACCAATTTTTGTCACCACATGATGACATATTAAGATATTGGTTGACACGTGACTGATGAATTTATAAGACGTGATACAAATTGGAATGCAAGACTCATTTATGATTTCTTATCTAACAAATTACTATGCTGCATCGTTTTGATAGCCCTTTTCATTTTAACTTGTCTGGATTCAAATATGAGACTTGCAATCCATTCTAATACCAATTATTAGGGCTGCATCTTGGGTCGGGTTTTGGCCTAACCCGCATCATCTGACCTTAGAAATCATGTGGGTAGGGTCGAGAATTTTTAGACAATAGGTCGGGTCGGGTTGAGAAGATAAAAATCCGCATGAAATTTAGATAGGGTCGGGTTGAGGATTTTATAAATTAACCCAACTCGACCAGGCTAAAATTAGTCTAAAATGGGTTCAAAATGAGGGTCAGGTCAGAATTCAGGTCGAGTGGGGTTGTGAGATTCGGGTTGAGAATTCGGGTCGGGTCAGGTTCCATATATATCAATACAGGTAGAGTTGGGTTTTAAGAAACTCGACCTGCCCGACCTGAGTTGCAGCCCTACCAATTATTAAGATTCTAATTCACGAGTGAAAATCTCGGTATCGACTGATATATTTCTCTCTCCTATTTTTTTTTACAAAATCCACGAATATTGACCGATACATATCATATCAACCGATATATATCGACCAATACAATACGTATTCACTGATATTTATACATGTTCTAATCATTACGTCCAAATCTCTTTGATCAATGAATATCAAAAATATTATGAATGGCCCAATATGTATTAGATTGAGATCTGAGCCGATCTCGACCAATACATATCAGTTTATCAATAATGGCTGATAGTCTGATACATATATATATATATTTTAAAGAACTGAACTTATACAATAAATGAGCGTCCACCATCTCATAAAGTGTAATTCACGAGATAATTTTGTGATGTAAATTTTAAGATTTTGAAGTGTAAATAATCAGTAATTTTTGTATTTTAAGTTGTTGACTCAAAATCAAAATCATTTAAAGACTTACCTTTCTGATAAAATATTTATCTTCAATAAAATTAGAGAAAATAATGAAATAATACAAAATATTTTAATATTTGGCATGTGATATTATAAAAAAAACTTGTGCCTAAATCAAAATCCACAATTATTTTTTATTATGATACTCCTTCTGTTCCAATTTAGTTATTTGTATTTTTAGATGATTTCAAAATACTTGTCTAATATGCTATTTTGATATCTATCTCTTACTTATTAAAAGATTTATAGGATGTTAGAGAGAAGTTGATAAATCTTATGAGAGTCCTTTCTTATAAAATTTAATTTTTTTAAAATGAGAAAATTAAAATAGGATGGAGAGAGTATAGTTCTCTCCAAGAGATTCTATGCATGTGACACATGCTCTTAATGGAGATTAAAGGATGCTGATTAGTGTGATTTATATGTCTGGAGAATAAATGGAAGAGGAAAGTTGTTGATGACGAGTATCCAACTCACATGCATATAAATATCTATATATATATATTATATGCCACGTGGCATGTGGCTGTCCAATGAAATGGAGTAAACGCATAGAGGGGACGGAGGACTGCAATTCCCAAATAAGACGCATAAATAAAAGCAAATAAAACTAGAAAGTCATCGATCTTCTCCTCCCTCCACTTACCTAAACCCGTCATTCAAAGCGCAAAGTTGCAAACCCTACATTATAATAATCAGATACTCGACAACGCCACTCCCTCCACTCCAATTTCCCTTTTTACCCCTCTTTAGTCTTTACCTTCTCCAACTGCCACTTCCATCTACCATGCGCCTGCTACACCAACATTATTTTCCATTTTTTGCTGGGAAAAGAAATACTACCGCAATTTTATAAAAATAATATTTTAATAATTTATTTACTGATTTATCAATTGATATTATAAATTTACAATACCAATTTATTATTTACTTATACGAATTGTAAAAATTCTGTGGCACGAATGAGTGGATGTTTACACCAGACAGCCACCCCCAGAGTGTGCAGCGTAAGATGATGGATCTAGAGACGCGAGTTAAGGTTTTCGGTGAACGTAGGCAAAATAAAAGGATTCGTGTAGCACGTGCTGCACTGTGACTGGATGTGCCCGAAAGACGGCGATGGGCATTTCCGTCATTAAATATCTACTATAGAAAAGCAGGTCTCGTTCGTTTTCCACTTCCGTCAGGTGTTTCTTTTTCCGCTGCTTTTGGCTGAAAACGAAGAGAGAAAAATCGAGGGAAGAAAGTAAGAAACCCTAGAAATCCAATCCGCCCCAAACAGAAGAAAAAAAAACAGCAGCAAGAAATTCATGGTTTCTATCCGGAGATGAAGATGGAATCATTTCCAGAGCTTTCCATGCTCTATCGGTATTCTTCTTTCCACCTTTCTTATTCCTTTTCCATTTCTTTCATACGCCAACTACATCGGTTTTCCGCTCTGCTCGATTGCCTGTTTTCAGTCTCCTTTTATATCTTTTATATCCGATTTTTTAGGGTTGGTCGATTGTTCTTCACTGCTTTTTTTTTTTTAATCCATGTTCTGTTGACTCGCTCAGTTGTTTTGATGCACGAAAAGGAAAGTTCTTTCTCAGAAAGTAACCGTTTTTTGACCAGGAACAATTTTTACCGAAAATGGAAAAAAAGTTTGAACTCGTTGAAGTATTCTCAAGAAAGTATTTTTCAGGAAGGTGTTCTCTTTCTACCACGGCTCGTTTGATGCAGGGGAGGAAAAGTACGTTATTGGAAAAAACTATTTATAAACTAAAAGTACAGAAATCGGACTCACTGGTTTCCAATAAACTTTTTTCCCGGAAAGTATTTTCTTCCAGTGAAGTCCTGTTTGGATGCACGGAAAGAACGTGCTTTATTGGAAAATGAAAAGAATAACTGGAAAGAGTAGAAGTGGACACCTTAAAATGTTTTCCAATGAATTGTTTTCCAGAGGAGTATTAGCTTCCACTCCATGCATCAAAATCAGTCTATTAAGGCCCGTTTGGATGCACAAGGAAAGTGCTTTCTTTCTCTTTCCATTCATCCGAACAGGTGTATTAAGGTGCCCATCAGATGTTAGGAATTGGGTGGTGAAACCTTTTATCCTTGGAGATTTCTCCATTTCCAGTTTCTACTTGAATGTGAGAGTAACTTGAGTAAATTGGAAAATGGTGTTTCTTCACCCTGGAGATTCTCCACTTTCAAGTTTTTCCTTCCTTCCGGTGTCCAAGTGGTAGATAGTCCTGTCTTTACCATTTCGGGAGATTTGTTACAATGAGTTGGTGCTGTTGATGGTTGATTGTTGCTTTATGGTGTTATCATGTTGTAAATACAGGTTAAGTGCAACTACACTGTTTAGACGCCTAAAGATGTATAGCTTTTTTAATTTTATTCTTTTTTCATTATTTATTTTTACCCACCATGATCAAATAAATATTCCTACTATGTTTTTTTTTTTTAATAGAAAGTGCATATTTTTGATGAATTTGGCTATTGTAAGTTGTTTCTTTTCCAAAGCTCGGGCATTCTTTGGCAGAACAGAGTGATGGTTATATTAATTAAACCTTTGATGCAGTGAATAGGTGCTTTTTGATTGGCAATTGCGTTTCTGAAGTACTAATTTTTTTGTATAATTGTAACAGATGTTCTGTAGAGTTATCATGCTGTAATAGCAGATGAATTTCAATCACATTATTTGGACGACCCAAAACAAAAGTCTTATGGGGTATGGTTGGCCTGGTTGGATGGATGGGTACTTGTGACATCTTTTTTTTTCTCTTCTTTTATTTTCAGAGTATGATTAAAATATTGATAATTTTTTTGTTTTGTTTTAGAAAATGATTATGAAGTTAATTGTTTTAAGTTCTTTCATAGTCATTTGGAATGGGTGTTGAATGGATCTTTGAAAATAGTGTTCGTGAGTCAACAGGTAACACAATCTGACCAATTGGATAATTGGATGGCTCATTCTCACTGGTTGCAATTGTATTTACTAGAATGCTAGAACCGATGTGAGAAAGCACAACAAGAATCTTATCCATGACGCATTCTATTTTGCAAAGTATTTGATGGTATTTGTAAAATGAATTCATGAAATGGGAAACAAGAGACCTACACATTTGATGCAGCAATGAGTTTTCCTTGAATTATGGTTGAAATCATGTGACTTCTATTTGTGTGTGTGACCATGAATCCCGGGGGGGGGGGGGGGGAGAAAAATGCAAACCTTGAACTAAAGAGGTTTTTTTTTTTTAAAGGATAAATTAGATAAAAGGGGAGGAAGAGGAAACAAAGAGAGCTAAAAAGTGCCACAGAGAAATCTGTATTACATTTTTATTCATTAGTGAAACAATGATGAACCAAGGAAGCCTACTATTATGTAGCTTCTTTTGAATGTAAATTCCTAAAATTGCTAGTTGTACTATAAATTGCTTAGGAAAATTTTATTTTTGGTGCTGTGAGAATGGGATGCCTCATCATCTCTTACCAAACTAAATTCCATGATTTTTTTTTTCCTCATGAGATTGGCGCCATAATCAATTTAAGTGTACTTTTCGCATTTTAGCATAGTTGTTATTTCCATTTTGGAGTCCACTTCAGTTTTTCTTTTGGAACGGAATGTTTCGGTGTTTCATTTCAAAAAAGTTGCTATAACAAATTTAAAATTTGAAAAATTATATACATGAATTAAAAATAGAAAACTGAAATATTAGGAATGGAAAAATAATGATTTAAAATAGAAATAATAAGATATGATTTATGCTAAAATCATGAAATAAGAAAAATAAAGGAAAGTACAAAAGTAGAATTAGAAATAGAAAAAAAACTAATAAATTACAAGATTATGTTAAAATCTTGGAATTGGAAAAAATAAATAATTTTTTTAGTGAACTAAGAAGAATAAGTGATTAAATTAATAATAAGATGCAAAATAAGTATATTTGTCAAACCGAAACACTATATATAGACCGAAAAGTTTCAATTGGGTGTTTTGTTTTGGTCTAATTTTGAAATGAAACGGAATGGAGTACCATGCATTTTACACGTGCTATTACAATTTTATAGGTTCTCTTTAAATTGAAGTCTGTGTATTATATATATGTGGGTGTGTGCGTGTATTAAATTGGGCAATGACTTTTATGATAATGACAATGACAGCGGATCGAACAATTCAGGTTGACAACTAATGCTTTTTAGTTTTATTTTCAGGAAATGTTTTTGGCCGTCCGAAGGATTTCATCTGATTCGGATTCTGTCATATATCTTGTTATGTCTGGCTATATATGGGTCATGTGTCATGAGGAACCATTTCGTTTCATGTGTGGATGGGATATGGGGCTGTTCAGATTATGATGCATGCCGAGCCAACACTGATAGTGGGGCAAGTTTTCATGATTTACTTTTTGCTGTTGGTGATATTAGCTCAGACCATAGTCAGCAAAATTCTGCTGGTTGCTCTGGCCTCAAGAGTGTCTGCACCAACACTGATTTTTTCTGCTTTCCCTCAACATTAAATGGTTTTTTGGCAAGAGAAGATGATTGCAAAGAAGCCATTGTTGGAATTCCTAAGTACTTGGATGATTTTACTTCAGCTGAAGTGTCGGTTCTGCATGATATCAGGGAAAGTAATTCAAGCTGGTCTGCTGCACATGCAACGTATACGTCTGTGAATGGACGGATAATTTCATGTTCTTTGGACCCAGTAAGTAAACTCCATGATGAGCTGCCTCAGAACACAGATATTGATCAGACTTCCTGTGAGGATTCACTTTTAAAAACTTCAACTCTCAAAATGAGTGGGCAGACATCAATACGAGATGAGAATTCAAAGGTCTTTGAGTCAGATTTTCTTGATGTTTCATCGTCACCACAGGTGGCAATCAGTCCTCCTTTATTGGATTGGGGACAAAATCCTTTGTATGTCCCTTCTGTAGCCTTTTTAACTGTGACTAACATATGCAATGAAAGTATTTTACATGTCTATGAACCATTTAGCACCGACCCACAGTTCTACATGAGTGATTTTGAGGAGATGTCTCTGGCACCAGGTGAGGCTGCTTCAATTGCTTTTGTTTTCTTACCAAGGTGGTTGGGTTTGTCATCAGCTCATCTGGTCATTCAAACAAGTTCAGGGGGCTTTCTAATTCATGCCAAAGGCATAGCCATCGATTCACCTTATGGAATACGACCTCTAGTTGGCCTGGATATTTTGTCAGTTGAAAGGCTGACAAAGAGTGTGTCATTACATAACCCATTTGACAATGTTCTCTTTGTTGAGGAAGTAGCAGCATGGATCACAATCTCTTCCAATAATAATACATCCCGCACTGCACAGGCTGTTTGTAGAGTGGACTCCTTACACGCTTCTGATGAATTTAGTTCCATGCATAATGACAAGGAGTGGTTTAATGTCAAGAGCAGCGAACTGGGTTTACCGTTGATTGGGATAAGGCCATTCAGTGACTGGCAAATTGATCCTCACAGAACTGAACCTGTCATAGATATTAACTTGTTGCCACATATAGAAGGAAACGTTTTTGGTGCTTTCTGTTTGAAGTTGAAGAGTTCTTCGATAGATGGGACTGATACAGTTATAGTTCCTCTTGAGGTAGAGATGCGTGGTAGGGTAGAATATAACTCGCTTGAAGGCTCTGTTTCTGTGTTCCTTGATTCTGTTATGGCATGTGATGAAAAGGGATCAATAGCTGCCACCCTCTCACTAAGGAACATGGCCTCACATTTATTGAGTGTTGTAAAAATCAGTGAAGTTACAGAAAGAATGAAGCATTTCCATGTGAAATACATGAAAGGGTTGGTACTTTTTCCTGGGAGTGTTACCCAGGTTGCTGTGGTCATTTATACTCCCCCTGTCAATTCACAGGATTCTTTGTTTGAAATTTCTAGTATAAGCTTGGATTGCAAGCTAATGATAGTGACAAATGATTCAATCAGTCCAAAGATTGAGATCCCTTGCCGTGATCTAGTTCACAGATATTTGGGGTATCAAACAGGTTCAGTTTCGGCTGCTGCCCCTGAAAATTCAGATACTGAGTTAGAGTTTCAACATGATAGGAAGTTTGACAGTACAAGAACTGAATCACTAAGGAGCACCATTGAAATGCCGATGCTGGCCTCTTTAAAGGTGCATGTTTTATCTGTATTTCCAAATAAGGTTATTATGGCTTGAAAGTTTTGCTTTTTCCTTATTTATCGGTTATGTTATTGTTATTAGTAGTATTATTTTATGTATTATTATTTTTTGAATTGTAATGTGATTCAAACCTGCAACATTATAGTTGTGTTCATTACAGCAATAGGCCCTTATGAAATGTTCTCTAGACTCTTGTAAAAACCCCTTGCAACAACCAACGTCCAGAAGCTTTGATCCACAAGAACACATTTGCCAAGGCATTGCCACTTTGTACATTTCTTATTTTAATGGGTGAAACTCCCAATATGGAAACACCTTCATGCTAATTAAAGAAAAGAAAATGTGTTCATGTGTATTTTGGTGCAGGTAGGACTACTGACCTCAGCTGGACCCAATAATTTGGTAGATGGGCAGGTCAAATGGGTTGTAGTACCAACGATTTGCAACTTTTAATGCTAGCAGTCTTAATGGGTCAGACCTTGGTCAGTAGGGGTTTAGCCCACCTGACCCACCACCCCTCCCCCAAATAAAATTCATGAATCATATGATGAGAAATGAGGACACTGATGTTGAGACATTGATGCTTTGTAACTTCTCTAAAATGGTGTATTATTTTTGTTCCATTTTAGCATATATTATGAAGTAATTATTAGTTTAGAAGATAGTAGAGCAAAGTCAAAAAGCTCAGTCTATGACGCCATTTTCCACCCAAGAAGTACGTAGTCATGAATGGTTTGCAATATTTCTTCACACTGTTAATATATGGAGAATATAGGATTTAGAATGAAATTGAATCTGTTATAGAATTTCCTTTTAAAAAATACTGTTACAGAAAACCTCTTATAAAGAGGAACTATGTGCACAAAAATACATGGGAAAGAAAATGAGGCCTATACAACTGTACATGCACATAGTTATACACAATAGTCTTTGTGGCTACTAGAAAGACTAGTCTTGCAACACTCCCTCAAGTTGATTGATAAATGTTGACCAAGCTTAGCTTGCAACACAGCACACTCCAAAATCTTGGAGTGGAGAAGAATTTGGCATGAAATTCAATTGGAGGGATGGCACACATCTCTTATGGATTCCGTGTTCCTTAAAATAAGGGTTTTCAAATGCAAGTTTGGCGTTGGAAATCTCCATGGACGATTGAGTTTTTGTTTTTAATTACAATTCCATGTAATAAATCCTATGTGGCATCATGTAGATGGTTGAGTAGAGAGGACATAGGAATTTGCTAGAGAAAGAAGGGTTTTGGATTGAAAACCGTGTGAAAGAATGCATAGCCATACAAGGACCTAAGAGTTAGGGTTTTGGAGAAAAAGTAGAAGAATGGGCATGTGCAATGGAGAGAATAGCATGGAATGCATCCAAAATTCTAGTGTTTTGAAGAGTTTCAAGAGAATGGACGATTGGAGGCATGCCTGAACGAATTATCTCTCTTTAATTACATTGTGTTTTCCTTTAAGTTGGCTCATACTCACACTATAAATAAGAGTGGAGGCACATTGATTATGTCCACATGAATTGGGATGAAATAAAATTTGAACCTTGACCTTGGTGCCTCTCCAATTTGGTGAGGTTTATTTAGATTTAATTTCCGCAAATTAATTTTGTTTTTATTTAATTTTTGCTTTCAATTTTCGATTATGTCACTTTAATTTCGAAGTTATATTGCCATTGCAATTACTTTTGTGTGAATTAAATTGAAACGAAGCCTTGGCCAATTTAATTCTGATGAGAATTTGTGATCTAGGTGAGATTAAAACCTGTAAAATTTCTTTGGATCCTCTAATTGATATTTGGGGCTCCATATAAAATTGATCAGATTGAGATTATTGTTAGGTGAACAATTTCAATTTCCTTTGCTTTCTAACTTTGATTTTCTAGAGAGAGAAAATTTTAATTTTATTTTCCATTTCGGATCATTGGACATAACCTCCAGTTCCATAAATTGGAGCCTATGATCGAACCCATATCCTTTGGTCCAACGTTCTTTGGTTTCTCTTTAAAGCTAGGCTACATCACCAACTCAATTTGACCCATTTAATAAATGACCCAACCCAACCTGTTTAATAAATGAATAAATCCAACCTGATATATATCTTATGCCTGGAACATTACTTCGGTTTCTCCAAAGTGCTCCCTTCTATGGCATTTAGTAGTTTTTGCCACCATTTGGAGCCTTTGGTGGAGTGCAATAACAAGGTGTTTAAGAACTCTGTTAAGTTGAGCTAGTCAGTTTCTAACCATGCTTTGGTCAAGTGTGCCGTGCGCTTCCTGGCTTCAGGAATTCAAGAATATCCCATGACTGACATCCTTCGAGTTTGGAAAGAATGTGCTGATCTTCAATAGTTTTCTGTTCCATTAGTGTTGCTTGAAGCTTTTGGCTTCTTCTGTATTTTGGGAAGCTTGTAATGGTGTTGTTTTTTCTTTTTATGTTTGCTTTGTATTAGCACCTCTGGTGCCTTTTCCTTTTTAATATATTAACCATTTAAAAAAAAATGTGTATATTAAAATATAGAGTTGTAAACAACAACACTAGGGCAGCCTTGAAAATAGCCTCACCAGATGAAAAAATGAGGGGAAATTATTAAATTGGTCTAAAGATGTGTTTATAAAAGACCAAAAATAACTCCCGCTCCTAAAATGGAATGGTCACATGTAAAAGGTTAAGGGAGAGGGGGTCCATTTATTACTTTTGAAGGGAAGGGATAAAGAAGGATATGATAGACTATGAAGTTCCAGATGTAATGGTTAATGATGGGGTAGAATGGAAAAGCAGAATTCAAAATACTGACCTAGATACATTGGAAAATGCAATCATGATGATGTTGACTATGACAATGATGATAAAGATGTTATTGTTTTTTGAGGGGTCATTTCTTGATAATTTTTGCACTTGCTTTTCCATTTCATTTCTTCTTTTTCTTTTTCTTCTTCTTTCTCCAAATACCATTATGATGCCCATAGGTTCTTGTGAAGAGGAAGAAGAAAAAGATATTATTGTTTCTTGAGGGTTCATTTCTTCTTCTACCACCACCACCACCACCACCACCACCACTACCACCATCACCACCATCAGCAGCAGCAGTATGATGCCCGTAGGTTCTTTTATACTGCTGCTGCTGCTTCAATGGGTCAGCTACCAGTATGATGCCATAGGTTCTTGTCCGTATAATATGATAATAAAAGAAACAGTCGGGAGCTGTCATGCCTTGGGGGACATGAAAAGTTCCCATGTACATTTGGGGCTTTAAGGAACTTAAAGAAGAATGACACACTAGTTAATTTGATTCAGTTGGTTTGGGACTGCAATACTTTTAGTCATTTTGGTGTGATTAGAAACATTCTAAATTCATGAAACTGTTAATATTCACCTTATTTTTTCTTTATATTTAAGTTCTGGTTTTGTCAATAACCATCTTGGTAATTTCTGTTATCTTGCAGTGGAAGGTCTCAGAGATTGCAGAAGTGGATGAGTTAATACTTAGAAACTGGAAATCTCATGCCACTGCAAGTGGCTTTTCTATACTAGACGACCGTGAGTTATTGTTCCCGATAGTCCAGGTCGGAACTCATTATTCCAAATGGATCAGCGTGAGCAACCCAAGTGCAAAACTTGTTGTAATGCAACTTGTCCTGAACGCAGGGGCAATTGTTGATCAGTGCAAGACTGATGACCAGTCCTTACAGCATCCCTTGTTGAGTAGTTTTGTCCATAATGATTCCACATCAACTGGGGTTGGGTTCTTGATAGAGGAAACTGCAATTACAGAGGTGTCTGTCCATCCTTATGGAGAGCTCTATTTGGGCCAATCATCTTCCGTCCGTCAAAGCGATGCGTCTGGAGAAGCTCAGCTCTAATTAGAAACAATCTCTCAGGTGTAGAGTGGTTGCCTCTACAAGGATTTGGTGGGTCTGTTTCATTGCTACTCCTTGAGGGGTCTGAGCAGTTCAAAACCTAGAATTTAACCTTAACGTGCCAATTCCTTTCAATGTTTCCCCTCCGGAGCCATCATTTCATATGGAAGTGACCAAGGCTGCTTGCTCCCAGCCATTGTCAAAAGTGCTATATGCAAAAAATACAGGGGACCTGCCTCTTGAAGTGAGGAGAATTGATGTTTCAGGAATTGAATGTGGGTCGGATGGGTTTATGGTACATACATGTAAAGGTTTTGCTCTTGAACCTGGAGAATCAACTAGGCTTCTGATTTCATTCCATACAGACTTCTCTGCATCTGTGGTTCACAGGGATCTTGAGTTGGCATTGGCGACAGGCACCATTGTCATCCCAATGAAAGCGAGCCTTCCTGTTTACATGCTTAGCCTCTGTAGGAAATCATTTTTCTGGACTCTTCTTAGGAAACTCTCTGCAGTTGTCTTGTTAGCTGCGGCTGTTACGATTCTGTTGTTTTGTCGAGTCATTCTCCAATCAATGGCTTCAACTGCCCAGGATTACTTGTTCAAGAATCAGGGAAACTCCATTGCCAGTGTCAGAAGGGCTGATAAATCATCCCGCATGCATCGGAACCAGAGAAATGCAAGGTTATGTCTGCATAATTGTATGTCTAGAGACACACATTATACAGTTTGCTGCGATGCACCCAATTCCATTCATGTGGGCCTATTTCTGGTTATTTATACCTGCCCTTGATATGATGGGATCCACCAAGGGAAACATGGGAAGATATGACTGTACAAGATCCCCCAGTCTGGAATATTCTAATGCCTTATCCTATAACGGGGACCTTGAAATAGATAATGACAAATTGGATATTATAATGGCCCATAGAAGGTCCACACAAGAAGAATATCTTCCTGTGGAAGAGATTCTTTCACCATATGATTAATAATGTAGATCTTGGGGGGGAGTACTCCAGATGAATGGTCAACATAGATAAGACCGGGCCCCTGCATTAGGAAAATGGGATGCCAACAGCACTTGCTGAGGCTTAAGATCTTATAAATGCAGTAATCTGTATAGTTGTTTTTTATTTTTGGGGTATCATCTTTCTTACAAGACAACATGATCCAATGTTTTCAGGTTATTCAGGGAAGCAGAGAACTCAAAAATGGGTTTCATTGATAGATATTCTGAGAGTCCAACTGTTGTTGATGGGGAAGTGGGAATTGCTGCTAAAAATATGGAACACATGCAGAATGATGAAGACCAAGTTGTTTCTGGTTGCATCATCAAAGAAAATCACCTGAATCCCCATCTTCAGACAGAAGACCAATGGCAGAAAATGGGAGTTATTCCATATCGGAAGCACCACAAACTAGTAATCTCACTGTCAGGATTCAGAAAGAAAGGAGGAGGAGGAAGAAAAAGCCTGCTGGCGCAAGTTTAGGAATAGCTGGTAAACTTGAAGTCTCCAGTAGTCAGAGTGGGAATTCGACACCTTCTTCACCTGTGTCCCCACTTGCATCTTTTACACCAAAGCGTTCGTGGTCCACATCTCTCGATGTTGAGCATTCTGTTGAAGCCTCTCGGCATCCATTTTCAGGAGCAAGGAATCGAAGTTGTGGGAAGGAACGTGTCTTCAAAGTTCCTGTTGGAGTAAAATCACAGGAAACTGATAATTCCATCAAGCCATTTGATAACGGTTGGTTATTTTCAGATCTGGGGCAGCCTTCCATTAATAAGAAAATGACCAGCAAGCCTGTTCTATTGCCTTCTGCTACTTTTCCAGGCACAGGTTGGCGTGCACCGGGTTATGTGGGAAGTTCTCCATGTGTGGGTTCCCCATCTTCTATTGCACCAAATGCTCGGGCTCCAGGTTCCAAGGTCAGCAAGGAGGAACAAGTGAAAATTGAGGAGAAAAGGGGTTTGGGAGAGGAGTTTACATACGACATTTGGGGTAACCATTTCTCTGAATTTCATTTGATGGGCAGAGCTAATGATTCGCAGAAGGTTTCTGATGCTTTGGAAGGTCATTCTCAAAGCTTTTTTGCTATAGGTCCCCAGTCTCTCATGGATAAGTTTCCTGAAAGGTCTGTGTCCCCTACTCATAAATTGGAAAGGTCTGTACCTCCGGCTCCTAAGATGCCTGTTTATGCTGTAACTTGCCTTCATCAGATAAGTAATTAAATGGCCCAAGTATTGATGGCTTTTTGAGGTCATCTCCTTCTCGCTATGGCTCGTCTGTTGAGCTGAGTATAAAATTTGGACGTTTTAGGTTTATAGATGGCATTTCACTGTTACTTTATATCGGATTAATGGTCCTGCTGTGTCTGCTATGTCTGCTTGCATGATTTGGATCATAATTCTACTTAGTATACACATAAGGGACCATCACTTATGGACCCTAAACGCATGCTTTTGATTATCACAGGGTCACGTGTCTAAAAGTGGATGGTCATAAAGTTTTTTATTGATCGTCCGGGCCAGGATACTCCATGCTCGTGCCTACTTGAGAACGATCTAAATCTGCAAACATACTGTGACAGATGCATTCCACACGATTTTCATGTTGTTTCTGGACCTCAAGGTTTTTTAAAATGTGATGTCTAGAATAGGGAAATGCTTGCTTGCTAAAAGTTCCACTCTATTTTTATTTTGGTTAATAAACAAACCATCAAGATGAATGTTGATACCACTTTACTTTACCTGGTCGTTTGATACTTGGGTGGATAAAAATGTAGACCTCTTAAAACTCTCTCCTATTTGCTGGGCAAACTTCCTGTCAATTATGTGTTCCTGCAGCAGATTTTTCCCCTGTCAAGCAAACTATTTAGTGAATGCAAACAAAAAGTGTCATAACCAAAATACTTATATGGTGTGGTTTTTCACTGCCAAATTTACTAACTTTAAATGGGGTCCCTCAGGTGAATTATATTATGTCCTCCAATGTTGATTACTTCCTCAATCTGAACGGCTTGTGAACTGGATCCTTCACAATTGGACTCCTCCATTCCAAGTTGAGTAAAAGCAGGCCTTACTAATTAAAATTAAAAATATTTAAATAATCAAAGTATGGGTTTACATGCTTGAATATATTCAATCAATTTGTCACTGGCGCGATCATGGCGATATAGTTTGAAATCTTTTGCTAGTTTTTTTATCATGAGACGTGCAAGGGTTTGTTGGAAAGGTAAATAAGTGATGGAATAACATGTGATCTGTGTGTGGATTTTTGCAGGCACTTTACTGCGTCAATTTTATTTTTATCATATTTCTTGTTTGTAGAGTGTGAGATTTGATTTTGATAGAAGCAGCACTTAGTCAATTGGCATATATTTTGGTGTGCCACACATTTGATCTGAAATGTTGCTTGAGAGATTGTTATTTGCCTTTTTTTTTTTTTTAATCTTTGAATAAAATATATTTTAATTGCCAAAAAGATTTTAGGAGGAGCCATTTGGCACGTTTGGAATCTATAGGCTCCCTTGAAGAATATATAAAGTTCAATTAATCAATTCTGTCCTCCCTCAGTTGGCGGCATGATGAATAGGATTCAACCCCTTTTCAGCACCATTATGGGGTTGGGTTTGCTAACATCTCTTGCCTATCACAGCGACCCCATTCCAGAGGTGCAAAATTTGGCTGCTTCTTTTGCTTTCTTTTTTAAATATCGGTATTTTATTATTATTTTATTTTATCTGAATTAAAAGGTAAATAAATAACTCAAAAAAATCTGGATTTTAAAAAAATAAAATTTGAAAACGTAAATATCGGCCGAGATATTGACTTGGGCTCACCACGTTTTGATTTTTTTTTTTTTTTAAAAGATCGATATTAATCATATCGGCTATATCGGTCGAGAAATAGAGAATACGGTCGATATAATACATATCGGCCGATATAACGTGGTGCTTAAAAACAGATGTATAAACATATTGGCCGATATCTTTACTCCTGCCCCAGTCATTATCCCTTGCTTGAGGTAGGGATTTAAATGTCGGATATTGGGATATCGGCAATTTTTTTTTTTTTTTTAACCAGCTTTATCGGCCAACATCGACGATATATATCGCCAATATATATCGGATGCCGGCTTTTACATATCTTATAGGCCAAGATTTGTTTCCCTGGTTTGAGGTGTAATAGGGAGAACAATGGTAACCCTCATTTTTCCTGATTGGTAGTAAATATGGTGGGGTTAATAATCTTGATTTACTTTTACTCTATGTAGATCCAAAACTTCGTCGGCAAAAGGTATTCATTAAACCTCTTTCTCTCTTTACGCTCTTCGTATTCCTCTATTCCCCTTCTTCAACCAAAATCTCTTCTTTAAATTAGTCTAAATATAATTTAATTAAAATAAAAAATATTTTTTAAAGGATGAAACTACTGCAAGCATGGACTTCAACTAACTACGCCCAACTACCTAGGTTTGATCTGAAGTCTATTTTTTGTTAAATAAAAATTATTTAAAATATATATATTGATAACTAAGGTGTCCAGAAGTCTCATCTGTATTTAGACAATAGACATTTTAACTCAATTAGCTCTTGGGGCATGTACCAGCCTCCTAATTCCACACACACTGGATAAGCAACTATGGAAAGTGGCTAAGAGAAATGTTGAGCGTGAATCAAAGTCAGGACCTTCCTTTATGAGGGGAGTTTCTTGACTACTGTCAGGCCAATCCTCTCTTGGGTTGACATCAGTCGATATTATAAATATGAGCCCTTTTTTTAAAAAAAAAATTCAATATCAGTGCTTCTCGCCATCGATATATCGGTCAAATATCAGTGATGATATTTTTGGCAATTAAAATATAATAAAAAGAAATTAATTAATTATCAAATTTACAGTGACACGATTCACAGTGGACAATTTCCCGTATTCTCACTGGTCCACACTGTGTCAACAATGTACCCACACACTACACTCTTATTTAATGCATTTGCCACTCCAGAGACCATGTGAGGAGACAATGAGCAAAGGTACCATGGTTGATAATAGTTGCAAAGAGAAGAATATCCCCCACTTCTCTCTCACTACTCTCCTCTTGTGATGTTAAATAATGGTTCCAACTTGGATGTTATTAAATGCGCATATTAAAGTATTTTATGAAAGATATCATCTCAAAAAAGGGAATTTGAGACAACTTGCATTTATGTTATTCAATTGGAAAAAATTCACACATATCAGTTTCTATAATAATAAAGGACTTTAATATTTTTTTATAATAAAGGACTTTAGTGTATTTTTTATAAATTGGATGATGATAAGTTGAGAAAAAGGGATTCATTTTGAATTCTTATCAAATGAAACGTTTTGATTCATTTTGGCCTAAACAGAATGACATTGATCACTATGATTGAGATCATTTATATTTTTAACTAGTTTAATTGGTAATTTCCCATCTCAGGAAGTGCGAAGTGTTAGATTCGAGCTTCCATGGCATCATCTGATGTGTTTTAAAAGCAATAAGTATCAACTGTGGAAATTTTACACTGAGTTTCCACATGAAAATTGAAAAAAAAAAAAAAAACTATGAATTTAAATCTAAAATTCAAATAAAAAGAACTCGAAGTTTTTCTAAATTGAAGTTATTCACTAGTGATTCTGTGGACGTGCACATGCTTTGATGCTATTAACATATCTGTTTATCTACTTATCAAACTTTTAAGTCATATTTATGTAAAAAAAATAACTTTCTTAAAGATTCCTTTTTAATATAAATATGAAATCTATGAATATTAATTTCTATACTAGTCTATTCAGAAGGGAAGAAATTTTAACCAATAATTTCACAGCAAGTGGAGCCTCTGTAGTTTGTACGAGAGTTACCAACTACAGAAGAATGGGGCGCTGACCAGTACAGAGTCACGTGTACATTGAAGAGGCTGATTTGGATTGTACCTTCCAAGAGACGTGGACTACGCTATCTTATTCTCTGTCGCACCACGTGGACTATTTAAATGCACGGTCACCACTAAACTCACATAAGTGAGTCTTCATTCTATTCCCACTTGCCCATGGAAATTTATATAAGAGGGGATCTCTACCATCCCACTTAATATTCAATGTTCCATACATTTGTTAGAAGGTAGAGTCCATGATTCTTTTTAATTAGATGATCATTGTTAAAATTCAATGAACTAAATTATACCTTGACTTCAACTGGTAATTTCTCGTCTCAGGAAATGGGATGTGTTAGGTTCGAGCTCCCATGACCTCACCTTATCTGTCCTAAGGGCATTGAGTATCACTCGTAGGGATTTTACACAGAGTTTTGTGCAGTTTTCCACATGTAAATTAAAAAAAAAAAAAAACTATACTTGACTTTTTTTACTATAAACAGAAAATCCTTTAAAATAAAATGTTAACATATTACTAAATAAAGATATATTAAATTTTATTTGATATTTTCAGTCATTAAATCAAAGAATTAAACATGGATAGTTAAAATGAGGCTTCTATTTAACAGTGTATTTTGTTTTCCAAATTAGATGTGTAAAATAACTAATGAAGATAATTTCTCATAATTAATACATCTGAAATCCATATTTTGGTTCAGTAGGTTGAGTGAACTCCATTGATTTTCAATATTATATGCAACTAGAAATTTAGTCCACTGAGTAATGAATTCTGATAGAATTTTCTTTAATGCATAAAAATTTTAATAGTTAAGTGAAGAAGAGAATATAAGACTTGCCGGTTTGAAGAACTAAGAAAAGGAGGAGATCAATTAACATTGAGGATCGTCAAACATTAATTCAATGAATTTCACTTCAACATGATTTCAAAGAATTTATTTAGATATCCTATCTCAAAGAGTGCTCCTCCTAATTTTATATGATGTGTGTGAATAAAGAGGCTTGTAGACGTCTCGAAAACTATAGGGTGTTCTAAGAAAGGAAGAAGAGGCCTATACACCTTGATTATAAAAAATAAAATCATTATCTCATTTTTAAACTCCATTGTTGTCTTAATGGCCTTTTAGTAATATTTGGTAGTCATGGCATTTTTTCATTAGGATATTGTAGGTAGCAAAAAGCACAAGTGAAGCTGAGTTGTAGGGAGAATTTAGTACAAAAAGAAGAACCTACAGTACTATGAAAATTATGTTTCATTAATGATGATGGAGAGCATGAAATGTTCAAAGATCTCTATCTATTGGGTCATTCTTCATATTTGCAGGCCATTTAAAATAACTGAGCACTCATTATTTATTAAAATTAGGTATATTTGAAATTTGTATGAATGTATAATAATTTTAATTATTAAGATAAAGTAGTTAAGAATTGATTTTATTCACCTCATTGAGATTACTTTTAATCTGTACTATTGATGTTTTATATGGTGATAAAAAAATTTTACAAAAAAAAAAAATAAACAAACAAGATTCAGTCCATTATATATATATATATATATATTTTGGATCAACGTTTAGAAAACTTAGACACAGTCCTACTAAAACTCTCACAGATGAATTCACTATCACTAAGGCACACCAATTGCATTATTGAGAACTCATCAAATTATTTTTAAAAAAAGTGCAAAGTTTATACATTACTTTAACTTTGGTATAGTTTACCACTTTACCAATGAGACTGATACTTATTGACATATAATCGATTAACAAGAGTTAAATCATTTATTTTAAATTTTTATATATTTTTTTTTGAATTTACGTGTGGAAAACTGTGGGAGATCCAACACAAAATCTCTACGAGTGAGCCCACTACCCTTAGGGCACACCAAAGTTAGGCCATGAGAGTCCGAACCTGCAACTTTCCGTTTCCTGATATGGGAGGTAATCAGTTAAGCTACACCATGTAGATAAATTTTTATATTTTAATAATAATATTCATCAAATAAATTATAAAAATGATTTACTATAAAATTTTCTGTATATGATCAATTCATTTTCTTTTTCTTGCAATGAGATAGTGAGAATTTGGCCTTTGTTGGGTGGTTTTGGAGCTATCAATGGTCTGACCAACGATTAAAATAAAATAGTGGAGACTGGAGACCGACCATTCGCAATGGTCCGCAAACCACTGACTGTATCATTTAACCCCTGCACTGTCTACCACTCTTACCATTTCTTTTGTCAAAGTCAATTCTCTTTCTCTTTCCTTTGGAATCATGCCCATGCACATGGACACGTGTACTATATAGGACCCACATTTTGCTTGAGCATGCCACTGAAATCGCCTTCTCACCGCACACATAATAATATAAAAAAAATGAAAAAGAGACAATCAAGAAAGTCAAGCAAACTTCAATACAGAGATTTACGTGGTTTTTTTTCGGTACGTTTTCGGGTTCACGCCGATCTAATATGCTCAAAGGCAAAAAATAAATAAGAGATGACTCTCGATACAATTATTCATTCTCTTTCTAAAAAAATGACTATATATACTACCCTAATTAGGATGTACATAAATTATCATCATGTGAAATTACAAAATTGCCCTCTAAAACCTTAGGTTGTGACTCTGGCCATGCACCCCTGGACAGGGGGGCAGTGCCCTCCCTTTAATCTCCAACGAGCTTAGTGCAGAGCTCAACCCCTGACAATGCAGGTGGGATTGATAGTACATCTTGGATCAACAGTACACTTTTGATGATTAGACTAGACCATTATGCATAGGTTGGTGGATTCAATTCAGTCAACCTGATTATTATTTTTAAATCTGATTAGCTCAGAGTTTAGATGACTTGACTGTTTAATAAACAGATTTGGATGTATAATTATCATGTTAAGTTGAATCCACTAAATCCCTCATTACTCTAAAGGTGGTAAAATAGTTTTTTTTTTTTTTTAATCATTTTGCAGTGGTAATGAACTAAGAGACTAATAAGGATGTTATTATTGCAATATAAGAAGGATGTGAAAACCTCACTTTAGTTGGCTTTCTGTCCAATCGCAGCCTTATTCTATTTATAGCCTTCAATGAAATCCTTGGATTTGCAGACATCCTAATATACATTACCATTTGAAATTTCAAAGTCCAAACAAGATATGCATAATGTGGGGGAAGTGGTGGAAAACACTAACAAGAAAATAAAATAAAAAGTAGAAAGAAGTCAATTTTGCATGTACAAATACAAGAATTCCATACCCAAAACCCCTTTATAAGAGACTACATTTCTGACACAAATAGATACAAATCAATGAGAACTATATATTTTTAACAATGTAACATACAATACTGTACCTGTGTACATATATTTCATCTCAGCCATTCACTAAGGCAACCATTAAGAAGAAGAGAAGTTTTATGGGGCTAAAAGGTACCTGAAACTGAACTCATATGGAACTATCTGTATGGATGGCAAGAATACCTCTTTTCTCCTCCTTTCAAGACATTTAAGTGCTTCATTTCTTAGCTCAGATGGTAACTGCAAGCAGATCCAATCCAATAATGATTCCAAGTCCTCTGCAAAATCAGGAAGATACCAATCCAACAACTTGGGTATTGCTAATTTGGTTGCAGAGATGCCAACTGCGGCCTGTAAGTACTCTCTCGTTGCAGCTTGCAGCTCATTCTCGATTTGAGATGCTGTGTAAATTCGCACCTTCATTGCCCAAATTTTTTATCAGCAGGATAAAAAAAAGTCATATTGAAACCATACAATCATGGGTACTTGGATGCTCCCCAAGAAGCTGATGAAAACACCAAGAAAGAACTATTTCACTCGGTGACTATTGGGTCTTGATGCACAGAGGAGAAGATGATCAGATAGGAGTGAAACTTTATACGCCTTCTGATAATATGGTCCTCTTTACATCACACCTATTCATGTAGGGTCCAAGACCAATTTAAGGGGTAGTCTCGTATCGAGTATCACTAGAGTAATCCTGTTAGAGTTTCTGTTATCAGATCACCTGTTTCAGTGATCCATGGACTCGTATGTAGTAACCATTGGTTCATATTGATTGCATCCTCTATCAGTGGGCTCTAGATATTTGTAGGTATTGAAACTACGAGTTTTGATAGGATAAACAGCTTGACAATGATGTTGATAGAAACATAAAAACTATAGATGGGAGAAACAGTGTAAAGATTTAACTTATTTCGGACTACTTACAGCTGGGGATGACCAACTTCCACACGAGAGTGCAAATGTTACCAAGGGTTCTGGCCAATCTAACCCAAATATGCTCCGAATAGTCACTTCATCATCTTTAAAGCACCTTGGATGGGTCTGGAGAGCAATCACAGATCTTTACATGGTTAATGGTTAAAGATTCATTGCTGAAAAATGAGCAGAAGAATGGCACTTACAGATTTTGAGTTATACGGCATTCTCAAGATGAAATGCTCGATTGTCATTGCATTCAGCAGGTGCCCGCCTACATTAACCATCGCCTGAGACATGATTACAATGCAATGGAACAGATGAGTTCTTCAACCTTCTTCATGTTTATGTCAATTCATTAAATTAGATAATTGTATTGATGAAGATGGCTATAGATATTGTGGAAATGTTAAGCAATACCTTCCTCATCAATGCAACAACCATCTCTGGACTGCTAGGTATCCCATGCTCAAGAATGGCCTGAAGCAACATACCAGTTTAATGGATACTGAAATTTCCGCGGTGTAGCTAAATTACTCACAGCATATTTTAATTCTAATGATAATCATATGTAATGACACTGCATTTTCTTCATGAGCATCAATCATGAGATTCATGAGATCAATGGTGTCCATATGCAACCTATATCAAAAGTTAACATATCATGCAATAGATTTTGTCCAGAGCAAGATACGAAAATTTAGAGATTGTTATTCTTTCTTCTACAAAAATTTCTCAATATTTACAGCTGCAAAGGAAGGTGAGATTAAACATCATACATTCATCATGCACGCGTTATAGATATTGATCCAGAATGCAAGTTTCTGCTGATGAGTAAGGCCCCGTAAGTCGACTGAGGTTAGCTTTCCAAGGAGGAGCCTGGTTTCAGAATGCAAAGAATAGTTATTGTGAGAACCAAATAAGTTTGATTTTATTTTGGTAACTGAATAGATTGAATCCAATATGACAAAACTCACTTCAGTCTACGCATCCGAAGTGAAGAATTTGCAAGCCAATTTGGATAGGCCAAGCTCCCATCGATCAGCTGGAGATGCTTATATGGTCCAATATCCCTTCTCCCAAACTCAGAACAGATACCATAAGGGTCTCTAAATTCCAATTCTTCGGAGAATTCACATGAAGATCCTGAAGTGGAGGGTAACATATCTGTATCCACTCCAGAGGCTTTTGGTGTGCTCATCCTTGAGAAAATGCTTAATAGGCACTTCAATATATCCTCAGAAATTTTGTTAGGGCAACTGCCATTGTCTTCCTCTACTATTCTATTGGGAATAATATTTGGGAGGCTTCTTTGTGCTCTTTCTTGCTCTACAACTTGGCATTCTTGCTGCAATATAAACAACAAATGTTTGAACCCAATAGAGTACTGCACGACCAAATTCACTACTGAGAAGTCAATTCCACATTTACCTTTACTTTCAGAGGATTCGGATGCTTTTCAACTGATTTGGTTTCAGACGATGGCCTCCGGACAGAGGCTTTGGTTCCATTCACTTTCTGTTGAAATAGTTGCTGCTTCTTTGAAGAGTTAGTGTGCAATTGATTCTCTTTCCCACACCTATCTTCAGGAAAAGCAGAACAAGATTGGGCTTTTATAGATGGCTGCTTTCCATTCAAAGGCCGATTGGAGTATTGACCTGCTTGGTCAATAGGAGGGTCTAAAGATAGCAGCTTTGGAGAATCACCATTCGGAGAAGATGGAGCCGGTGCCCTTCCCACGACAAATTCCAATTTTGGGACTTGGGATGATGATTTGGGTTGCTCTGCCTTGAAATTTGAATTCGGATGCATGTCATATAAATCAATCACATTTTCCATGGTTTTCTTGGACGATGAGATGAACACGGCTTCCTGATAGAGTCCTTGCCTAAAATTCACAAGCTGTTCTTCAAGCCGAATGACCTCTTCTTCTAAAACAGCAACTTCTGCAAGGAGCTCTAACGTCTACAAGAAAAAAACACGACATGGACACGATCTCAATTTGAAGGGTGCCAATAAAAAGTAACACGAAACTTAATTCATAAAAACGGATAATCAGACAATATGAGGATTAGATTGATGCAGCATTGGTAAAACCTTAGATAGCCATTGTCTTCTCCCAAATGATTTCAATTAATTCCATACATCCTTCTTCTATGCTATATATATCCTAACGTTTTCTTACCTTTCCACATCTAAGTACTACACATTTTCTTGGATTCAATCTAAAAGCTGGTTTCCTGCTTGGATGAATAGGCAAAGGGAAATGCTTACGTATGGTGGAAGATAAGGTGGAAGACGAGGCAGAGCTCCCAAAGGTCTTGTAAACGCCCTCTCCAGGGCCCTATGCACATTCTCTTCATGTCTGAGCTTCTTCTTTAGCTTATCAACCTGCAAATTGAAGAAAAAAATTAATCAAGAAGAGATTGAAAAGAGGGAAATAAAAAACGACAGACGTTTTATCGTAGAATGGGAATCCATAGATACATCTTTCTGTAATGCCAGTTTCCTCTCTCTGCTTGTGCGCCGACGATTTGTTCCCTTTTTTGCCTCTGTTTCTTTTCCACCCTGCTTCTGTATCTTCTCCTTTACCAGTCCAAGAAAATAGAAAGAAACTTCAGCATCTAGAGGAACTCTGTCAGTAGAAATTTATCGTACTAGGATAGAACTAAAGAACCAATCAGCTACCACTACTTACTGCAAAGAGGATTGAGAATCTGAAGATTTTGTTAAAAAAAGGATCGAAGAATGCCGAAAACTTATTTGAGATTGTTACCAGGGGCAATAACAGAGTGCTGAAATCTCAGAGAAAATACTCAAAATTCGTCAGAAAATTTCACCAGAGGTGACTACATTTTCAACTTTCGGAGGATCCTTAGGTGCAGGACGTGAATACCCTTCAAAGATTTTTCAGGCAATAATTTTAGTAGAAATCCATCCACTGGTAACGGGCTAGAAGAACTATCTGCTACCCACTACCTATGAAGAGGATTCAAGAGTGACAAATTTGAGGACTAACAAAAATCCATTTGAGATTTTAAAGACAATGGAAGGAAGCTAAATTTTCAGAGAAAATTCAATACTCATTTCAGATTTTCATCAGACATGAGTAAATTTTCAACTTTTGGACCATCTTTAGGTGCAGAAGATATGAAATTTCCTCCAGATGTTTTAAGCAGCTCTTTCAATAAAAATCCATCCCACAGGGAGCACGACTAAAATAGCTAATCAGATTCCTACTACTTGTTAAAAAGAGGATTTAAGAATCCGAAAGATTTTGAAAATCAAAATTGAGAAACACCAAGAGACCATTTGAGATTTTATTAAGGGCAATATAATGAAGAATATTTATCAGAATAATTCAATACCAATTTCAGTTTATCACAAGAATTGACTAAATTACAGCTTCAGGAGAATCTATACAAGCACAAGACATGAAAATCCATGTTGGTGCGAAGTCATCTCCTTTTCCATGGAAAAGCAAAGACAAACAGGCAAAAAGATCCCATCTTCGAAGAGCAAAATAAAAGCCCATATTGGATTTCCATTGAATTTGCATACTTTCTCATGTTTGGTCGAAGCTTTCATGGTCTGCAACGTTGTCCTGACTCTGGTATTCATCGTTAGTGCCTTGGAAACGAGGCAGAGAGCTGCAAAATCATCACCAGCCAAGAGCTTATTAATACCCAGATGTGAAGAAAAAAGAAATGGAATCGTCCAAGCATTCTTATTAAAGAAATTAAGATCGGACCTTCACGAAAGTTTCATCCCTTTTCAGCGCGGGAAACTTGAATACAACACGAAAACACCCACCCTCTGCTGCATTCCTCGATGCGAGAGTAAAAAACAAGAGAAGAAAAGCAGAAGACAACGCAGAGAATCAGAGCTTAAGTTCATCGAAGTAAGAGAATAAGAAGGAAGAAGAGATGAAGGGAAACCGGGGAGAGAGGGAGTAATAAAGAAAGAAGATAACCGGAGAGACAGAAGTCGGGAGTTTTGGATTCCGCGATTCCTCTACCGTAGGTGGAATCAGATACTGACACGTGGCATAGTGATGGTCCCCACCATCAAAGTAGTAAGAAATGAGTTTGTACTCGATCATATTAGATACATCAACTCGGTTTATAGGCTTACATAGCCATCAAATTGTTTTAGCAGTTAGAAAACATCTTACATGAACATCTCTTATTTATGAGATAGGGATGAATATTTTAAATTGGATTCATGTTCAACTTCATTTTTCATCAATTTAACCGATGTATAAGTTAATATATATCTTAGTTTTGGAACTAATGTGGAGTAAAGATACTCATATCAGGGGTAAAAATATCGATTTTTAAATCTTTATATATTGGTTGATAGTCGATATCCGATATATATCGCCGTATTGATTGATTTTGGTGATTTTTGTAAAAGAAAATAGAAGTGAGAAATTTATTAGCTGATATCTATTGTTTAGATTTAAAGAATTCGATCAATATTTTGAATTTTAGCCAAAAATTGTAATTTATTTTTCCATACATAGATATTTAACATCTTAATTTTTTTTTTTAAACAGATCGAGAATAGATTATCATTAATGAAAAAAAGACAGTACACAAAGAGAAAAGAAGGAGTGTTGGCCTAAGAGGATTAGGCCCCCAACCCAACAAAGAAACAAAAAACAAAAGGGACAAATAAAAAAGACAATACAAAAAATCCAGCCAAATCCGCTAACCACCCGGGGCAACAAAAATACCCCGCGAAACCCGTCAATACCGTTTTTTGCAAGGAAATCCGCTGCCCTGTTTGCAGACCTACTAATTTGAGTAAAGGATACTTCCAAACCAATCATTAACTCCTTAATCTCCCTCACTAAGGTAATTAATCTCCAAAGGGAATGCTTCAGACCCTTGGCCCATTCATAGGAAGAATCACTTTCAATAATTAATTTCTCCCCCCTAATATCCGCTCCCAAGGATAAGGCCCTTCGAATACTAAGAAGTTCCGCTTCATTAGACTCTTTGATCCTAACAGACTTCGAAAATGCGATAAAAGCAAAACCCAGATGATTCATAAGCGCACCCCCAATCCCAGCCGGCGCAGGTTTGCCTTTAGAAGCCCTATCAACGTTAAACTTCCACGATCCCACTGGTGGAGGGGCCCAAATAACCTGAGGTTTGCCCCTCTTGTGTGGAGGACCGAAGCACTCATCCAAAGATAGGCACAGTTTCCCAACTTTGTAATCCTTAAATTCCTTGTTAGCATAAAGCCACAAGCATAATCTCCATTTGACAATTTCAAAAAGCTCACTGAATTCCAAACTACTTCCCTAAAAAATTTGAAAATTCCTCTCTCTCCAAATGGACTACAAAACCACTGCTGAAATAGAATTCCAAACAAGCTTCTTCCAAAGTTACAGGCCAAGACTCTAAAAACCCTTCCCACGATCTAGGGCTAACCCACGAGACTCCCAATAAGTTAAAGAAACCGCTTCATAATCTCCAAGCAACGGGATAACATGTTAATTTTAAAATGTTGAATATGTCATATTCTAACTTATTTAATTTTTGCTGATGGAAGAATGACAAGTTGAAATGTTAGTCGATACCTCTCGAACGATTGATAATATTTAATTGAATTAATTTTATTATGATCAAGTTTTAGAGAAAAGTGGAGGTCACCAATGTTATGAACTTATTACATGTGTTAAAGTGTGTGTCGTACTCCCCAGTCGTGTTGAGGAAGAGGTGGAGTTCAAAATGAAGGGAGAAGAGGAACGACAAAGATTTCTGACGAGAAAACGGCTGCTTTCAGACACTGCAGGCACACATGGTGCACTTTAGCACCAACTCAAGGTTGCTAGCGTAATTATGAGTAAACGTGCGCCTTCTGTTGCCTTCCTTTTCAGCTTTCACCAGTCGATCTTGCTCCAATTCCCTTTCCTTTTTTTATTTCCAATGTACCCCTGTACAGGTTACCAAAAATTGGACTCCTAAACTAATCGCCAGGACGCATGCATGTGGATACGCATTTTTTTTTTTTTAAGTACATAAATAAATAAATAAATAATATATATTAAAAAATAATAGAAAATAAGGAAAATGGATAATCTAGGGTGAATTTTTAAAAAAAATTATGGTGAATATATTTTTTAAAAGTAACTGAAATTTTTATAGAGTTTTAGATCCTTAAACTTGAAATTTTGATATATTTTAAAAATATCTTAAAAGTTTGAAAAATATCTAAAAAATTTATAATGAAGGAAACGAACATAAGGAAACATCTGATATGAATTTCTTATTCTCAAATATTCTCTAGAGATGTGTATAATCTTTTACAATTAATAATTTTTTAATTGTAATAATTTTTGAGTTACATGAAAATGTTAGAATATTAAAAAATTATACAATAACACTAAAAACTCTATCAACTACATTTAATTGTATAAATATTTGTATTTTTTTATTCATTTTTTTCGACAAGAAACTTGAAAATGGTAACTGTGATACCCCTCCCCCTCCCTAAAAAAGTTCCACATCGGTGGGAATGAAAGGGAGGGGTGGGTTTATTAAAGCCACCCAATTGAAAACTCAAGTAAGAGGCCTTTTGGGCCAGGTCATGTGGGCCTGTGCCCAAATGCAAAACCGTGCGGGTTTGAGCTGTGTGTGAGGCCCAAAGCGGACAATATCTTACTGAGTCAAGCCCTAAGTCCTGTAGTCGGGTCGGGTCGTTACAAATATGGTATCAGAGCCGAGTTCAACACTCAGACTGTGTGGGCCTATCATCCTTCCCTGAAGTTGTCAAGTGGACCGGAGTCGAGCCGAGGACGGCTCGAGACTTTAGGGGGGGTGATTATGATACCCCTCCCCCTCCCTAAAAAAGTTCCACATCGGTGGGAATGAAAGGGAGGGGTGGGTTTATTAAAGCCACCCAATTGAAAACTCAAGTAAGAGGCCTTTTGGGCCAGGTCATGTGGGCCTGTGCCCAAATGCAAAACCGTGCGGGTTTGAGCTGTGTGCGAGGCCCAAAGCGGACAATATCTTACTGAGTCAAGCCCTAAGTCCTGTAGTCGGGTCGGGTCGTTACAAATATGGTATCAGAGCCGAGTTCAACACTCAGACTGTGTGGGCCTATCATCCTTCCCTGAAGTTGTCAAGTGGACCGGAGTCGAGCCGAAGATGGCTCGAGACTTTAGGGGGGGTGATTGTGATACCCCTCCCCCTCCCTAAAAAAGTTCCACATCGGTGGGAATGAAAGGGAGGGGTGGGTTTATTAAAGCCACCCAATTGAAAACTCAAGTAAGAGGCCTTTTGGGCCAAGTCACATGGGCCTGGGCCCAAATGCAAAACCGTGCGGGTTTGAGCTGTGTGCGAGGCCCAAAGCGGACAATATCTTACTGAGTCAAGCCCTAAGCCCTGTAGTCGGGTCGGGTCGTTACAGTAACTATCTTTGGAATCTCAACTTTTTATCAAATTTTCAGAAAAATCTTATAAAATCACACTAATACCTTAGAAACTATGTGAATGAGATTAACACATCTTCTTTGGATTCCACAAGCACTGAGTATTTTTTTATAAAATTATTTAAAAAAAAACATAAACTTTAAGATTACCTTAGAGCCGGAGCTCAAATGAATTAACAAAAATAATTCAAAATGATAAAAAATGATGAAAATAACTTTAAAATTGAATAACATGCTTTTAAACATTTTTAAATTAGAAAATATTGGTGTAAATAACTTGAAAAATGGTTCAAATTATTTTTTTTTAAATTAAAAAAATACATCAGCCGATAGTATATAGTATTGACCGATAGTACAGAACTACAGATCACATTGGCATTTTGCACATCATATCGGACGTTTTGTACTTGGACAAAACGCAATGATACGTAACAATCAATACATATCAACAACCTCTAGACTGATACGTATTGGCCGATTCTTTACCCTCTACCCCTATTCCATTTGTCTAAGTTGTTTTTATCTTTTAATAGTGTTTACGTTAGTACTACGATGAAAGCAAAACTATTCAAATATTTTTTTAATCAAAAGAATACAAGATAATTACCATAAAAGAGATAAATTAATCGATGACATAATTATATCATTAAAATATTTTGCTTTCATCAAATAAATTGTACTATCGTTACACAAATGATAGAGATTAAAGTTTTAAATATCATTGAGTTTGACTTTTATGCCTTATCCGGACTGTGGCCTATACTATATTTTCGTCTTGGGTTTCTTCCTCTTTGAATGATATATTAACCCGCATTAAAAAAAAAATACCAATGTTTATTTTTTATTTGCATATATTAAATTGGAATATGAATTGTGTTAAAAGTTAAATATTTAGTTTTTTTTAATCATATTTAAATCAAGTAAATATATATAGTCCACTTATTTGGAGTCTCACAAGAACAAATGCTTAATTTTGAAAAATAGGCTAAAAAGAGCACTTTAAGTATAACATAATTGAGTCAAAGTCACGTACTTAATTTGAATTAGATAAAAATTGACAATTAGGTGAAGTCCAGTAACCTTATAAAATTTAAAAGAAATTATTTTTATCATATATATATGAAAATAATCTAAAGCGAGTCTCTCCAAGACCTCCTATGTTGAGCCCCGACTGTTCAATCCAAATTGTCCACATTCACACTACCCGTTAATTAGTATACATTTCAAATTGTTGGTGCAATGAAAAGGTTTCTTCAATAATTCATCAATGAAATTTTTTTCTATTGTTATAATTTGATCGTTCTTAATTTTGGATAATGATAATCAAAATTACAACAATAATAATAGTAATAAAACTTTTATACATTATCTAGATACTTCAACTGATATTTTACTTAAAAATGGCAATGTTACATAATAAGGTGCAATTGGGTTAGCTCATGGCCTAACATGCCTCAATCTAATTCAAAAATACATAAGCTGGTGAGGTTAAGTTGGTTCATGGGTTGAGGTTATTTAGACATAAAATATAGGTTCAGTTCTGTCATAGGTTAAGTAATAAATTATAGGTACTATATTTGGTTAGATTTAACTAAGGACTTTGAGTTAAGTTATGGATCAGATGATAGGTCAGATTTGGTTCACTACAGATCATAATTGAGTTAGGTTGGATCATGGATTGAATAATGGACCAGATTGAAGAGTCAATTAGGTCACGTATTGAGCTAGGGTCATAGTTGGATTGGATCTTGGGACATGAGTCAAGTTGGGCTATGGTTAATCCATAAGTTGAGTCATAGACTTTAAAATCCACAAAGTCATAAAAATTGCTTTATGAAAATATGAAGCACCTCTAATCCCCCAATCAATCCAATCAAGAATTCATTTTCCACATTCTCGAAGAAAATTACTAGGTCACAGAAATCATTTTCCATAAAAGGTTCACTTAAAACGATTGAGAATATTTGTAATATAGAACTTATTTTCTATTTTAGATAAATGATTTCAATCACATCTTTTTTACAAGAATACTCTATGCAAGATCTAATGTTCGCATTTCAGATTTCAACTGTGTGCCACGGATTTAGAGATTGCACTCATGAATTGCTGAATATTTAGGTGTGACATTTGACTCCTATAGAAGAATTGTTTAAGCTGGTAATGTAGTCGAGAAGCCCACCATAAGAATTGGTGGGTTGGCTGGGCTTTGGAAGAGGAGGACTGGTATTGAATTTTGAGTTGGGGCAATAGTCAACTCCACTGGATCCCCACAGTATCCACATCCACTAGTGACTGGACCACCAGTACTGGTAGGAGTGGTAGCTCAAGTGAACAAACACAGTCATTCTGGTTTTGTGTATACCTTCCCTTCTCTTTTCTTTTATTCTTTTACGAGGGGAAGAAAACAAAATCTTGGCTGTCCTTTGACGGCAAAAGTTACCCATGCGTCGTCCTTCCTTTCAACATCCAACCACGCCATTTCCCCTCACAAGGGGATAACAATAACATTGTCTTTTCTTGTTTTTTTTTTTTCCCTCTTATTTATAAGAGAAAGCTGTGAAAATGGTTATTAATAAGTGTGTGTGTTGTGTATGCAGGATTTAAGTCTTAACTCTTAACATTAGAATTTATAAGTAAGATATATTAGTCGTGGCTATCTTATACTTCATTGAAAATAAGACTAATTTCAACTCCAAGTGTTGGCGTATTGGTCAGGAATTCAAATCAAGAAACGAGAGTCTTGAATTCAAATCCCATCTTATTCCAAAGGGTCACTCTCTGTAGTTTTACCTGATAGAAAGGCTTGCATACACTCCGAGGACTAGTAGAGTCGCATGGACACCTCAATCACAAAAAGAAAGAAAGATTAATTTCACAAATATATATAAGATCACATGTAAATCTCATATATCAAATTAATTCAAAGGAAAAAGTCAAATTTAAAATCTTTGATTTAATTCTCATAAGTTCAAGGCCTCAAACAAAATAAGTGGGAGCCCTTAGTTCGATTCTCTCTCCACCCTAAAAGGGTCACTCTCTGTAGGTATATATCAGTATGGAGCAGGAGTAAAAAAAAGGGCATTGGCCGATATTTCTCTCTCCTTAAATTTTTTTTTTTCCAAAACGGCCGATATTGTGCAGCCAAAATATCGACATATAGGCCGATATTCGGACCCCTGGTGTGGAGGATTGCACATAATCCAATGATTAGTTGGGAGCTCTAAGAAGCCTGGATTCATAAAAATATATAAAATTTATCTGTTAATAGCAAATTTATGAGTAAAATAAATTAATTTTATATTTTCTTCTTTCTCAAGTGTGTCAAACATTGCATAATGTGCCATAAAATTCCACTCCACGAATACTGTATCAATTAGAGAGTTTACAGATGTAAAAACACTCCTAGACAGAAGACAAACTGATTCTTAACTTATAAATTAAGTAAGAGTTTTTCTTTTAATACTTGCCAGTACAACTTTCTTAATTGATTTATTTTTTATTTTAATAAATTAATATTTTATATTCATAAAATTTAAAGTCTAAAACTAATAAAACTAAGATGATGTAACAGAGTAAATCTTTCTTTTTTTTCTTAGGACGACACTAACTTAAAATAATTGAGTTACAAAGTTCCATAGATTGAAGTATGGTTCATTAAACTTACAAAATTAAATAAACAGTTATTTATGTAAGAACTACTTTAATAAATATATATTGTCACCTAATTGAAATAAAATAAAATATACAGTTCAAGTGGAGTTTCCTACCAACTATTATTTTATTTACTTAAATTAAATAAATAAAAATAAATATTTTTTTAACCCACGTAATCAAATCCATACTTTAATCTGGTAAAGTATCCTTTTTAGTTTTTTTTTTTTTAAAAAAAAGAAATTCTTACTTGATTTGCGGTGAAGGGACTAAATAAATAATACACTAGTTGGCACAGAAGGGAAGGTTTACTGTAGTAGTAAGTAGCAAATGGAATAACGGCAAGGACACGCCACCACTCACTTTCTAATCTCATCCACGTGATATGACACGGACTCTTGCATTAATTTAAGTAACTTTTTAATCTAATCTAATCTAAGATTAGAAACATACTTGTTTTCATCATTAAATTAATAAATTCCATGCTAAAATCCATAAGAAAAGTCTAAAGCATTGATGCATCTCACATCCCATTCTTTTAGTTTTTAATGATCTATTGCACTTATCATAACTTATTAAAGAAGGGAGATGGGGATTATGAAAAGCACCATACAGGAAGGAAGGTCATCATCATTATCTACTTTTCCAATAATACCAATATTTATTTTTCTATTAATATATCTTATTTTTATAACATGTGCATACTATAGATATAAATTATTAAAAAAAAAAATTATTTGTGAGTTAAATGACTTAAATGCTAAGTCATGATTTAAGTTAAAAAAAATCTATTGAATCACTTCTCTCTTTCTATTTGAATTGTCAAATTTATGTGTAAATCTAATTATAGTAAAATTGAAATGAGCTAATCTATTCTATATAATTATCTACTCTCTTTTCTAATTTCTATTGGCGAGCTTGATGAGCCCTCTAAAACATGTCATTTATTCTGTTTTCATTAGGATTGAAACTCGAGTCAAATTGGATTGGGTATTAATAAACTCAATTTAACCCATGTCAAAATTTATTGAATCCGACTTGAATTACTCAATCAGACCTAGATTTTTGCCCGACTCAACTCGAGTGTTGTTTCATAACTTGATGCACTCGTGTCGAGTTATATCGGGTTGAGTCGAGTTGATTTTAAATTTATCAACCCAACCCGACACGCATTTCATGCGAGTTTTTTTTTCAATCCGAAATATACAAATACATAATTCAAACCAACTGATTTCTCAAGTCACATCATGCAGGTCGGATTAAAACCTAACCTAAGTTTCACCCTTAGTTTTCATGATGTGCAAAACATCAATCGATGGGCCTGGTCCATCCCCATCGTGGTAGCAGCCATGTTATTGTTAGAAAAATGGAGATTACCATAGAAAGGAATTTATAATTTGGATGGAGAAATGGTTGTAGGATGTGTATTTGTATGAAACTTGTTGGAGTGAGACATGGAAAGCGACAACAATGTAATGCAGAAAATAAGATTCTAAAAATTGAATGTTAGCAATAAAAAACATCTATTTGGATGTTGATATGCCATCTATTCATTCATTAGCAGATCAACTTAAATTTCTTTTTGTTGAATAATGAATTCTTACAACTATGATTAATACAATTATTGCTTCCATTGTATAGAAACGCCATAGGCTATAAGCCAAATGTCACTTAATTAATTTGGAGTTATATTAGCCGTCCGATTGCAATTGCAATTATCTGCTACTTAATCCAATAATTTCTCACTACTAATAGACTTTGTAGATCAGCCTATGTAATGTTTCAAACCCAAAATTGGAACATTGTATTAAGTTTGTTTCAATTTCAACCATTACACTTTTACAAAACAAATGTTCAGTTCATTTACTGTCATGATTATAATTTTAAGACTCCAATATTCATATTTTATTAAATTCATTGCCTTTATAATTTTTAAGTTTATTTTGGATTATTTGAAATATAAAAATGAGTCAGATCTGATATAGAAATATAGATGGATGAGAGCCCTGATCTAAAGTTGTACCATCTTCAAAAATTGCCATAGGTTTTATAATTCTCCTGAACCATGGATTCAACGACCTTACTCACAAATCATAACTAATAACAACTAAGTTAAACGAGTTTGATTTGGGTATGATCCATGTCTAGTCTCCAGATCTGGAAGTTTCAGGGGTACAAAAATCATTTTTACCGAAATATCGGCATCTCGGCCGATATCTCGGTATCTTGGATCTCGGCCGATTTCTCTCTCTCTTCTAAATTTTTTTTGACAAATATCGGCCGTATAAATGTATATCGGCCTATATCTCGCTAGTACGGCCGATGTTGTGCGTATCGACCGAGATATCTCAGCCGTCAAAAACACAAGATATCTCGGCCGATATGCCCAATATCGGCCGAGAGTTATACCCCTCGGAGGCTTAACCCATTGATGATCAAATGGGCTTAATTTGCTAAAACAAGATCCTGAACACTGGATATCCTAAAGTGGATTTAGTTGACTATTAAAATATTGAAAGTCATGTACTTATAGCTTTTGGGCCAAGTTGGTCTTTGAACCACATGTAAAACAATGGTGGGTCAGTCCAACTAATCTAAAATCTTTTTATATATTAGCGGGCCCATAGTTATAATGCACCGTATGTCTACAAACACAGTGCATCGAGTTTTCATAGTAAGGCTTCATCTCGGCTCATTTAATTGGGTCTTAATTGCCCCAGATCAGGTTAATTTGAAGTTATAGAGGTCTGTCTGTCAGACCCAGGCCAAATATTTGTGGGCTATGAACATGGCAACGACGGCATTGTTGTGGGCCCAACTCGCCAAGCCAGCCTCCATCTTATACAATATTGTGCTGCTGGCTATCTGACTATCCGACGGGTAAAAAATTCGGCTGATACTGTACGGCCGAATTAATTTGGATTTTTTAAAACCGTTTTCTCTCGGCCGATATGTATAGTATCGGTCAGAAAGAGAAAAGTTCGGCCGAATATCGGCCAATTTTTATTTTTATTTAAATATATATATATATATCGGCCTGAGCCCAGTCGATATTTCAGCCGTTATTCGTCCGATACGGGCGAATATCGGCCTAGATATCAGCCAATATTTATATTTTTTTAATTTTTTTTAAACAGTCTTTTTTATTTTTTTAAATGAATTTTTTCAAAAAAAAAAAAGACCCACTTAGATTTTCAAAAAAAATGAGGAGAGAGAAAAAATTCGGCCGATATCTCGGCCGAATTTTCGACCCTGCTATCAGGTTAAACCGGGCTTGGGATTAATTTTCCAATGGGATATCGTTTTTAAGCCATTAGGTTTTTTTTCTTAAACAATATATATATATATATTTGATGATCAAGATGTCTAAGTTTCTTAGAGCACACTCGACTAATCCTCAGAGTATATAGAAGCCTCCCTACTTATATACATTAAATAACACTAAATGGAGTGACATTTTGGGGTAGAGTGAGAATTTAACTCACGACTCTTGCTTCTTGAGATAGATTTCTAGCTAATCACTCCAACCTCTTTAAATTTGAAATATAGACTGCATTTGGATGAGGGGTGAAAACAAGGGTAACCCTCTTTTGATAATGAAGGGAAGGATGAGAAAATTACGACTTTCTCCTTCCTAGTACAAATCTGAAAATCTTTTTACTGCAAGAGATAATCACTTTATCTCTCTCTTAAGGTAAATTTTTTTCCTCTTATATCTTTTCCACATTAATTATTAAACATGATAGAGGAAACTCATCTTTAAAGAAAACCCTTATATAAGAAAAACTCCTGCAAAATATACCTCTCATCTAAATATAGCCATAATATAAAATATAGATAACATCTTACCTGGAAAAATAATGCTGATTACAGTTACACAAAGAGTGTTAAATCACAACAGTTGATTATTTTGGTCAAGAAATTGGCATTTAAAGCACTTAAATATTATGAGTACTGATTTTTGCACGTCCATTTTCTCTCAATGATATATCATTTAAAATGAAATTTCACTTTTGCTTTTACTTTTCTCTTGTACTCTCTTTTCCTATTTCCCACAAATAAGGATAAAATTAAAATTTCCTTTTAAGAGGGTGCATTCTAAGATAAAATAGTTGTGCAAGAATCATTACACAAATATTATAGTGGGAATATATTGTTTTGGAGAGAGGGTGTTGCTTTGCCTCTTGCATAAAGAATTTGCTGGGTGAAAGTTGAAATTGAAAGTGAAAAATGTTTTTTGCAGCAGAGACAAGAAGAGGAGGAGAAAAATGAAAGTTGAAAGAAGCAGAGAGAATCATTGGGTGGGGCCCAATGAGCAGCTTTGAGAAAGTGGGCTCATGGCTTTTATGGCATTTGGGTGGGTGTGGGTGGCTCAGAGGTAGAAGCTTCTGTGGTAGGGGGATGATGGCTGAACCCCTTTAGATACCCCAAGGCAAGTGCGGGGACAAGGTTGTAATTCTGAATGCCTTTTGGCACCAACATTGATAATGAAATAAGGTCATGTGACACAAATTTCAGTTTTTTAATTTCATTTTTTTTGTTTGAGACCTCATTCATACACAAAATATATCAAAATTTACAAAATATGTGAAATCTAAGCCTCTTATCTTAAGTTATTGATGAATTTTAATACTTTCCTCACCAATGATTATTCCGTCAAAAAAACAACAGTGGCATCAAATAACTTTTTTTACCTTTGAGTTCCTTTCTTAAGAATCTAGACACTGGATATGAAATTCGCTTCTGTACCAATTGTTAGGGACGTAATCAATACATCAAAAGCTCTAAAACGCACAAGACACATGAAATCAGACCCTAAGTTATTGATGAATCATAATATTTCTCTCTCTAAAAGAGTCCACAAGGAGTCAAAGTTCTTTAGTTGGAGAAGGACACTATAATTCTAAGTTAAATCGTACAAAACGACCATTACTTCATCCACTACCATTTCAATAGATTTCCACTTGTGTGATTCGAAGGAAGGACGTTCTAAGATTTTGCAAAGATGGGTCTCTTCATTTGAACTTTTCTATAGTGAATATTATTGTGACAATATGAGTGATAAACCTATATAAAGTCACTTAGATTAAGTCTATCTAACATTATGTTAATCTCATTATTAAAATAAAACTTGTGTTGTCCATGTGTTCACCTGTTGTCTAACTGTTGTTCAACTTATGTATGTATTTTTGTTATCCGTATACTATCAAACTACTACCTATTTATTGTTTGGCTTTTGTTTATCAATTGTCCTCTTCTTGTTGGACCATTGTTTGCCCCTTTAGATCTCTCTTACTGATCTCATATGCCAGATTGCCCCTTTAGATCTCTCTTACTGATCTCATATGCCAGAATGTTTATCTCTTTCTTTTTTGCTTCTTTAATTATTAATTTTTTGTTAATCTCCGAATCTATTAACTTCAATCTTTAATCATGGTTGTAGTAGTTAAGATTAATCAATTTTGTCAACCTCTTGTGGAAGAATACCAATATATGTATCCTTGTACTTCTTTATAATGGCACATCGATTTTGTTACATCTATCATCGATCTGCTTCTACTTCACCAGATGCATAATTTGATCATTGAATTTTCAACTAAATAAATTTAAATTCAAGCAGACCTACTTGGATTTGAAGGGAGTGTTAGAGAGGTCTATGTAAGATTACATTAATCTCATTATCAGATAAAATTCATTAGATGTAAGATTGTCCTTTTGTCTTGTGATATATATGTGATCACTTATTAATGAATAATTAAATTGAGTTTTATTATCTTATCATCTCTATTGATTGTCACTTAATAATTCAATGCACAATACTAATCACAACTAAGGATTAGATTGATGCAAAATATAGATGTATCCCACGGGTATTTTGTATAATCAGACACGAAATTTTATGGATTTTTCATTTTACTCTTATCCTGTTGTACTGAAAATTAAAAAATATATCAAAAATCAACTTATTGATCAAATCACTGATATTATTTTTTTTATAAAGAATAACAAGTTAGACCACTAAAATCAAAGAACTAAAATCAATATACAAAAAGTACAAGGAACAATAAAATAAAACACATATCAGATTTCACAAAATAATTGTAAATGGAAATGGATTGCTACCCTTATGCTACCCTTATGGTTCTGCAACTACATGAAATGATTGATGGGGTCCTATCTTTATCCATGACTGCCATGAATTTTCCATCCACACTTTAGCAAGCGTGACTGAAAAGGATGTCTCGAGAAAAAGGAAAATAAAAGTTTGCAAACACTAAAAGGGGCACATGTTAAAACTTAAAAGGCAATCCCACGCTTGTGTGGGGAGCAAAGCAAAATACAATTTCCTCACTTGGGACTTGAAGCAAAAGCTGTCTAACGTACACAACATCTTCTTTAGCCACAGAGTTGCTGCTCTCTTTCTGCACCCAACTCTTTCTTTTTCTTTTCTCTTTGCTTTGATCAGCAGTAAAGAGTCAACATCTTCTTTAGCCACAGAGCTGCTGCTCTATTTCTGCCACCCCCCTCTTTCTTTTTCTTCTCTTTGCTTTGATCAGCAGTAAAAAGTCAGATATTTGATAAGACTTTGTCCCTATCCCAATACAAAGCTTATAAAAAATATTTAAAACATATTTATGTAGAATATTACCTGTGAAAATAGAAAATGATTTCTTTTCTGCATTATTATATATTAGGTATTAACTATTTTCATAAAAATATTTTCCTATCTTAGTCATTTTCCACATGAGGGGTAAAAAATGATTATTAAAGAGAAGAATAGGAAAACAATTTTCAAGGTGTGTAGATTTCAAAGTATATCTGACTCAAAATCCAACTCAAACATGAAGAAAATGTGAAAATAAAAAATATTATACTCTCTTTTAGTAATAAATAGTCTCATTAAATTTAATGTAAATTACTATGATGGGGTAGCATAACAAATTAAAAAAAAGAAATACAATGAGATATAGCTCATCAGCCCTAAGGTTTAAATATCGGCCGATACATATCGTATCGGCCGATATATATCGGTTTTTTTAAACAGAGTAATATCGGCCGTACATACCGAATATCGGCCGATATGGCCGATATTCGGTCCGAAAATATCGGTCATAATATCGGCCGATATTCATAAATATCGGTATTTTAAAAAAAAAAAAAAATTTAAAACACCAATACGGTTTTTCGCGGTTTTTACACGGTTTTTCGCGGTTTTCGGTTCTCAGGGATATTCACGGTTTTTCGTGGTTTTCGCGGTTTTTCGCAGTTTTCTGCGGTTTTCCACGGTTTTCCGCGGTTCAGGGTTTATGGTTCTCAGGGTGTTCACGGTTTTTTGCGGTTTTTTTGCGGTTTTGTCACGGTTCACCACTATTCATCACGGTTTTTTGTGGTTTTTTCACGGTTCCGATATCGGAGGAGAGAGAAAATGCCGATATCGGTATAAGAGATAAAATTATCGGCCGATATATCGTCCGTATCGGATATCGGCCAAGCTGATTTTTTGACCCCTGCATCAGCCAATAAACTAATACATAGTAGCTGTTTTTTAAAATTAGAGTTATAATCATTGAAATTAGAGTTATAATCATAATTTTTTTTATTCAATTAGAGTTATAATCATTGTTAATGGTTGCATTATACCATTGTTTGAAAGAAAAATTCATTGATGTAAAAAAAAAATATTGAAATTCTTTGGTTAAATGTGAAAAATCTCAAATCATCTTTAATTGCATATCCAGCTAAATGAGTGTCTTATCAAATCCACTTTAGCTTTGATACTGAGAAGAAAAGATGTAACTCGCTGTGACCATGAAGCTAAAGTGGATTAATCATATTTCACTTTTGATATCATTATGTTTCTAAAAGAAGATTTTACAAAGATTTTTTCCCTGCATGACAAGGTTTCTGTACCATGCATTATGGGACTCAACTTTTGAAGTGTTTTTTTTTCATTTAATGGTAAATTAAAAAAAGGCAGCGATGTTCATACGGATATTTTGTAGAATTGCAAATTGGGTTGGGCAAGTTGGATTCTTTAAAATTCAATCCGACCCGAGTTAATATATATGGACTCGACCCGAATCTTACAACCCGACCTGACTCTAATTCTAACCCGAATCAATCTGAATTCTGACCCGACCGCATTTTGAACCCAGTTTAGACTAATTTTAGCCAGGTCGGGTCGCGTTGGGTTAACTTATAAAATCCATAACCCAACCCGACCCGACTTGAATTTCAAGAGGGTTTTTACCTTTTCAGCCCGACCCGACCCTCTAACCCAAATTTCTCTACCCAACCCACATGATTTCTCGGGTCGAGTCATGCAAGTCGGGCCAAAACCCGAACCGAGTTGCAGCCCTAGTATTTTGTGTAATCCGACACGGATTTTAGTGTATTGCCATTTACCCTTTGCATAAATAGTAAAAATTTGATGAGCCGATTTACTATTCATGCGAATTTTGGTGAGTCGATTAACTCTTCATGCGAATTTCGGCGAGCCGCTTTATTGTTAATGTGAATTTCAGCGAGCCGATTTACTATTCATGTGAATTTCTGTGAGTTGACTTTACTGTTAATGTGAATTTCAGCGAGCCGTTTTTACTGTTCATACGAAAGGTTGATGAGCCGATTTTACTGTTCATACGAATGGTAAAATTAACAATATTCTAAAACTCGTGTCTCGTTACACAAACCTCCCGTGAGATGATTGCTATCCTTTAAAAGAATTATGTTGTATTAGATTGCAAAGAAAGTGAAGAGAAATCAAAAGGAAAAAAGCTTGCCAAAGAGAATTTTGTTTATGAATTCATAACTTTATAAATTCCTACATATAAACGGTTCAAAACATCACATAAACACAAATTGTCATTTTAGAAAAGAATTCTAATTTAATGTAATGTGGTTCTAATCTTATTTTAAAAATTTACATTCTAAAATAAACACTTTTTAACCTTGACTATAAAGAAAAGGAATAAAAGTACAAAATTAATAATTTTCTAAATATAATACAACTGCTAATTCCAATATAATTTGATAATTTACAATTTAAATGACTCACTTTTGTCGATTTTGCTGGTGTAAATAGTTGTTCATGAACTACTTACATCAACTTGTTTCCAAATTTCATGCGACATCGAAATTTTTTATAAAATGCAACAATGATTTTATCTTTTAGTACATTTCTCACTATTTAAATATCACAAAAAAACTCATTATTCATTTTATAAAAATCATGGTGTTTCAAGAACAAATCCTCTTTTGATTGTTTAATTTTGTATGTATACAAAAACTACTGTAGTGATTTCCTTGTAGAATATAAAAGAAAAGGAACACATGGCTAATGGATAGAGTTAATTTCGTCATTTACATGGTAGACTTAGCAAAAGAAAACATGAATTTTTGGAGAGGCTTCGAGCTTATATAAAATCTAAACATGAATTGAGTTTATCTTAAATCAAATTTCACATGGGTCAAAATATCATAATTCATATTAAATCTCTACTCAAATTGCACTCCAATCTATTCTCAATTGATCATATTGTTCTAAGCATTATAGTATTACATGAGAATGAGAGTGAGGGAGAAAAAAACTTTTTTGACCACGAAAACAATAATATCAGAAAAATATAATAAACAATCTACAAAAGAAACAAAATGACAACACAAAAATTTACGTAATTCTTTTTTAGTGCACTATACTCAAAGGCAAAATGAAGAAGAGTTTGACCCACAAATGGATCAATAGTATATATCTGATTATCAGATTTCACAATGTCTAACACATATCTTGTCACAATTGAATCTCACATGCTAGTATGTGCTTCCATCCATTTATTAATAAATGCTACAGCCTGCATCTTGCAACACTATCCCTGCCTCGTTACAACAATTCATTGTCTTACATTTAGGTACGGTCTCTTTCATCCAAGCTTCAGTTTGTAGTAATGCTTAGAATCACTACAGGGCTATCAATTATCTGATATCATACTCCAGTGAAGTAGTAAATATCAATGTTCACATACCAACTACACATCACCCACACAATCACATCTATCCGAAGTCCAAAGCATATCAACCCATGACGAGCCACTGACTCACCCAGATTTTTCGATATACATTTAACTTATCTAATGGTGTGTCTGTAGTGATATACTGGAAGAAGATGATCGTCTTGTTGGGGCTGCTGTAAGCGAGTTCCACATTAGAATTATAGAAGGAGATCTAGGAGTTTATATAGGCCTTGAGTCACTCCACCTAATAAGTTAGTCTTTTGAACGAAAAGCCCATGTCCTAACACGGCTGGGATGAAAAAAAGGAAACAAAGCTCTTAGTTTTAGAAGGGAGATGGATAACCCTCAAGCAATTTAAAACCCTCTTTTGAGGTTTTTACAAGCCCAAACATTTTAGCTTCTCATACACAATTGTTTTGTTCTTTTTCTTGTTTTGACAAGAATTAAGAGATGATAACCCATTAACATGATATTATAACTCTTCAGGAATACGTGTGACACCCTGAACCGATGTGGGAGAGTCCCACATCGGTAATGAAGGGTGAGTGTTTGGGGTATTTATGAGGCCAGCCTCTCTTGATTGGTGGGATGTGTTTTCGGTCAGGCCATGTGGGCCCTGGCCCAAAAGCAAAACCTTGCGGGTTCACTTCTGTGCGAGGTCCAAAGCAGACAATTTCACACTAAGTCAAGCTTTAAGTCCTATTTCGGGTCGGATCGTTACAAATTTGGTACAAGAGCCGAGGTTCTACACTCAAATTGTGTGGGCCTTTCCTCCTTTTCTGGAGTTGTTGAGTTGCACCGGGTCGAGCTGGGGACGGCTTGAGGCTTTAGGGAGAATGATTATGACAATCCTGAACCGATGTGGGACTCTCCCACATCGGTAACGAAGGGTGAGTGTTTGGGGTATTTTTGAGGCTAGCCCCTCTTGACTAGTGGGACGTGTTTTGGGTTAAGTCAGGTGGGTCAGGGTCCAAAAGCAAAATCGTGCGGACTCGCTTATATGCGAGGCCCAAAAGCGGACAATTTTACACTGAGTCAAGCCCTAAATTTTGTGTTCGGGTTAGGTCGTTACAATACGACAAAGACATGATTAATATACTTAAACTTTTGGAGTTGATGGAACAAGAAAAATCAAATATTTTATCATATTTCAAATTGGTCCACACACAAGCTAAATTCTATCAAACAAATGACAAGTTATTGTTGAATTTCAACACTGCTTCTGAACAATGACTTGTCTCGTGATAGACCACTACCATGCTTCCTTGATGACATCCTCTCATAGCCAATGCTATAGCACCTCTCATTTTGGATCAGATATCCCTTTTTGAAGTAACTAAATTTTAAAAAATTTACAAATATATTTTAATTAATTTAATCAAAAGAAATTTAGTAAGTCATTTATATTAAATAGAACTTTTCAGTAAGTCAGAATAATTATTATAAAAACAAAATTATATAATCATTTCACAAAAATAAAATATTGATGAGTGATCTAGAAGCAGTTCAATATTGTCTCTTATACACAATTGGACCAGCATTTGGACAGTTGTAGACCGTTTTTGTAGAATATAGTAATGGATGGTATGATCCATCACTTTTGTGCCGGTGTGTAGTATTTCATATTTCATAAGAAGTCCTCTTCTTTGTTAGAATTTACAGATTAGTACCTTCCACTGCCTCAGAAACTGATGGCACAGCCCATTCAAGTGTCTTGATCAAATGTGGATAGAATTATCTATAAACAGTAGGATTTATTAATATTTGTGTTATTAAATAAAAAATATTTTTTATTAAATATATATTAAATTTTAGTTCTTTTATTTGAGCTGCTCGATCAAAAGCAATAAAATCTACAATTAGATAATAAATAATTGTAAGTTAAACTATTATTCATTTTATAACCTTATATGCATTAACAATAAATTCTAAATATATTCCTAAACATACTTCCTTCCATATAGGAGTTGTTGGTCAATTTTTTTTTATGAAGAATAGAGAGTATTTTAAATAAAGCAATCTCTATTATTCTATAAAATAGGGGCTCGTTGTCAAGAATAAAAAAAAATGAAACGCATCTCTCTTCTTCTAAGAAATCAATTTAGATAGAAAATGCAGAAAAGATGGAAGTTTTCCTCATTCATAAGATAATGCTTCGTTCATTTTGAATAAAAATAAAATTCTTGATGTAAACAATAAAACATTGAGTTTCAATAGTTTAATACGAGGCCAAATTTCATATCACTTGTTGATGACATGCACATAATGTTGCATATTCAAAAATATACTGAGTTGAGTTGAGTTGAGTTCAGTCTCTAATATAATTTATACTATCACTTAAAAATCAATTAATATGCATTTTCTTAGCTGAGGTATGTCGGTATTTGGTGAAATAAGAACGTTTTGATAAATGCTAAAGGGTTAGAGTGACGGTAAGGAATCCGCCTCTGAGTTTTTAGTTCGGTTTCCACTCTACTCCACTCCAAAGGTCCACTCCCTTTAGATTTACCTAGTGTGTCGGGGTAGGGAGGCTTGCACATGCCCCAAGAATGAGTCAAGTACTTTAAGAGACCTCAACACATTGGTCATAAAAAAGAACGTTTTTGATATATCTTTGGTTTCGTTGACTTAGCTTCATAAATTCATTTCTGAGCCTAGGCTGATCCGAATTGCATCCAGATTTTTTTTTCCAACCTGGCCTCACCCTAAATTTACAAATGTGTAACCTAGCCCATTGATTTCTTGGGTTGGATTAAAACCCAGCTCAAGTTTCACCCCTAGGGTTAGATGGTTTTTTTTTTTTCACTTTCACCTAGAGTAGATTTGATCTTTCAAGAGCTAAAAATAAAAAATAAAACTTCAATTTATAAGCTGCAATATCAATGAATAAAAGCTAAAATACTCGAATTACTAAAAACACTTGTGAAAAACATGGCTTCATATGGGCCATTTTGATAGATTCGAAGAACTGGTCATGTGCCTAATTCAGGACAAAGCAATAAGCGTAACCAATATTATTTAAACATTTTATTTTCAAATAATTTTTTTTCATATACATTTTATTATAAATTATCTGCAAATTTAATTGAACACAATGTCGTGTGTTCATAACCTCAAACAGGGGTTACCCATACTCAATTTGGGCTCATTTTCAGCCTAAAATGAAGTCTCGAAACAGACAGGTTGGGCCAGACCTAGAACATGAAAATCTGAGTTGGGCCTGTCTTGAAATTAAGCAATAACTTATAAAATGTAATTCTATTTTAACTAGTATTGTGCTCAAATATAAATTTTATGTAATATATGACTTATACTTGAATAAACTTATACAGAAGATTTCAATTTTAGGCCCAAATAAACTTGTGCTTGGATAATCCTACATATTTATTCTGGGCTTGAAATTGGGCGGCGTCTTACATATACAATTCAGGCTGGGCTAGGGTTTGATTGCCAGGGCTCGGTCTTGGGCCTTTAATTGCAATACATGCTTGGGCTCGAGCAGATCCAAAACTCAGCCCAATCCATCCAAGTTGCCGCCCTAACGTCAGCCCCTTTTATTTTTTATTCTAGAACGAGTCAGTCCTAGTTGATCTTGATTGGACCCTGGCTTATGACAGCCCTACTGATTTATATAGAATGTTAAAAACTTCTCACATATATGAAATTTGCAATAAATGAAAAAAAAAACCCAAAAATCTCTTAACAATTAATGATTATTTACACTGTACAGGTCTGAGTACACAAATCATAATTGTATTAATAAGTTCAAATCATGACTCATGAGAATGAAAAAGATAACCCATTCTCTTTGTAAAATAGATGCAAGTTCCTCAGTTTCTGAGATTTCTACTGAATTTTCAGTTTGGACAAGCTCAGAAATATAAATTTTGAAAATATTGGTGATTTTAAAGAGATATTAAACTATTATCTCAATTTTTCATAGCTTAATGGGCTCACATTAAAAGAAAGCTTTATTATCTTTCATTTTTAATTTTTTTTAAATTTTTTACAGAAATTCAAATTAGATTTGAATAAAAAAATTATTATTACTCATGGTCAATTTGATTTGAACTCGACCCAACACATTCCCATTTCAAACCCTATATTCAAATATAGAACTCAATCTACTGTGATCATTGCCATTAATGAATTGTATATGAAGATTCAAACACTGATACTTCTTTTGGCTAATACAGAGAAACATCTTATTAAAATTCAATGCCCTCAAATGGCTAAAGCTCATAGGCCGCATAATTGGTAGGTCCCAGACAACAAAATTTGCCTAAACAACGTAAGAAAACAGACAATCAAAACAAAATTATCAGATTTGGTTACATAGTCCAACGGTCCAAATTGGCTAGAGAAAATGCTAATGTAAAGAAATCTATTATTTAATAAAATAATAAAAAAATATTTAAATACTTATGACATTATATGGATCAGTGGACTTTATATCATATTAATGTTGATTTGCTGAGTAGGGTTTAAATATCGGCTGATACGTATCTAAGAGATAGGAGAAACGAGACTTGGTGATTCTCTGATTGGAATTATAGAGGAAAGCCCTTGTGACAACCGTGCTTATTTCGACTTTTTCCCAAATTTTTCAATGGCATTGACAAATCTGGGGTGATTACTCTTGCAATTCATACCAAACGTTTATGAGTCCAGGATATTATAATGTTGAATTAGTTTATAGAATATTTTATAAGCTTATAAAGTTGATTATTGTTGAGGTAGCTTATTGTCACGAGTCAGTTTCACATTGAAACGAGCTGGCTGCTCCCAAGGTTCTCCGGCCCTTTTTATAAACCCAAGACCTTTCTTAGAGCATATTTAATGTGAGATTGCACTTGTGATAGCTTCCCCAGCTCAATCTCTGGTGCCATCGACAGGGGGACCCACACCTCCTCTTCATGTAGAGTCCATGCACCAGGGAGAGCCCCAGTCTATAAGATCCCCAGCCCATTCCCTAATGCCCTTTGCCAGGGAGACCCATACCTCTTTCGTGTAAGGTCCAGGTGTCAAGAAGAGTCTCGATCTCACACAATAATGTCTCGATTTGCTCTGATACCAACTTGTCACATGTCGGTTCTATGCGACTATATTATTTCAAAAAAAAAATCAATAATAATACAATGATCCCAAATGCGATCAATTGGGATGAAGCAGATTTGCCACCTAACTAGCAAACAGAAGATGGCCAACCAATAAAACTATTGATAAATAATGGAGCTAAATCAATAATTGAATATCGAGATGATAAACTAGACATAGGGGTGAAAGTCGGATCGGGTCATACAGGTCGGGTAAAGCGAGATGAGTCAGTGGGTCAAGTCGGGTTGAAAAGACAAAAACCCACATGGAATTCAGATCAGGTCAGATTGAGAAATTTTCAAGTGAATCCAACCCAATCCGGCTAAAATGGGTTCAGAATGAGGGTCGAGTTAGAATTTAGGTTGAGTCGGGTTAGAATTCAAGTCAGATTGGGTCCAAAATTTTGAGTCAATAACTGGAGTCGGATCAAATCAGGTTTCATAAATATTGACTTGAAGACCCAATTTCAACCCTTAGTAGACATTACTTTTGCTAGTTCAACCAAAATGGTTATAATTGATACAGGGAAATCAGTAGGTCCAACTACCTCCAGAGTTTCATCAATACTTTTTTACCTTTATCGCTAATACAATTCATTTCAGTATAGTTTATTTAATGTATCATCAACAATCCTCTTATAAATACTATTCACTTCAGAATTAGATTAGAAGTGTTAAGTTTGACTATTTTCAAGTTTTTTTTATATTTAAAGGTTGTAGGCGGTTTTGTATATTCTTGAAATTAATTTCACCTCTATTATAAAGCGGGGATACTCATGTTTCATATCTTAATAAAAAAACAGCAATTCATAAAAACTTGTAAAGAAAATCAAACTAATTAAAAGAGAAACTGAACTGAAATTAAAAAAAGAAAAACACAACACTTACTTGTTGCACCAAACCATAGACCTGTCTCTCTTTCAATTGGAATTCACTAAACTTGGATGCTACTATCTCTTAAATAGAGGTTTGGTTCATAAAAAAAAACAGATTTTTTTTTGAAAAAAAGAAGGCTGCATCCCTAGGCCATTCTAAAAAAAAAAAAACCCTGCTATTGTTAAATCTTTCACTCATGAGCTGCCATGTGGAATTTACATGATGAATTGAATTGAAAAAGTAAAATAAAAATCTTCCATCCTGCTAGACGTGTGGACCTGCTGAAGGATGCTAAAATTTGAAGGAGATTCAGCTCCAAAATAGCCTTGATAAAAATCTGGAAAAACCTGCAATAAGCTACAACATGATATGGGCGAACTTGGGCTGCTATTCTTGACAGATCACTTTGCAATTCATTCTCCTTTTGACACAGGACGGATAGAATCGGGTTTAGACTTTAGATATTGAATAGGTGACTCGGCCAAAGGGATAAAATAAAATTGGACGAGTTGACTCACTTAAATGAGCCCATTGGTGATTTACAGAGAGATAAATGGGTTAAATAGGCATTGAATGGGATAATAGAAAAGAAAAGGGGTTAAGGTGGTCAAGAGGTGAGTCAACGGTGGTCAGAAAGGCTTAATGGAGATGGAACTATGGGATGTAATTGGGTTCGTTGGAAACAACGGGATTTGGGATTAAATGATAAAACAGAAAGTGAGGAACATACACTTTGGACAGAGATGGGTTCAATTGATTGGCTTGGTCAAGATGGGTTATGAGTATGAGGGTCGGCTTGGGCGTTGGTGAACAGAAGTCGAATATTTTTTTAGTACAAAAATATTTAAATATTCGTACATCTTCACAAGTTATTATTAGAATCTAAGTTTCCAATTCAAAAGACTAGCATATTAGGTAGAGTGGTCTAAATTCTTTATAAATTCTTAGATTTCACTCTATACTACTAATGTGTGACTCCTTCGCAGCAACTCTAATAATCTTCCTCTCGAACGAGGCCCTCCGATGAAGAGAGCGACATCGACGATCTCATTTATTTGGAAATCTCCTGAGCCCACATGAAGTAGCGTAAGACTTAACTCTGATACCACTTATTAGAACCTGACTTCAAGTTCAAAAGACTAAATTGTTAGATGAAATAACTCAAATCTTTTATAAATTTCTAAATCTCTCTATAATTAGTTACATACATCGAGTCATTACATGGATAAAATGTGAAACTTTTCTTTTTCTTGAAACAAACTGTCTGCACGTGAAAAAGATAGGGCTATGGTGTCCAAATATAGCAGCATAATTTGACATTGGTATTTTGGTAGTGACAGCACTTGCAATGACGTTGACATTTGAAAAGGGTGAAAATCCATTACCTCTTCATTTGATTAGGATTTTCGACTGCACTTTTACTTATCTTAGTAGACTTAGAAATGATTGATACACTTGCAAATGAATTTGAATTTACACCATAATTGCTACCATTTTTATGCCTCTAATCTTTCATTGTGCTAATCAAAGGTAAATCATATTTAAAATTTATTTGTCTAAATGATCAGAAATTCAGAATTATACATCGTTTTAAATATTCTATAAGATTTATGTCTGGCCACTAAAATCATAATTTTTTTGTTCAGAAAGTATGAAGAAATGATCACTGAAAAGGATTTTAAGACATGACTTCAAAATTGAAAAGTAGGCTTCGTTCTCTTCACTCATAAAGTGAAAATGACCTTCAACAACTTCTCAAAATTTGTGATGATGTCTGCATGCATTTAGAGTTTCTTGTAGGCAGTACTGTAGAAAATTGAAATTCCTTATCTCATTTATAATTATCACTGAATATAAATAGGATTACAATACAACCTCTTTGAGGATTAACATAAAGGGATAAAGATAAAATAGAATTCAAATTTGAAGAGTTCAAATTTGTACAACCTCTTTGGGATCAGGATAAAATAGAATTCAAATTTGAAAGGTTCAAATTTGAATTGGATGGTGTGCTGTCGTTAAGATTCAAATTTGAAGAGTTCAAATTTGAATTGGATGGTATGCTGCTGTTAATACGTCCCCGCAAACTGGACGGTGGAAAAACGACGAGTTTGGAACTAAGCAAGGAGAAGCGTTGCTTCGTAAGCCCTTTAGTGAAGATATCCGAGAGCTGGTCTGAAGAAGATACAAACTGAATCCGATGAGAGCCAGCTGTGACACGTTCCCGTATGAAGTGGTAGTCAAGCTCAACATGTTTTGTTCTGGCATGGAAGACGGGATTGGCTGCCATATACGTGGCACTGATATTATCACAAAGAAGTATAGACGGCAGGCGAATGGGAAAACCAAATTCGCGTAGAAGGTGATGTATCCAAACGGTATCCGCACAAGTGACCGCAAGGGCTTGATATTCAGCCTCGGCACTGGACCTAGAAACAGTAGGTTGTTTCTTAGAAGCCCAGGAAATTAAATTTGGTCCCAAGAAGATACAAGAACCTGTAGTAGAGCGACGTGTATCAGGGCAACCAGCCCAATCAGCATCAGAGTAGGCAATCAAGCGGAAGGGCTGTGATGAGGGTTGTAGATGCAGACCACGACCAAGAGAACCCTTGAGGTAGTGAAGGATGCGTTTAACAGCCTCCAAATGTGTGGTACGAGGTTAACTCATAAACTGTGAGGCAAGATTAACAGCAAAAGCAATGTCGGGTCGGGTGAGAGTGAGATACTGAAGAGTGCCAACAAGATGGCGATATTCAGATGGATCCGAAAGCAAATCACCAGTGGAGTTAGATAAGTGGGCTTTAGCAGCAATGGGCGTCGAGCAAGGTTTACAACCAAGTAATTGATTACGCCGAAGGATGTCAAGTGTATATTTGTTCTGAGAGAGATGTAATCCTTGAGGAAGATGAGTCACTTCAATGCCCAGGAAATAGTGAAGTTTACCAAGATCCTTAATTTCAAACTCGGTGCCCAATCTGCGAGTGAAAGAATGGAGGAGAGATGGAGTATTGCCAGTTAAGACAATATCATCAACATATAGCAAGAGAACCATAACTGCAGATGCCCGTCGAAAAATGAACATGGAAGTATCCGCTTTGCTTTGAACAAAACCATGTGTCAGGAGGAATGAGCTGAAGCGTTGGAACCAGGCCCTTGGTGCTTGTTTCAAGCCATAAATGGCTTTATGAAGTTTGCAGATATGATTAGGGCGAGCGGGGTCAACGAAACCTTGTGGCTGAGTCATGTAGACGTCTTCGGTGAGATGTCCATGAAGGAAAGCATTCTTGACATCTAACTGATTAATAGGCCATGCACAACCGACAGCAAGACTTAGGACTGTGCGGATAGTAGTTGGCTTGACAACGGGGCTGAATGTCTCATCATAATCAATTCCAGCTTGTTGATGAAAGCCTTTTGCAACAAGGCGTGCCTTATAGCGTTCAAGAGTGCCATCAGAACGACGTTTTATTTTAAACACCCATTTACAACCAACAGTATTAACTTGAGGATGAGGTGGTACTAGAGACCAAGTACTTTGCCGTAAGAGAGCATTAAATTCATCATTCATGGCCTGTCTCCATTCTGTGAATCGAGTAGCCTGAGTATAACAGGTGGGCTCCGAGTCAGAGGAAGAAACTAAGGAAGCAAAGGCCTGCGGTAAAGGATGCCTACTAGCAAAGGCGACCTTCTTGTTGGGCTTGGTGATGCCATCCTTTGCTCGAGTCACCATAGGATGTACATTGGCAGGTGATGGCTCCAGAGTTGCTACTGGAGAGGGAGCAGTGTCTTGGGAGGAGGCAGCAGGTGATGGCTCCAGAGTTGCTACTGGAGAGGGGGAAGGAGCAGGAGGCGACTCCGCGGGTGAAGAAGCTGGAGCATCAGGTGTGACTGCTAGAGGTGCAGTCATGGGAGAAGGGAGTTGTGCTGGAGAAGGAGCCATAGTGACTACTGGGATAAAGACCATGTCTTGATTCGTCGATGTTGTATCTCGCAATGTGCTGGAGGCATAAGGAAAGACAGCTTCATTGAATAAGACGTGCCGTGAGATGTAAACTCTGCCAGTAGAAGAGTGAAGACACCTGTAGCCCTTGTGGTGAGAACTGTATCCAAGAAAAACACACTCAACCGAACGAGGTTGCAATTTATTAGTAGCATAATCTCCAAGGTAAGGATAACAAGCACAACCAAAATTACGAAGAGAGAGGTAATTAGGCTTGGTGTGATAGAGCTTCTGATATGGAGTGGACCAGTCAAGAAGGGGTGTAGGGAGTCTATTAATAAGGTACACAGCTGTACAAAGAGCTTCAACCCATAGGTTGGAAGGAAGATGTGCAGCAACTAGGAGAGTGCGACCCATTTCCTACAGATGACGATGTTTTCTTTCTGCAAGACCATTTTGTTGGGGGGTATGAGGGCAAGATAGGCGGTGATTAATTCCTTTTTGCGCACACAGCTGACGAAAAGATGTGTTATCATATTCCTTTCCACCATCACTTTGAAAATGTTTAATGGTTGTAGAAAAATGATTTGTAACATAAGCGAGAAAAGTGGTAAAGTGAGAAAAAACTTCCGATTTGTGTTTCATTGGAAAAATCCATGAAAAACGAGTATAATCATCTGTGAATAATACATAATATCGAAAGCCAGAGACAGAGTAAACAGGAGACATCCAAACATCAGAATGTACTAAATCAAAGGGTGCAGTTGTATGATGTGTACGAATAGTGAAAGGAAGTCGTTTAGACTTTCCCAACGCACACTTATTACAAAACTTGAAATGTGAAAAACGGACAGAAGAGCCTAAACAGTTATGAGCTGCAAGAACTTGAAGAATTTTATTGGAAGGATGTCCAAGGCGCTAGTGCCATAGTGATGACGAGGTGCAGGACGCTGTGAGAGCACGAGTGGGAAAAGCACTAGGTTTAATAGGATAGAGGCCAGCTTCACATTGGCCCTGAAACAAAAGAGCACATGTTTGTAAGTCTCGAATAGCAAAACCCCATGGATAAAACGTAAAACTAACAGAGTTATCGTTAGTGAACTGAGCAACAGACAACAAATTCTTTTGCATATGAGGAACATGAAGAACACGAGAAAGACGAAAGCAAGAGGCACCAGAAGAAAGAGAGAAACTACCAGTGTGCGCAATAGGAAAGGAATCACCATTACCCAACAACACATGATCCATACCTCCGTAATCGGACTTGAAGCTCAAAGATTGAGCATCACCAGTCATGTGGTTAGTAGCACCAGTGTCAGGATACCAGTTTGAATCAGAAGATTGTGTAACCTGCATACCAGCAAAGGAAGAAGAGAGATCTTCCTCAGGCTGATTTTCGTGACGGTACCTCTGGTAGCAAGTAGCGGCACTATGTCCAAGTCTGGAGCAAATCTGACACTCAAGAGGAGGACGACCAAGAATACTTGTAGAAGATTGACGACCACCTCGAGAGCGACCACCACGTTCATAACTGCCTCTGCCAGCATAATAGTAGGAGGAGGAATCAGAGCGCCCTCCATTGCCAGAGCGGCGATTGCGACTACCGCGAGAGGAACGTCCACGTCCGCGAGAAGAGAGAAGTGCTGTCGGTGGAGCAGTGCTTGAGCGAATGGAGGCATCATTTGAAGTCGGATGTTGAAGCTGAGACTCAAATGATAACAGTCTAGCACGAAGATCCGAGAAGACTGGCAGTGGTGGAAAGTTGATGATGGCGGTGACAAGCATAGCAAAATCCGATCCAAGACCTTGGAGAACAGAGGTGACTAAATCACCATTAGAGACAGGTTCGTTGATGGCAGCAAGAGCACCTGCAAGCGACTTAGCATGCTGGAGATATTCAGAGATTGTCTTGGTGCCTTTGGATGTAGATAGCAGCTGAAAACGCAAGTGAGTTGCGTTGGCGAGGGAGTGCTGTGAAAAGTTGCGTTGGAGACAATTCCAAACTTCACGAGATGTTGAGAGACCCACAACTTGTGCAAGAACCGGTTCGGATAGAGTTGCATTAATCATGCTGACCAATGTTTGGTCCATCTGAAACCATGGAGTATATTCTGGGTTGAGGGTCTGAGAGGACGTTTCTTCATCGATGAGATACTGGGTAGGACAAGGATGAGATCCATCGATAAAGCGCCAATGGTTTTGACCAATAAGGAAGGGCTTTATCTGACTCTGCCAAAGGAGAAAATTTGTTTCTGTCAGCTTGACAGAGACGAGACTGGCAATGTTGGGGAGGGTAAGGGTGTGGTTAGAGCTAGAAGCCATGACTTCCTTCTTCTTCTTTTTTGTTTTTTTTTTTATTTATTACAGTACTCTGCAGTAGCAGTCACTTACAGAATAGAAAGAAAAAAAAAACAAATAACACCTTATCTGGAAAGGGAAAAGAGAGAAAAAAAAAATGAATCTCAGAGCGGTGCAGCAGGAGGACAGAGGCACTGCAAGCAGCAGCGGAGAGGATGTCAGCCGGAGGTGGAGCACAGCAGCACCACCAATCCAGACCAGAGCAGCAGGCAGTGGTGTGAGCTGTGTAGCTGGAGGACAAAGATCGAGCAGCAGCAGAGGTGGTAAGAGGCGCTGCAAGCAGCAGTGGAAACCGAGGAGCTGGAACAACGGCAGCAGCAATGGTGGTGTTTCGACAGCAGATCGGGATTTGGCAGCAGCAATGGTGTTTCTCGACGTGTTTCGTAGATCTGGACAAAGGGAGTGCAGCAGGATAGCAATGCGTCAGATTCGCAGATCTGGCTTGACAAAGGGGGCTTCAGATCAAGATGAGCGTTGGCTGAGACCGGCGAAGGAGAAGGTAGCAGACAGAAGCAGAAGAGGGCAGATCAGTGGGTGCTGTGCGTCGAGGCGACGTGCGCTGGGAAGAGACGCTGAAGGAGAAGGCAGTGAAGAGCTTAGCAGAAGGGGGGGGGCAAATCTGCAGGCTCAGATCTGAAACTTGAAGAAGGGTTGTTGGTGGCCGAGGAGAGAGAGGAGAGGACCGGCAGATAATGCAATCGCTGATACGCCGTGAAGAATGGAGCGCTCTGATCTGAAGAGTAGAGAGAAGACAATCGCTGCAGCAGACTTGTGCCTTGGGTCGGAGAGAAAGGCCTGAAGGGATGGCCGGCCGGTGGGAATTTTCTTTTGTTTTTTTTTGTTTTAAAAAAAAAAACTTGAATCCACAGGTAGATCGATCAGCTCTGTACCATGTAGAAAACTGAAATTCCTTATCTCATTTATCATTATCACTGAATATAAATAGGATTACAATAAAACCTCTTTGAGGATTAACATAAAGGGATAAAGATAAAATAGAATTCAAATTTGAAGAGTTCAAATTTGTACAACCTCTTTGGGATCAGGATAAAATAGAATTCAAATTTGAAAGGTTCAAATTTGAATTGGATGGTGTGCTATCGTTAAGATTCAAATTTGAAGAGTTCAAATTTGAATTGGATGGTATGTTGCTGTTAATAAGTACAAATAGACACTTTAAAATCCTTGTTAAATACATTCGATTTCAAAATTTTAAGTGAAATGATCATTTTGCCTTTCTACTTCTTCTTCTACTGTACTGAACGAATCAGCTGAAGGTTTCTCATTCGTTCAAAAGATAGGGAAGGAAAAAAAAAACCGTAGGCCCCACTGTTGACTGAAATCCAAAGTTATCTTTAACCGTAAATAGGTGGGATAGGAGTGATCATGGTGGTGTCGATCCTAAGATAAAAAGTGCAAGATCCTTGGATCTAACAAAAAAATCCAAGTCATGAATTTTCAGACGCCCAAAACAACAGCAGAAGAAACTGAACAGAGGAGAGTCCCACCATACTCCGATCAGAGATCTGATGGTACAGATGGATAGACCATCAAAAAATGAAATAGGTATGGTGGGACCTACGGACAGAAACCTTCTGTGTCACCCTCGGAGTTACTTGGGCCCGTTTGAACCCTTTACTCACCTCACACCTTATTCTAACTTGCAAAGTAAATTTCTATCTAAATTGAATTTGTTCTGAGTTATCTTATCTTTAAATTCAAATCTAGACAAAATTACTTCTATTTTTACTGTTAATTATTTTATCTTAAAAAACTACTGTGTTTAAAACTCGATAAATATTTTTTTTATGAGAAGGATCATCTAAAAATATATTCGCACATGGTAAGTGCGGCACGAGTGAGATAGTCAATGGTATCTCTTTCTCAGAGGATGAGGTAAACCAAGCATTTTAAAGACCATATACTATTTCCAACAAAGCAGGTTTGCCATTCCAATATGGTGGGCATTGAAATTAGAATGTCATTTAGTGAATCGTCAGCCAAGCTCACTTGTATTGAATATTTAATTTGATTTCAAGTCCCTAAACAACAAGCAAAACAAGATTAGTGGTAGGGAACAAGATATAAGAGACAATTGGATTCATTATTATTTCTTAAATCTCTCTGTTTAAAGGAGAATTATGAATAAAAAAGAAGCTTCTTGTACAATTAACTATAAGGGTCTTCTTATTTTGGTATTATAAAACTCCATCAACTAGTTGGAAGGTGGGTGAATCATTCCTAATTTTCTTGCATTCACACTAAATTTGAACAAGGATCTCAAAAATGGGTACAAGAATAGAGCCATCCAATGGCTGTAATAGGGGCATTAGGGAAATAATTCATATAATTAAATATCATGGTCAAAGTCTTCATTATTTTTTTATCCTATTTATTCTTACCATCCAATCTATCTTATCAAAGTCATTTATCTAAGTAATTTTTTGAAATTTACTTTTCTTATATTTTTTCCTGAATTTGCGTGTGGAAACCGCTAGAAACTCAGCGTAAAATCTCCACGGATGATACCCATTGTCCTCACACCTCCCTCTTTTTAAAGCGGAAGGTTAACCAGATAAGTTACACCCATGTGGGCTATAAAAAAAAAAAAATCTTTAATTTTTTGAAATTTACTTTTCTTATATGCATGTAAAAGAATATGTTTTCTATCATTTTTACAATATATTGATGTGGTGCCTTTCAAATAATGGAAGTGCAAATTATTAATTTTTCTATGAATTGTTATAATAAGTTAAATTGCTCAAAGTTCAATTAATTTGGGGAGCATCTAATGGGAAATTATTGAAATAAATTCTTGTAGGTCTAAGGTACATCAATCCATGTTCAATTTTCACTAAAACTAGTGTGGGACCATTCGTCTAGAAAATTTAGGCAATGAAAATAGAGGAAAATTTACTGGAAGAGATTGGATTTTTTTATTTATTTGATCAACAAGAAGCCAGAGGAAGAAAGAAGAAGCGAATCTTATCAGTCAGAGAGATCTTAATTTATTTTTATTTCTTCTTTAGTTATATTTCTCTTATTTATTATTGTGTAATAACTCTAAGGTCTAGTTTTACTTTAATAAGAATCAAATAAAAATCTAATTAGACAAAAAATACAAAAAAAATACTTAAAAATAAACTTGAATTCTCATTTCATTCAAAATCAAATATAAAAACTCAAAAGTCGTGGACACATAAGTTCATTTAATTATTTTCTCAAATTTTCCTCACATCCATAAAATATTGAACATATAAATTTAAAAATAAACTTCATGAACTACAAGTAGATAATGATGTCGGTGAATTTGACCATCAAGATGGTGTGACTAAAATTGAATTTTTTATTGAAATTTGATACACTTCTTCTACTTTACTAAATCTTCTTTTAACATGTATGAGTATTTTTTATGGAGATGTAATATTTTTTTTAAAAAAAATATTATGAAATTAGTATAGCTAAGCATCTAGAGCTTAAACAGGCCATTCCAGCTCATTTCATCTGTATTGGGCCTGCTGAAACAATCTAAAATAGACAGAACTTAATTAGGTACCAAAGTGTACAACGCAAAACTACAACGTTTAGCCTATTCCAACCAGAATGGAATGGAATTGATAACTAAGCATTTATCCCATCTCACTCCCATTTTATTAGCTATATCTAGGCTTATTTCTCTATTTTGCTAGATAGTCGCATCTAAATATTAGAATTTGGCACAATGTGATACTAAGTTGCTTTTAATTTTAATCGATTGATTTTCTTTGCTCTTTAAATTAGTAAAGTTACAATTCATATATTCCATCTATTTTTTACTAATTGTCAAATTTTTTTTCTTTTTTGAATTTATGTGAGAAAATACATGAATCCAGTATAAAACTCCCACGGATGATACAACTGTCCTTAAGGTGAGACCAACGTAACTCATTTCTTATTTCACCTATCAATACTATCTCATTTATATAATTATATAAAACATACATCATGGGAGCTCATATTCTATATTTGATGTTAAGTGATCTATTACTAAAATTAATAAATAAGAATTTAAAGTTGATTTTTATCCTCATTACACTTTCATTGCACTAGTTGTCACCGCTTTATACATATCCTCTAGAGCCTTAACATACTCAAATACATTTCTTTTTCTAAAGCCTGCCAAATTAAATATGTTGGCACTCTATCAAATAATACATATCATATATAAATTCTTTATTTCTTTTAAACTTCTTCATAAGTTATCTTGTCTAAAATCTAAATCATTCACAAATGAAATTAATATAAATTGCACTCTAGAGAATCTTGAGGATTTAGTTTGATATTCATATTCCCACTTTTGTATATGAGAGAGTCTTGGAATCAAACATCATTCAATACAAAAAAGGTCATTTTCCATAATCTGTACTGAGCGTATGCGGATAGAAAAGTTTACATATGCCCTAAAAATTAGTCAAGTGAGAAGCCTGGCTAAATCAGGTGGGACGCTTTGAAAGAAAGAAGAGTAACAGAGGAGACAAGCAGAAAGTCTAAAGAAAAAGAATATACATCAAAATCTTATTTAAAATTTATCTTTGACATTAATTGAACTACATCTAATTTATTGATGTTCTTAATTATAGAATAATAGATAATACAAATTTTGATGAATAAAATAAAAGAATTAAACTGAAGAAATTCAACTTTAGATAATTGAAATTAATTGGATTAATGACAATGATGTCCGTAAATAAATGTCAACACTGAGCATTCGATAGTGATTGATGTATACAAACGTTTCAAGAAAAAAAGTGATGTATACAATGTATCTAAGATCTCTACCTTTCATGGAGACTTGGAGACTAATGACTAGTCTCTAATCTCTACTCTCTACTAATAATATCTCATTGCCAAAATTTGATTTGTTCTCAACTTCTGAACGAAAAGTAGTAGAGGTACTTGTTCAAGACAATGGCATTTGGCAGCTGGCATCCATTTGCATAGTTTCATTTGAAGCGCCACCTATGGCTATCGTATTAGGAAGTGACACTCTCCCTATTCCAATTTTCCAATTTTCTCTTTGGAATCATTGACTAATGTTCCCATCATAAAATAAAAAAATCAATAGCTACTTTTCCTAAATCCCACGTAGACCAAGGAACATCGGTCTATTTAAGCAATTTTCTAGTATTTGAGACATGTTCAAATCTCTTTTATCTGTACATATCGAGTAATACAATTGAGAGTGATCTTTTTATGTTGAGTGTAATTTAAATCTGATATTAGAGGTGAAAATTTTCCCCTGTCCGAGATATCGGCAGATAAATTTCTCTCTCCTCTTTTGTGTTTTTTTTAAATATCAATATTTTTTTTTTTTCTAAATTAAAAAAAAAAACTCAAAAAAAAGCTGATTTTTTTTTTTTTTTAAATTGAAAATGACAATATCGGCCGATATTTTGAATATCGGCCAATATCTAGGCCGATATTGGTCCGATATCAGTTGAGAAATCAACTCGGACCCACTACCGTTTTGAATTTTTTTTTTTTTAAAAGGTCAATATTATGAATATCGGCCGATATCGGCCGAGAACTACTGCGTACGGCCGATACAATACGTATCGACCAATATGATAAGGCTCTAAAAAACCATATCATATCGGCCAATATCTTCATCCCTACCTAAGACCTCCTACATCTCAGACGGATTCTTGACTGTCAAGCAATCCCACGGGTTAAATCAGAGATTAGATGATCATAAGTTTTTTTATATTTTCAAATTATAAGTGGCATTTTGTAGATTACATAGAAAACTCTTCGAATTTATTTAGATTGAGTTAATATGATACAATATGATTTAAGCATTGAAATGTAGTTCTAAATCTGTAATTTTTTTATCATCAAAAATTTCTATAAAATGCGACTTCATATATTTTTCATCTTTTGTCAAATATCCGGGTCAATTTCAGATTGATGGGATGAATGATACAAATGATTTATGATTTTTATCATTTATTAGAAAATTTTAAATTTTAAATTTCATTGATGAATGATACACATGTAATACCTAATCATTTCTTAAAAAAAATTACATAAAAATAGTGGTCTAATAGAAGAAAAAAAATGAGTTGTTATAATATATTACTACTCCTTGTCTAACTCTTCCACCCGCCATCCTCTCCTACACACTCGGAAGGGGTCCCCTCTTAATTTTTCAAAAAAGTTATGTCATCCTCTATAAAGTCTAAAGTCTAAACTAGCAGTTCTAGAGTTATTGAGACGGCTAATTCATTGAGAGATGCTTGTTATCTGACACAAAAGACAAGAAAACCTTACATCTATTCATTGTTAGATTTGTCAAATAAGTGATGAGGAATCAATAGTTTATCATTATAAAATTATAAAATTCAAAATTACATAATTTAGGTAATTAAATGAGAAAAGTATAATTATTCATTTTTATTCTTTATGGTTTTTTGCCCATCGCACCACTTGAATATATGTGATTCACTTAAAAATAAATAAACAATCCTTTCAAATAATGAGACTTAGGCACATTCCCTTAAAGGTTTTAGTTGATATATAATTTTCAATATAAATACATTATTAAAAATTTCTTTCAAAATGATTTGAAAATACTTTTAAATACTTTGTTTCAAATATCTAAGGTTGTGTTTGCCAACTGTGAGTTTCTGAACCTGTCAAATTTAAACACTTGTCATATTCTAAGTTTGTCAAATTCAAACTGATGACGTTTGGTAGTATTAAAAAACGTGCCATATTTCAAAATTAAATATTGTTTGATACATTTTTAACAGCTTGATCATCAACGGCATAGTTACAATCTCAACTATCTAACGTCAACTTGTTAAATTCTAATTTTTCATTTGATTTTGTCATGATTCATGCAAGTAATGACTTCACTATCTATGATTTATTTTCAATCCACCCTTTCCCGTGTTCTATCCCTCTTCCCATCGTGCAACTGTCAACTTCTATTTATATACTCAAATTTACTCAAATATATTTAATTTATCTTTTATTGAAGCTACTTTAAATTGTCTCTAACGTAGTCATTTATATTCGATCTTTTAAAGATAATCCACTCATCTAATTCAATATATGCGCAATGCAAGTCTTTTAATTGTTTTGTAAAGTTGTCTTTTGAAGCAACGTGAGACCCATCCTCTTATTACATAAAATTCCACTAGGTTGTCTATATTTTCCCATATGGTAGTAATTTTTGCACTACCATTTTTTTTCTCTTGGTAAACTATTCTTAAAGAAAAAATTAATTTTATCCTTACTTTTGAAAAAAAAAAATGAAAAGAGAGGGAAGTATGAGCAAATTTGAATTTTCCATCAAAGATAGTGCACCATAGAGAAAATGGGGGTTGAAAAATTACTACCATTACTTATATTTAGGTCTAATGTTCTAAGAGATTCCATCGTAGATCTAAAGTATCTAAACTTATTTTAGTGTTCTATTAAATACTTTTAAAATTTAATCAAATTACCTTTTTATATCTACTGTTCCACCAAAATTGCACTCTATATATATTATGTTTTAGTTCTACTAATTTTTAAACAATTTATCTCAAAAGTTGTCTTCCAACATTCCAACTTACTAGTGAGTTGTTGTTTCATCTCATTAACTAATATCATCTGGAAAAAAAAAAAAACCACGACACATTATCTTTGATGCTTGATGTTAGATTATCTCTGATTAATGCAAATTTAATATCAATTTTTGGTAGTGTCTCATTCTGATTAAGAAGTCCGTCATTTCTTCACAAATAATTCTAACATTGATAGTAAAATCATCATAAATATCCTGAATAATCTCAATGTAAAGTGAGAAAACATTTGTTTTTTAAAGTTCTCCAAATTTTTCCTTAGAACCTTATCATAAGTCTTACACTTGTAAAGATTGAGAGGTTTACATATGCTCAAATTATTAATCACGAGAAATCTATAGATCCCTTAATTTTAAAAAATAAAACACTGGGTTTTGAACAACTTCATACATTCAAATACCACTATAGAGAGTATCTTTGAGAAAATCATGTAAAAACTTCACGTTCAAAATTGATAAAAAAAACTAAGAAAAACACACAAACACCCTAGATTCGTCTTACACATTGTACGAATAATATTAAGAAATCTCCACTCAATTCTATAAATACTCAATATCATTCTTTTAAATTATTTTTAAAAGAACTTCCAAAGTCCAGAATTATCTTAGAGCAAATATTAACAAAAATAATTTAAAATGGATAAATTTAAAAGAAAATATAGTTGGAATGGACAAATATCTTTATTTTTTTTTCTAAAGCTTACTAAAATCAAGATCAATTCAAAGTAAGAAAAAGTCATGGCAACTTTTTTGATGTGGCCAATAAGATTTGACATATCACCCATTTCTAGATGATTTTATATTGACTATTTAACGGTTGTATCAGATGATACATGCAATGTACAAATAATATAATAGATATCAGTTTATATCAAATCTATCTATAATTAAGTTAGTGCCTATATTATTATTAATTTTGATAGGTTTAAATTTAATAACTAAATTTATAATTTTTAGATTAGGTCATGTGGCTCAAATCCGTGACCTCCTGCTTCATGAAACACGAGACACGAAGTAACCAGTTGACCTACACTCATATGCTTTAGGGGTAAGAGTCCACTCATGAGAATTTTACGCTGAATATTCTACAGTTTTTTATACATAAATTTAAAAAAAATTATTTTTTAATATAAATGTTATAACTTTTTTAATAACAGAACTGCTGTGAGAATAAGCATTCCGTCAGCAGTCTGAGCTCTAAATTCGCCCCATATTTCGCACGTGCAGAGTTAGTGAGTTGCCACTGAATTACTGTTTTTTTGTTTCTTTCAAGAAAGTCACACACAACCACCCGCGAAACATCACAGAAGCAAGCAATACAGCCAACATACCAAAAGCTAAAGGTATTAAAAGGCGGCTACTACTGTTCTCCCTCACTCACCTTCTTCTTCATTTCTTCTCTCCCTTGTGGGTCCTCTCGTCCACTGTTTGACACGTGTCATAATTGGTTTACTAATTATATAAACTCCTTCATTCTGTAGAACGAAAATATAAGGCTGTCCATATCCTTTCTCAGTTCAAAGGCAAAAGTAAAACAGAGCAAGCGAACAGAGAGAGAAAGAGAGCGCTATAAAATCTCCCAAGGTAGCCCATTTGCTATCCAATTCAAAAACCAATAAAGAATAACAGAGCAAGGAAAGAAGAAAGAGGCATATGTAGAAGGAAATCTCCAAGGGCAACCCGTCTCCTGTCTTACTTCAAACAAAGAGGCAAAGCAGAGCAAGGAAGATCACAGAAGGAGGGAGAAAGAGAGGTGAAAGCATCCCAGGTGGGAAATGGAGGTGGCAGTGCCAATGGCAGCCAGCGATTTCCATTTCGAGAGCGCCTGCTCTACTCCGTACACGAGCGCTCCTTCCTCTCCCAAGGCTTTCGGCAACATCTATGCCTTTTACAGCGCCCCAACAAGCCCCTCCCGCTCATCCTCCATCTACTCTCACTTCAACGCCATGCCGGCCACAACCCCCTCCTCTCCTTCTTTCTTATGCAATCCCCTTCGACTGGGAAGAAAAACCCGGAACGCCCAAATTTGCTCAACCCAGCGACGGTGACACTCGCGAAGATGGAAAAGATTACGACTTTGCGTTCGATTTCAGCGGCCAGTTGGAGAAAATCCCTCTTACAGCTGCAGAAGAACTCTTCGAAGAAGGAAAGATCCGACCTCTGCGACCCCCTCCGCGGTTACAGCTCGCCACCCGTGAAGACAACCGAAGAAGCCCGGGCTCGTCTCCCAAATCCCCCAAAATCTTCCGAAACGCCTTCTCTCCACGTAAAAAAAGGTCAGATATCGACCCTTTTGCAGCGGCAATCGAGAAGACCCGTAAAGGGCCCGAAACGAGGCGAGGGAGAGAGAGGGCGCCCGTTTCGGATCCTTCCGTTTCGGCCCGGAGAGCTTCTAGATCGCACTCCCCGTTTCGGGTCTCGGACTCGATCCCAAACTCAAACACGAATCCGTCTTGTCCATCCTCTTTGAAGGGAAGTAACAAGAAGTGGAGATTGAAGGATCTGCTGCTGTTCCGAAGCGCGTCGGAGGGGAGGGCGACGGACCCGGACCCCATTAGGAAATATGGGTCTGTTCTTCCCCGAAAGGGAGCAGAAGACGTGAAGAACGCCAGCTTCCGGTCTACCGACAGCGGTGGTTCGGTCTCCGGTTCGAAGAAAGGTCCAGTCTCGGCTCACGAGATGCACTACACAGCGAACCGGGCGGTCGCGGAGGAGATGAAGAGAAAAACCTTCTTGCCGTACAGACAAGGCCTGCTGGCCTGCTTGGGATTCAATCCAGCCGCTCATGGCATCGCCAAAAGGCTTTGATTCCCTCACACGTGGATGACCAGAATTGCGACACCTGTCCCATCAATCATCAACCCAAGTTTTAGAACTCGGTGAAACTCATTAACTCGGTCAGTTCAAAGTCGAATTGACTCAAACGAGTTTCTTTGAACTTTTTGTTTTTTTTTAATCTTATTTAATTTAATTTTTTTATTTTTTCCCTTCTGTCCTGAGGTGAATGATGAGAGATTGGAGATGAAAGGGGAGCTGTTGGCCACTTGTTATATATTAGTTGTATTTGCTGTGCAGAGATTCTGTCTCTGCTTCTTGTATTTTTTTCTGAGAAAGAGGAAAAACCACTTGTTTATTTTATTTAAATTTTATCAATATATCATATTCCCTTGTATTTGTTGTGTAATTTCCGATATTGTGAGATGGTTAGCGTTAATTAAGTTTAGTTAAAATCTATTAGCAAGTCAATGTATTGAGATAGAAAGATGTTCAGTTTAATTATCACCATTAATCACTAATTTCAATCACATTAAACACTCAAAATGATGCCCCAATCAGCGTTTTTACATTCTATCTTGAGAAGGGGTGAAAATTATAAAAAAGAAAATATTCTAAATTAGATCACTTTGAATCCCCTTGGACTATTGTTATCCATGACATCAATATGGATGACTTTATCTCTAAATAATTAATGAAAAGAATTAAATTACCAAATTTTCTCTCTTTTTTTTTTAATTATAATAAGAGAATATAACAAAATCACTGTAAAAAAGCTATATCATTGAGATAATAACCTCTAACAAGTAGATTTTTCTCAAGTATTATATGTTCTCAACTTCATCTAGTTTACATAAGTAGTTCAACTTATTAACCTCTCATCTTAAAAAATAAGAGGTGTTAGATTCAAGTTTTTATGATTGCAGTGAGTATCATCCCGTAAATTTTTACTAAGTTCAAAAATTATTTCAACTAGCCGAATCTCCTAAAGAAGAAATTGTAAAAATGTAACAACAATGTCTCCCCCATGCAAATTGAACGTGTAAGTGGGCCCCACATTGATGAAATGGCAAGAGTGGATTATCACAGATAATGTTTTTTCATCGGGAGCACTTACACACACCCGAAAATCCTGTCTCTACAAATGTGAAATCGAATTTTCGGATGAAATTACGATTTTACCCCTGCATTTTCATTCATTCGAATGAATGCCCAGTTCATTTTGACATTCATTCGAATGAATCCTCAAGTGTATTTTTAATTTATTCAAATGAATGGGCTGAACAGTAACACGGAATACTGCTCAGCCCCATTCATTCGAATGAATAGTAATAAAATAACCTTCATTCTATCCATTCATTCGGATGAACCGACCGTTCATTCGAATGAATGTTCAGAATGATCGGTTTCATTCGTTCATTCTAATGAACACGGAATGAATATGAATGAATGAGAGGACGTTCTCATTCGAATGATTCATCAGTTACAGTATACATTACATTTATTTAAATCCTTTTAACATTTTAAACTTATTTTTTAAGCACTGTGTATTTCCATAAACTTTCAAATTGAATATCTAAATTAATTAAAATAACCTGATAAAAATACTTTAAGACTTCAAGGTCTTTTGATACTCCTAAATATTTAAAACACAGTATTTTACAAATAAGGGTATCCCTAGACTGTGTCGAAAATATATTTAGGAGTGTCAAAAGACCTTGAAGTCTTAAAGTATTTTTATCAGGTTATTTTAATTAGTTTAGATATTCAATTTGATTTTTTTTTTTAAATACACAGTGCTTAAAAAATAAGTTTAAAATTTTAAAAGGATTTAAATAAATGTAATGCATACTGTAAACTGTAACTGATGAATCATTCAAATGAGAACGTCCTCTCATTCATTAGTATTCATTCCGTGTTCATTCGAATGAACGAATGAAACCGATCATTCTGAACATTCATTCGAATGAACGGTCAGTTCATTCGAATGAATTGATAGAATGAAGGTCATTTTATTACTATTCATTCAAATGAATCATCTATTCATTTGAATGAATGGGGTTGAGCAGTATTCCGTGTTACTGTTCAACCCATTCATTCGAATGAATTGAAAATACACTTGAGAATTCATTCGAATGATTGCCAAAATGAACTGGGCATTCATTCGAATGAATGGAAATGCGGGGGCAAAATCGTAATTTCACCCGAAAATCCGATTTCGGATGCGTAGAGACAGGATTTCTGGGTGTGTGTAAGTGCTCCCTTTTTCATCATATGAAATCCTACGTGGGATAAAAATGTAAAGAAGTGGGGTCCAGCCGTACAAATAAAGGATTTTGTATGCAAGTTTTATGTCAAATCTACAGGAAACGCACATGAAATGATCATCTCCTTTCCTTTTTCCTTATTTGCTTGTTGAGGGAATAAGTGCCCGTGGAATTTCCTGCAATCATGGATCCAACGCCCCAACAAAGCCTTGACCATTGCAACAATTGCTACAAATTTAATCTTCAATCCACAATCTTGAGGCCAATGAAAAGGAAAATGCTGAGTGCAGCATTTTTAGAAAACATGCTAAGTACGATTGTAAGGTTTATCATTTTAATGAAAAAAAATTACGGTGCACTTCAATTTTTTTCTGATCAAAAGTGTTCAGAGTTTTTGGAGTTCAACATAAATCAAACATAAAACTTTTGCTTTTTTAAACGGATTCTTAGTCGTTAGGCCAACTCCTTGGAGTTTCTCGGTGCACTTTTATGACAAGTGAATATAAAAATAAAATAAATATTCATTACTATTATTTAAAAATAAAATATTAAATAAAAAATAATTTATACGTAAGAATTTAGTTTTAACTTCTAAACATTTGACGATGAAACTTTATATATTTTATATCCACTATGTGATATTAAGTACTATGATATGTTTTATGAGAACTCTCATTAAAGAGTTGCATTGGGCAAGTCTCCTTGGCAGGGTTTAAAAATCGCTTTTATTGAGATATTGCCCATATTGACCATATCGGATATCGGCCGAGATCATTCTCTCCTCTCTTTTTTTTTTTTTTAAAAAAAATGCTGGTTCTGTTTTTTTAATCTTATCTAAATTTAAAAAAAAAAAATTTAAAAATATATTTGGCTGATATCGGCCAATATTTTAAATATCGGCTGATATCATGGCCAATATTTAGCCAATATGGCCAAGTATTGACGATATAATTGTAGGACCTAGCACCGATATTTGATTTTTTTATTTTTTAAATATCAACCAATACTTTAAAGTAATATATCACAATCATATGGTCAATATCTCTTTTACCCAACCAATATATATCCTATCAGCTGAGATGTTTTAACCATAAAAAAAATCGATACATATATCTTAACCTCTGCTCTAAGTCCAAATCTATTTTATTAAAAACTACGTCTAAGTGTCTAACACAATCAAATGTCAATAAGATATATAAACTACTCTATACAAAAGTTCACTTCTAAATAATTCAAAAAATATATCACGTGTATTTTTAAAATATTATAGGAAATATATTTGGTAGGAAAAGATAGGAGAAACAGTATAAAAGTGTGATACCGAATTATGGGTAGGAAATGGTGGGCCGTGATCCGTGGCCAAGTCATAGGCCAACGAAAGAAAGAAAGCAGTCAAACCAATCAAATGTTTATTACTTTAGTTGCTCCTTGCACTCAAAGGAAACCTTTTTTATTGGTAATAAAAGGAAACATTTTCAAGTAGGGTGGATGTTTGACCTTTGGAGTGGAACAGCGAGGGTAGTGGGTTGTGGGTTGAGTCTCTCTCGTCTAATTTTAATGTATTAGGAGTAGTAGATTCATCTATAGAACTTTTATGTTGAGTATTTCACGATTTTTTACTGTAATTTTTTTTTAAAAAAGTGCCAGTGGAATACAAAAATTTTGGACTATCATGCTGTGGCTACCAAAGATTCATTTTGGAACCTCTTATCCCCTTTTATATCCTATCTTATTCATCAATCGGATCCTAACTTAATTTGAAATCATTTTAAGTTTATTTTATTGTTGGATTGAACGTAAGTCTTAAAAATTATGACTTTTGAAATTAAATAAATCTGATTTTTTATGCGAAGTATCATCTATAAACCTCTTTTGAATTGATCTAACTCCACTACTTAGACCCACCCACATGAATCCCACATGCGTCTTTATGCACAATATACACAACGTCAAGCCTGCCAGTCAAACTAGTAATTTTGTTTTATTTTAAAATTATAGAATGAAAACAGGTTGAGTATAGTTTGATTTTGTATTAACAATAATTTAAAATTTATTTATAAGGTGTAAATGTTTAAAAAGGTTGATAATAGATCCTTTTTATTCGAAAGTTTTGGAGTAAAAAATCTAGCTGCATTATTACCCTTACCATGCAGTTAGTTAAGAAATGATTTTGACTAGTTATAGTCAAGTTGAGTCAATGCTGATTCTTAGAATTGGGAAACATATCAAAATGGGTATGATTTAAGAAAATTTGGACATTTAAAAGAGAAAGTTCGAATGACAGAGATAGTGCAATAACACTTGTAGACTTTTTTTTTAATACATGGAAACCTACCAACCTTAACTCGTCTCGTGGTGATCATAGGTAAGAGTTTGAAGACAAGACCTCCCACACAAGATGAGAATATTCAACCACTCGAACAAATAAAACGATGGGTAACAAATAAAGTGATAGATAACAAATGTAGGACTATTATATATAGCCTATGCATTTATACATGTTGTAGTGTTGTACTATTCAATTGTCATCCGGCAAGTCATGAATCTAGCAATAATACCATGACATGATAAAAGAAAGTTATATTTGAAATATTTTATGGGTGGTCATTTAGACACTCGAATTTTCTGTAAGAGACAATTTTTTTTAAAATTTAGAGTGAAATTACAATTTTGCCCTTCCAATTTTGAAAAATCTTTCATTATTCGAATACACATCGGAAGGGTAAAATGATAATTTTATCTTAAATTTTGAAAAAGGGTGTCTCTTAACGGAAATTCGGATGTCTAAATGGCTACCCATATTTTATACCACAAATTAAGAAATCACCCAAATATATAAACCTGCATGAATTATAGATTCAATGAAATACGTACTAAATTATATTTCTTAATATGAGATTGATGCAAACTTAAGTTTTTAATAATTTGAGAATGACATAAATGTATTTTCTATTTTAATTTTTAACAGAACCTCATCTCTAACCTATCCCAACCTATCTTAAGAGTGTGTGGGAATTTAATAATCTTTCGTGTTTTGAGATAGAAAATGTTTCAAATTGATATTTTCTTCACCAAGTGAAATTTGATGACATTTAAGTTTTTAATATCTTTCAAAAGTTTCGAAAATGAGAGAGGATGAAACCGTGAGAATATTAGATAAAAAAATTTGAGATTTTGAAAATGAAAAGAATGTTGGAAATAGTCGTATACATACACTACATGCCTACTAAATAATAATAATGCCCTTTATATCGGCAGCACTTATAGACACCCAGATTTTCTGCGTCTAAACACTCGATTTCGGATTTTCAGATCAAATACCATTATACCCCTGTGTTTTTATTCATCCGAATGAACTGCCAGTTCATTTCGACATTCGTTCGGATGAATGATTCATCTGAACGAATGCCGAAGTGTAAATTTAATTCATTCGAACGAATGACATTTGAGTGAACGACAGTAAAATACCAGTGCTCTCGAATGTCATTCGTTTGAATGAACGGTTGATTCATTCGAAAGAATGACATTCAAGATAATGACTATAATTTTTCATTGCTCTCTGATATATTCGTTCGAATAAACACTGTTCTGCCTATTTGTTCGAATGAACTAAATTTAGACTTCGGTATTCGTTCGAATGAATCATTCATCCGAACGAATGTCGAAATGAACTCGCAGTTCGTTCGGATGAATAAAAATGCGGGGGTATAATAGTAATTTGATCCGAAAATAAAAAATCGAATGTGTAGAAACAGAAAATCTGAGTGTTTTTAAATCTCACCTTAATATCTTACATATTTAAGTGGGCCAGAGCAGGAGCATTTGCTTTTTCTTTCCCCAACACTCTATTCCATAATCCAATCCATATACGAGTGAGAAAGTAGCCAGTCTGATAGTGATAATGACTCATTTCATTGTCATTTTTATTTGAAAGGTATCCTTCTGCAAGGCTTTTCTAAAGGTTAATGACTTGTCATTAGTCATGAACAGGAAAAGTAAAATTCTTATCATCTGCATGAATGTTTACATCTGGATGGCATAAAAAGAGGAAGATTTTCTTATATATATTTTATAAGTTGTTAGTCATTTTTTTAGAAAATCAATTCATGTTTTCAAATATGCACCATGAAATTTAGCATTGTGTCAAGCTGAAAACTCTATATTTCAATTGTTTGCATCAAAATCTTTATTTTTATTAAAATTGAACAAAGTATTGTTTTGACGAACATAGAACACTTACCTCTTTTCTTTATTAAAAGAAAAAAAAAAAGAGAAAAAAGAGAGAAGAATCTCTTTTTTCATGTTCTTTTTCTATTAGTTGAACAATAATGGATAGTCTTTTAAGTACTTCTCAACCTAGCAAGAGATGTGCCCAATTTCGAGCGAATTCTAAGTTGTAACATGGTAGTAGAGATTTTCAAGGTTGAATTGGTAAAAAACACCACTAACTCTAACATGGTGATTAATCCAAAGGGATTAAAGTGATGGTCAGAAACCCATCTCATAAAACGGGAGTCTTGAGTTCGATTTTTACTCCACTTCAAAGGGTCACTCTCTGTAGAGTTATCCAGTGTGTGGGTAGAGAGGTTTGCACATGTCTCGAAAATTAATTGAATACTCTAAGAGGCTTTAACACGTTAGTCATAAAAAAAATTCTAATATGATAATTATCAAAATATTTAAAGGGTGATTGGCTTTCACATGAAGTGGAGTCTACTTCCTATAAATTATATCAAAATATGGATGAGAGTGATATTCACTGTAAAGTTGCTAATATTAGTTAGTTCCAACTTCTGCAGCAGTTCCTGCGATCTTAGACGATAGAGGTTATTAATTAAAAATATGCCCACTCATATTAAACATTGGTAAATTGGGTACTAAGGACTTATTACTAAAATCGACAAAAAGAACAAAGACTTCAACGATGATAATAATAATAACATTTGCATTCCTGGAATTAAAAAGGATACATATTTAGTGTTAGAAAAACAATTAGTTATAAAAGTAATTTATCAAATTAAATTATAAGAGAAATAAAAAAATATAATGAAAGACTTTAACAATGCAATGATTTAAGCATTTAACATATCCTTTGCCATTGTTTAAGATAAAAGAGTTAGTTTTAACTAATAGTCAAATGACTCTTAACTGTTGATTTAAACTATAGATGAAAAAATTATGTGGAGATTTAAAAATAGATAATATTTGAGAATAATTAGAGATTTTAATACTTGGTTTACTTAGATGGATTGATTTATCATGCTTATATCATGTCCATAAAAATATATATGAAAATTTATGAGAAATGACCAAAAATAGCCATTGGATTTAGTCACTTAGAAGGATTTATCCAATTGACGTCGTTCCTGTCAAATCTTGATCAAGATATGTCTGTCAAATTTCCTTAATTTTGTAAATTTATTATATTTCTTTAATTTTAATTTTGATAAATAGATTTCGACTTGATATATCGCATCAATATTAAAAAAAAATAATTGATCAAAATATGAATTTTAATTATTTACTTATATATTTTTATTTATCACTTTAATTATTAAAAACAATAAATCACCCTATGCTGTTTGCAGAGCATGTTCTGCAATTAATTTTTGAAAGAGACTGTCTAATTTATAAAAGTTTGAAAAGTCTTTCACTACCTATATTTTTTTCCAAGATAATCATAAGATATCTTCACCCACTAATCCCATCAATACATTAAAAATATAAAATCACCCGCAAAACGTTTATCAAAACAAAATTTAATTTCACAGATTTGGATAAACCCTTGGTGCTATTTATTTAAAAACAAAATATCCCTACTTAACCACTCAATTATAAATTAATTATATCCGCACATTTTTCACCTACTAACGTTGAATAACGTGACTTTCAAAGTCATCAAAGTCATGCACCGGTCTGAACTCTGAAGTCTTCCATGTTTTTTTTTAACAGACATAATGGAAAATCTGTAAACACGTGTCTCTGAATTATGGTGAATGGGCCCCATTCCTCCGTCTTCTTTGACTTTTCAAACGTTGCTGTTGATTATTATTCCCTCCATTGGTCAAAGATGGTGATGGTCAAAGAGTTAAAAAGCCAATTCTTTGTTGGATGATTCGAAACCTGATTGGCCAAATATCCACAGCGTGCATGTGAACGGCGTACCACTTGCTTTGCCAATTCATCCGTGTGTCGGCATGTGCATAATTAATCACGAAATGAATATTATTCAAAATGTTTTATATTTTAAGAAAAAAAATATAATCTTATTTGTGTGATGAGATGATACCATCAGGAAAGACTTAATTAATTTCTTATGTGTGTGGCACCTGGGACTATTAATTCAGGGTGATAATACGTCTATTATAAATGTTTATATTTAAATACGTAATTCGATAATCTATATTGCAAAATTTATACAATTGTTGTGACTAGTTTACATTCAATGTGACTAGTTTATATTCAATTTTTGTTAATATCTAATTTTTTTAAGACAAATATCCAAATATTTCACCAAACTAATTCTTTAAAACATATGTAAACCTTCTAATCTACATATGTTAGGTGTAGAATAATGAAGGGTAACTCTTTTCATGTTGAGGAGATTTGATCTTAAAATTTATCACAAATATGGACAAATTTTGACCAATCCCTCGAAATTAATTTTTATTAGTATCTCAATTTTTGTTAGTATCCTAATTCCTATATATGTAGATTTTGTAAATTCTGAGTTCTCCCTCTCGAGTACATTTTTCAATTCAGTTGGACAACTTCCATGCAACGAGAAAAATCACCATACGAGTGTTTTAGCATTTATGGTAACATTATATTATTGTCATCTATATTTTAGACTCATTAGTTGCTTGATAACGTACAATGGGTAGGGCTGCAACTCGGATTAGGTTGGGTCAGATTTTATGGAATCCAACTCAATCTTACCTGAATTCTCAACTCAAAATTCTCGATCCGACCTGACCCGACTCGAATTCTAACCCGACCCATATTTTGAACTCATTTTAGCCAGACGAGTCAGGTTAACTTGTAAAATCCTCAATCTGACCCGACCTAATTTCCATGCACGTTTTTGTCTTCTCAATTCGACCCGACCCGACCCACATGATTTCTCGAATCGGGTCATGTGGGTCAGGTCAAAACCCGAACCGAGTTGCAGCCTTAACAAGGAGGCATCTATATTTAGATAAATCTTTATTTAAAAAATGCAAGCAATGGTAGACACTACAAGTTTGAAACCATCAGCATCATCATTCACATTTTTCCTATCTCTAGTTTAGCATTTTAAGTTCTATTTCCTATTTGACCTTTTAGAAATTACATTTTCTTCGTTCCACAACATGTTTTTCTTAATATGCAATTTATGTCATTAAAGATACTTCTCAGTTGATCTTAATTCCCTTTAGACATAATTTAAAGTCGGTTGAAACCAAGTCTGAGAAAATACCATCGTCCCTAAACAACACTGAGTACCGAGTTCTTATTTTAGAGAATTTCTCACAGCAATAATAAAGGACAGACATCGAAGTGTACTTATTTTCTTGAATATGTGGCACACCAAAAATTATCTTAATTGAATCAAACAAATTATGTTTTTAAGTTATCCAAAATTTGATCAGTTTAAATTATTTTTAATCTTTAAAAATAATGATCTTAAAAAATAAAACGTGTAGAAATTTAGAAAAACTGACTCAAAATCCAATTGAGTGAAATCAGCTCAGATTTTCTCGTTCAGACTTCTTAGCATTTTAAATTTATATTTTACACTATATAATCAATCAATGATTGCTCCAAAGTTTGAAATTATGCACAATAACTTTTATGTGCATCTAATATCCAAATACAAGTCAACATTTCAAGCCAATATAGTGCTTGCAAATCAAGTCAACCCATTATCAATTCCCAACAATGTGAATTAGGTGGATTAAAATTGAGTACAAAGCTCTTTTTAGTGAAATATGTTGCAGATTATCTACACATATATCATTTATTATCAAGTCATTTATCTCATCAATCTAGAGATTTTTTTATGACCAAGGTGTCTAGGCCTCTTAGAGCACCTGACTAACTCTCAAGACATATGTAAACCTCCCCTACCCACACACACCATGTAAATCTACAGGAATTGGTCATTTGGACTCAGGCTCCCACTTCTTAAAGCGAGTTTCTAGCCATCACTCCAACTCTTTCGGAAGTTGACATTTATATTTAGACTTGACAAGAAATTATTAGGGAGTAAGAGACTTCACTATAACTAGGTCAAGTCTTGACTTTTTACAATACATTGATGAAATTTGAACTTTAAAAATATACAATTTTTTCAAGTGGATGGTGAAGATGTAAGACCTGGCCTTATTATATTAAGGTCTTCTACACCAAATCATTTCTCTTACCAAGTTATTTTCCATACGCTAATTGCCCATCTAATGCACATAATCCACACACATATATGAATACAAAATACATAGGATTCATAGATAGGTAACTAATGGTGTCCTTAATATGCTTTTGCCATTTTACTCATCAAATTATTTTTTAGTTCTAAAACAAACAATAAAGTACTTTGTGTAATCTATACTAATTTTTTTTTGAAGGGAATAGATCATTTTAAGAAGTTAACATACAAATACAAAAACATGTATCACCATAACCACCACCAAACTAGGTGGGTCATGTCTAAATTATAATTGCTAATTTATTTCCGAATTAGAATAGAGCTTGATTTGGATAACCACTTATGATGTATTCTTTCAGAGACAGATGAAAGTATGTTTTATAACACACAACTTCACATGTAGTTTGAGTTCCTTCCTACAGAAATCAAACTTAACAATAAAATAAGCATATTCTGTTCAACAACAATTGTAAAAGTGGGCCCACATTTTGGTCATATTAGCTTATGATCTAATGGGCCATCTTAAGAAAATGGACAAAGAGAGACGATGGGCTCATAAGATGGTTCTAATATCAAACAAAGATGATATCACACGGTTCACATATCAATAATTTCGATTTTTTGAACCAAAATATGGTTCCCACATGTACATGTGCTTGCAAAATCAGAGTTCACAACAAGGAGGGACGCATACCTCCAAATGCGAGATAATTACCAAAGCAGATCCATTCGAGAGAATTAGTAAGACTTGTAGAGACCAAGCATGGGCTTTTCTCTTTCTTCCATTCTTTTCTTTGCAGCTTCCCTGGCTTTAAGAGCAGCTTCTTCCTCTTTGGATACAACCTTTGGCTTCTCATTTACCCTCTTTCTCTTAGTTATAGCTATTGAGGATGGAGCACCCTTACCAGATCTCTTTGGCTTCAAAGATGATGAAGCAACCAACCCTGGAGGTGGTCCACCCTGACTTTTGGTAGTATCCTTCTCTTCTGCAACAGGCAAAGTCACTGAAGCTGATGAAGACTTTCTTGAACATGAGAAGCAAAAGAACATGCAAGCAAGGAACATTTACTTGTTCGATTGTGGTTCATGGGTTTAAGTACATTTACTTGTGATAACTAAAAATTTAAATTTTGAAAAAGAAGTTACCATTGCTTGATACTGAAGCAGATTTTGCAGTTTCTTGGATCCTGTCACAAGCTTTTGAAACATGGGCACTCGAATCTCTGGAATCCCGAAAAGCTTCTAGGTCTTTCTGATAGCTCCGCCTAGCTTTCTATGTATAAGTAAATACAAGATCAATCATGCCAGCATTAATATTGCACAATAGACAAATTTGAGTGACAAATAAGAGGTTTTAGGGATATGGTAATTACGCTGGAGACACAACATGCAAGCAAGGAAGATTAGGAACAGTAAATGTCACAGACCCTACCCAACACACTAGAGACTTGGACGAGTCTGAGTCATCTCAGAATCAACAGATCTGGTTTGTTCATGGGGTAGGGAACAAGACCCAAGTCTATTTACATATGTTGGCCAATCCAGCTGAAACAATAATAATGCAACTCAGTAGGAGGAATGCCGCTCAGTCAAGTTGTCTGAGACGTGAGCTTCCAAACACTGATACCTCTTCATTTTTGATTCTCTATTTCAAACTTAGAGAGAGCAGGGGAGTATAAACAAGCAATAGAATAGAGTATTTACATCCTAAGAAAACAAAATATATAAATAAACATAAGACTCTGAGTCAGACAAAATCGGAATCAGTGGGGTTATCCTCAATGGGGATACCCTTTTCCTTTCCGACATCAACCATTAGCTGAGAAGGAGGTGGCCCAGGAATTGATAGAGTTCTCTAGTCTTGGTTGCTGCTGCACCTGAATCTCATGCTGTTGAAGAAGAGGGCCGAAATCGATCTCCATGTCAGAACACTCTTTATCAGAGACATTGAGAAACCAAGGGTTGTTTGGAGATTCAGCTGGAATACATCCCAAATGGGGGGAGGAATGGGTTGGCTAATGTCACAGATCATGAGGATACAGGATGGGAATTGGATTGCCATGAGAATAGTAAAGGATTGCATCAAATGTAGGATGGCAATCATTCACTACCAGTAATCTAATTTCCTCAAGAATGCTCCTTTCCTACATAGAGAGCTCACTACTACTCCATTTGGATAGATCATCTCCCCCAGTGTTGGCAGTTTCAGGGTAGAAAAACATTTCCACATTAAGCATTGAGGCCAACATATTGTATATTTTGGTCAAACGTAGCCAAGTGGTCCTGTCTAGGCCTCTTCCTACGGTGAATCTTTTTAATGAGCATGCATGTTCTCCATTAATTATGAATTTTGGAATATTGAGAAGCCCACCACTTCAGTGTTGTAAGGGTCAGTCAAGAGGAAAGGGCCAAAGGTAAGACATAAAGACAATTACTCTGTGATCTCAGATCACAACCCCATATCCTCCAATGGAATCTGAGCCCACAGCTGACCAACCAAAGTTTAGTTTGAGCCAGCCCATTGTTATAGAGGACCATAAGGGTTAACAGACATGAGGTGATTCATAAATTCCCCCCTTACTGTTCCATTTCCATCATCTGTGAGAAATTCATATCTGATGGCATTTAAGTCACAGAACTCAACTGAAATAATGAATTGTCTTCCAAAGATTTCACAAAACTAAAATTGTGAGGATTCTGTCTTCCAAGAACTGGTTGTTGCCTCTGTTCCTTACATGAGGCCAGTCCCAAATTTCAAGTCTCTAGTCAAGTTACAGGCCCAGAATGAGGTTGTTGAGGAGGTTTTCTGTGCAAGGGCATTTGATGGAACAAGTGTTGCGGTGTCTTCACCTACAATGCAAAGAGAATTAGGATGAATGTTGAGTCTTTTTCTTGTTTTGAGTTTTCCATAGGCCATTTTCCATAAGAGAAGTTGGACTTCGGGTGGAATGTTTTCTTTGAGGGCCCTCTTCCGAATGAGCAATTATTTGATAAGCTTCTTTGTCGTACATTTGCCTTCCTTGCCCCTAGACCAAGCAATTTATCTTCAAGGGAGATACCTATACACAGGATTCCTTCTGCAGTTGCTGCCTGAAGATTGATTTTATAGTTTTAGTCTCAACTCTCACATGCTAGGCCTATTTGAAGATCCCTAACATGAACAGTTTCTTGGATGAAATTTTGGATGCTAAAGTTTGGTTTGACTTCGCGGCACAGGTACTCAAAAATTGGAATACATTTCTTTCTCCACACCCCAATATTGCTATTGTCTCCACTCCAACTTTAGTAGTGCACGGTCAAGGCATGGATACGGCAGGGACACACCATCAATACGGCAAGGACACAGATTTTACATATAAAAATGAAGTGTCGTGCAACATAGATCAACATCATTTTGCCTGCCATGGAAAACAAATTAATTTTCCAGCCCTGGTATTTCGTTGCAAGTTTAGTCAGGATTTCATCAAAATCTTTGACCATCAAACGAGAAATATCCCCATTGGATTCACAAGTAAACAGTTTTCTCCTTAAAACAATGAATAGCAAGCTCCATCTTTGATAAGAAGGTCCAAACTAAGGCTTCAGCAAAGATTATGTAAAGGCATGGTGACAGAGGGTCTCCCTGTCTGATGCCACAAAAAGGAAAGATGGTATTGAAAGGAGTACCACTAAGGGAATTTGGTGGGAGGTGGAGTCGACACATTTCATGATTAAATGGACTGCCCAAGAAGAGAAACCTAGGACATGGAGGCAAGACCTGAGGAAGTCCCAATTTAAAGAGTCAATAGGCGATGGCAATATCAAGTTTGGCCATGAAAGCTTTACGCTTCCTACTTTTAGTTTGCATAGAATGGAAGAATACTTTGACAATGATTAACACTGTCAATTGCTTGTCTCCCTTTTATGAATATGCTTACTTGATTAGGAGAGATGAAAGATTGAAGGGTCAATGCAAGCCTCTGGACCATGATTTCTAAGACTTTGTAAGTGGCATGCACAAGCTGATTGGTCTGAAGTTGTCAATTGTTTTGGGGGACTTTCTTTACTAAAACAAGAATGTGAGGTTAGAATTTGAAAGGTAGAGGAGTCTTTCAAAAAATTGGGTGACAAATTTGCAGACATCCTTTCAGATGATAGGCCATATGTCAAGGAAGAAGGAGCTCTAAAAACCATCTGAGCCAGGGCCTTTTAAGGGCCTTCATCATTTACCCATCAAGCTCAGTGGCCTTCCTACAAAAGCATGTGGCCTTCCTACAAAAGCATGCTCTCCTACAAAGAGGTGGGATTTCTCAACCACGACAATTTTATCATAGAACCATTGATTTGGTTGTATACAATTTTTTTGATTTGTGGAGTAACTTTTACCAACTGTAGGCACTTCTAGATTTTTAAGTTTACATGACAAGTTTAAGGTTAAAAAAAAAAGGAAGAACCATCAGAATGCTTAGATACTGCACATTGAAAAAACTAACCACCATGAAGATTGCAAGTTCAAGCCAAGTTACATACATGCACTTACACAAATTTCCTCTAATCCAAGACTGCAAGTGACTAACTTGTGATCTTGGCCAAATGGGGCCCACCCCCTCCCCTCCTCATCTCTCAACATCTCAGACCCATCTACCCCCATATCATTTCCCAATTTGACTCTATTCTGAGTTATTTACAACTCACTGTCAGATTAAACCCATGCCCACACTTAATTTCCATGACCATAAAAAACATGTCTTTGTTTATCCAATCAAGTGATTTTTTGATTTTTTATGGCTAAATATCCCAAGCATAAATCTTTCCAAAGAACCTATCCCCACGGCCCCAAATAGGGCTACACACAAGTGGTTGCATGTAAGTGGCCATGGCAGACCATGAATCCCTGCCCAATTTGACTCCATTTTGAAATGATCCCACATTGAACTAAAAACCAAACCAAAATTGGATTAAAAGATCATTTTGAAGGGATACAAACTTTAAGCCCTTAAAAAAACACAACATCACTCAAGCACCAGCGTGCAACTTAGTGCATTGGGCCCACTTGGATGGATTCAATACAAGAAGTGTGGTAGTTGAAAAATGGATTTGATGCAAGGTCTTTTCATATGAAACCTAGAAGTGGGCCCAAACCCCATGGACCAAACCCAAACTCATCTAGAACTACACCCTAGCAATGAAGCACAAAGGCAGGTCACAGCACACTTGCTGACCCATTAAACAGTAGCAACTTATTTTATTATCTTCCAAATTGTTTGAAGAGTTTCATTACTATTCTAAGCCCATATTAAGAAGAAAGGTCTTAAAAGGTTTTATGTTAAGTTATATTTGGTAGATAAGTTCCTTATTGATACCATAAAATGAATTGGGATGAGTAAATAGGTTATTCAGATTTGATTCTCACTTGATAGGGTACTGAAAAAGTGTGTATCGTAGCTTCTTTACGGTAAACCTATCATTGAATTTTGCATGTATGGACAAGAGGTTTTGTCCTTATTTTTCTTTGGATTGTACCCGAGTTTTGTGTTATCCTGATCCCTGTTTCTGGACTATGAATCAACATCCTTTATCACCAGCAATTAGCAATGGGATATGACCACCATCATCAACTTTCACTAAATAGCAGTTTGACCTAAATTACACATTTCCAAGTTGTTCAATGGTAAGGCAGCATTAAAGGCGTCATCATCCAACAGTATCATGGAGCATTTGGACTGGATAGTAATTTCATTCATCTTTCTCATAATTGAGGGCAGACGAAGAAATTACTGATCTATTTTCTTTATTGATGAACATTGGTAAATTTCATCGAGAGGCCACTATAACAACGACAAGACATTGCCATACTAACTACCCATTGAGCTTGTCTAGATTGATTTGGATTTTGGATCCACTTGAAGTCAAAGACTGCTGTTTCTAACAGTCCTAGGACTATTGCATCTGATTGTATTGTACAGCTTTGTATTATTCTGTTTCTTTTTTTTGAAGACCTATTGTATTTTTATTTCCTATTAATGAATTCATGGTTATTGTTTAAAAAATGCATCTGATTGTTTAAGGTATGGGTCCTTAAGGCCCCATAGATTTTATTTTTTTTTGAAAGTAACTTCATTAATTAAAAAGAGGAGAACAAAAACAAAAGCAGGTACAAATAGCTCAATGGACTGACAAATCTTATCAACTTTAGGTTGGAGGCACAACTAAAATCAGATTGATTGAGAAATACTTAGTGTGGTTCTGTAAGTGACACATTAGCAAAGAAACATGAGTTTTAATCCACCAGTTATTTTAACTCCATATGGTTGGTGTTCACTGCATGTGCAAGGTAAAAGGAGCACATGTGATCATTTGTGCATGATTTTAACCCAAGGTAACGTTTGCATATAGAGGTTAGAGGTGTGCATGCGTAAATTGAGCTAATTGGGAGTCCAGACCATGCTCACCATTGAAATTGTGATCTGCGTCCAAACCAAGGGTCCAAAAATCGGCTGAACCGAGATTTCGGCCGAGATCTCGGGCGGGATTTTTCTCTCCTCAAAATTTTATTTTTTGAAATCTCAGTGGCTTTTTTTTTGAAAAAAATCTTTTAAAATAAATAAAAAAAGGCTTTTTTTAAAAAACAAATGAAAAATATAAATATCGACAGATATCTAGGCCGATTTTCGTCCGATATGGGCAAATATAGGCTGAGATATCGGCCCATGCCCACAACCGATGGCCAATTTCTTTTTTCTTTGGCCGATACCTATCGTATCAGCCGTGATATCTCGACCTTCAGAAAACTGAGATTTAAACCCATGGTCCAAACTCAAACATTGAGAAGACTTGTTGGGCCCCCACCAGGCTTGTAGCCATGGCTTGTATATCCAAACATTGCCTGAGTGATCTCAATGAAGGTTTTTTAAACAAAAAGCCCCAAGATCCATGTGGGGCCCAACGCATTTGGGCCCTACAAACATCCCCCCACCCCCAAATGGACCTATCCCCATGGCTTGGAACTCTATCCAATTTGAAATCACTTCAAGTTGATCTCAGTCATCTTATGGTTGGATGATCCAAGTCCATCGAAATTGACCCCATTTTGACTGTTGATCTTTGGACCCCTAAAGATTCATCATCATCATCATCTAAGCCATTTATCCCATCAATTTGAGGTTGGCTTTTATATTTGGAGTTAATAAATTAATTCCATAAACCGTTTGCCCTATCTGGAGTCCATTTGGACACCTAAAGATTATGGCTTTTCAAATCCAATGGGCCTCCTTTTTGTAGACCCTCTCATCTTGAAAGAACCTTTTAAATGAACACACCCCCATGCATTAGGTCCCATTCATGTGGGTCCCACGGGGCCCAAATGGGTTGGCTACTTATGAGTTGCATCACTAGGTGAGTGTGTGTGTGTGTGTGTGTGTGAGTGAGAGAGAGAGAGAGAGAGAGAGAGAGAGAGAGAGAGAGAGAGAGAGAGAGAGAGAGAGAAGGGTGGGAAAGAGGAGAGAAGAGGGGGGGGGGGGGGGGGGGGGGGAAGTGGGTGGGGGACTGGGCTTAGAATAATGTTAAATCTTGTAAAACAGATGGAAGTTTAGCATTGAGAATCCACGCCAAGGGTGCCATATCATGCCTCTAATACATACCAAAGAGCAAAAGGATGTGGCTTAGGGGGCAAAACAAGAGAGACAGAGAGACAGAGAGAGAGAGATGCAGGTTAAGGCTTTCTAATGAGTGAACTGGAATCAACTTGACTTAAACAACACAGAATTTACACCACTAATGATACAAGTCAACCTATTTATGTAGAGGATCAACTGAAACCACTCACTTATTAAATAGGTAAAAATAAAAATAAAAAGAAGAAGAAGAAGATAACCTCCCATGATTTATTGAGTGGATTTGAGTCATGCGATTGTTTATTGGCTTTACAACAAAACAAAATGTAGCAAAACATCTACGATATTTTATAAAATAGTTAACAGCTCTTGTCACTTAAATATGTTTTGTGAGCAATTATTTGTTACAAGCAAGAAATTGTTTTATGTGAATAGTGTATTTTACAGGTGGGCAGGTAAATACACACATGATTTGCCAAATGTAATCTGATCTAGTCAACATGTTACCACAATTTTAAACTAGACACCTATACATTTTTATGCTAAAGGAATTGGTGCCATATGGTACCAGTGATGATGTTGATTTTTTATACTGCATGGCAGATGCAATGTACAATTTAAAGTTACATCATCATGTTTAAAGTCATTTATCACGTCTATATAGGGCTGGCACTTATAATTAGATTTAGCTAATTGTTTTCCATGAAATGACTAGCCTTCTGAAGCCCATATTAATTGAACAACATCATTAATAGTTGCAATAATTAACAGTTTCTAATTGTGCTACAGGCTATTGCAAAGAGCCAAAGACTGCTAGGCAATTTTTTATGGTCTAAAAGTTCAGAAAGGGATATCAATATCCAGAGTCCTAGATTTCAAGGAAAAATGAAGCACATAACCAGCCTTCATACTTGTATCAATATTCATATCCATAACAGGGCATTACAATGTTCAAGAGATAAATTACGAGACTCCTAGTGACATCATTTTTCAACCTAACTTTGTTCATTTTGGTAGCTTGCTTGAAGTTTTAGTATAACTGTAAAATGAATCCATCAAACCGTTTCCCCCTTTTTCTTTTGAGAGTTCATCCAATAATTTAAGATTTAACAACACTTAGTCAAGAACCAAATAGTATGTTTAATTATCCCATTAAACAATCCAATCCTAGCAAAGAATAAATAAATACATGAATACTTCTAAAAATGCTTACTGCTTCAATTTGTTCAAGGGCCCGAGCTGCTTCTTTCTGCTCCTTCTCCTTTGCAGCATTTTCCTTTCTCATAGACTCAAGCCTCTTAGCAACACTATCTTTGTGACGCTGACCCAGTTCATGGGTTCTAATACTCAAGGGATTGTTGGCTATGTAGATCTTGCAAAAGTCACACCATTTATTTCCCTGGCTAACCCAATACTGAAAAAGGAAAGAGGGAAAAAGGTTAAAAACTACTAGCCTACTAATATTTGGGCAATTAATCTGCATTGAAAAAAAAAAAAAAAGGGAAAAACAAATAAAATGCAAATGCTCCACAAAACTTTAAAAAAGAAAATGGATATATTGACACAAACCACAAGACAGTAAATTCTCAGCATAGTTATCATAAGTAAAAGGGAATAAAAAAGTAAAACCAAATAAAGGAAGCAGTGTCATAAAAAACTTAGGTATACTTCTCATAAATATTCAGCACATGTGAGCACGCAAGCATATCTCCAAATTTAAAACCCCTCTGAATAGTACACATTGTTGGATTAAACATAAAAAGCAAAACCTAAAGGGCTTGGAATGATGGCTAGGAATCCGCCTCAAGAAGCGGGAGTCCTGACTTCAATTCCTACTCCATCCCAAAGAGACACTCCACTCAAATTTACACGGTGTGTGTGGGTAGAGAGGTTTGCACATGCCCTGAGGATTAGTTGGTTGCTTTAAGAGACCTGAACACCTTGGTCATAAAAAAACATAAAAAAGCAAGCACCTTAGCTAATAATATACTTGGATCATTGCATGACAACATAAGATCATTAGTTTGGGTATAGTTCGCACTATGCATTCTGCCTAGCCAACCTCCTCACATGATTGGAATGAATCCAAGTAGGCCCAAAATGGAGCACACAATTTTTTGTGAACCAGGGTTTACCAAGTCCTCACTTGAAGATGTGTCTGAGTAAGTTATTGATATAAAGCAAATCAAAGGAATTATTTAATCAAAGTTTAAGATCTATAAAGTTTTTTATCGTGGCAAAAAGAGGCCCTCAAATAGTCTTTTTTGGGCCTAGAATGCTTAAATAAGTGGCCCATAAGATGTAGCTATGGGTGGGCCCATATTCCATCAATTTGAGCTTGATCTGAGCAAATTAAGGGACCTAAAAGTGAGGAGCAAGGAATTGTTGCAGGAATTCAAATCTCTTCACCAACTTAAGAAGATTCATTTTTCCTTTGCTTGAAGAGCAAGCAAACCAAGATTAGAAGCAAATCCACACAAATCTTTAGGCACCACCTACTTAGTGATTTTGATTTTGATTTATTTATTTAAAATGATGTAAGGATGATGTCACTCAGAGATTTGATGTACTAAACGATATTAGATTTGATGTAATTGGATTCATCGAAAAGTTTATTCAATAACCTTCCCAACAAACCCAAGTTTGTGAAATTCCAATGTATGTAAACGAACTTGTAAGTAGGTGTCTTAGACTGATGGGAAAGTTTATTTTTGTTAATTTTTGTATTCCAAGCGCTATTAGGCATGCACGCCCAAAGGATTGCATTGTTTTGTTTTGAATTCAAGTTGGCTCTCCTCCTTAGGTGACTTGAGTTTTATCCTTTCCGTGAATTTCTTGTTACTTCATTTTACATGTTTAATTTTCTTGTAATTTAATTTACAAGAATTCATAATTGAAGCTTCGTATTTGTGAATTTTCGGTGAGCAAATTCCAACCTTGGTGAGATTTGGGCCTTTGTTTGATTTCTCGGTAAGTGAAATTTAACTTAGGTTTCACCATAGATAATTTAGGTTTCCCATATCAAATTGGGTAGAATTTTCTTTTGGGTGGTCAATTATTCAATTTCCTTTGGTTCTAGCATAGTTTTCTAGAACACAAAATTATAGATTTAATTAGATGAAATTTGTTAGGACTTTCTCTAGGATTACCCCAACGCCCTAAGCCTTCTGCGAATTCTCCATTCTCTTTACAATCTGAAACCCCATTGTGGCCAAAACTCCTAATTTTAAGTGTGCTATATGAATTATGTTTCCCATTCCTCTCCTTTTTCTTTTGGTACCTGTGCACGTACAGTGTGTACTGAATACTGAAACAAAACTAAAAGAAATTGAGAAAAAATTTATTCCAAAAATATAAAAAGTTCTTTAAACGTTGAAAAATGTGAAGTATTTGTAAGAAAGTCCTATATAATGTTTTACTTTTGTCATGGGGGTCAAAGACACAGAGTAAATGAAGTCTGACTGATCAACCCTCATATTCTTAAACTTGCATACAGCATATACTGTAAATATATCCTAGAATTCAACACCATATAAACATAACAATGAAAATCATTATAATAATAATGATAATAAGGATGATGCACTAAACATCATTTACTGTTTATAATGTAGAGCAGCCTGCAACTAGGCAGGGGGCGGAAGACTTGTAACTGAGATAAGCTTGGGATAAAACCCAAGGCAGCGACAGCAGGGTATCTCCTCTGGGATTAAGCCCATAATCAGCGATGGCCGGAACAAAACCAGCAATGAAGGTAAGGTCTGCAACTCGGCAGAGATGATAGAGGAAAATAAGATAGTAAATCTATATCAATTCATATATTCCAAAAGAGGTGAGTCCCTCTCTTACATGCATTGTATTTATAAGAAAAAAATAAGAAATCAAAATAGAAAAGGACTCCTAAATCAAATAGGAAAATGACTCCTAAATCAAATAGAAAAGGACTCCTAAATGAAATAGAAAACTAACTAAAATTGGACTGCTAAGATCTCAAACGAAAATAACAAATCCTACTTGCTAATTAAGAAATAAATAAATAAATAAAATAAATAGAAGTGAAATCTGTGTGCTGCATCTTCCGTGTCCTACATCAGTCCCTTGGTCTTGAAAAGAACTCGTCCTCGAGTGGAAATCAGCAAAAGCACACGGCACCAAACAAAGATGAAGACCAAGTCCGAAGATGCGAATGATGAAGCTTTGAACTGCGCAATCTTCAAGGCACAGACGACGAGAACATTCAGAAAAATTGAAGGACCGCAAACGGGCGCAAGCATGGACGAACCAAGCTGATGGCGAAGGGGTCGTCATATGGCACTGGAGTGATCACACAGTCCTGATGATCTGTCGGATGAAGGACAAGAGGCTGACATGATAAGGGAAAAATAATCATAGATGAAGTCCTGCTATCCGTAATGGGATCAAGTTTGGGTAATGGAGATGGGTGAGAAATTTGTGGTGGTGGTGGAGGTGTAGGTAGAGGTGGTGTCGGTTGATCGACACTCGTCGGTTGTATCGACGGTGGTGCCGGCCAGTGTGACAAATACCGCCGATATTTTCGTTTTTACCGCGAAAATATCGGGAAATAACGTTACCGCGTTAAAAACGCGATTTTATCGCCTATGCCGTTTTTATCGGGAATTTACCGTTAAAAACGCGTTTTTAACGCGAGAAACGGTAAAATCGCGTTAAAAACGCGTTTTTACCGTTTAAATTTTTTCCACTTACACGATTATCCCATGTTGACAGACACACGTCATCTGCAGTGCTTCACTGGCGCTATCCCGTTCACGTACACACACCCGCACACCCGCTGGACACGACACCAGGAAACATGGATAAAATTTAATTATTTAAATAATAAAATTTATTTTAAAACTTTAAAGTTATTTTTTAAGCAGTGTGTACTTTGAAAATTTTTCAAATTAAATATCCGGACTAATTACGATAACCTGATAAAAATACTTTTAGACCTCAAGGTCTTTTGACACTCCTAAATATTTAAAACACAGTATTTTACAAATAAGGGTATCTCTAGGGTGTGCCAAAAACATATTTAGGAGTATTAAAAGACCTTAAAGTCTTAAAGTATTTCTATCAAATTATCGTAATTAGCCCGGATATTCGATTTGAGAAATTTTGGAAATACACAGTGTCTAAAAAATAACTTTAAAGTTTTAAAGGAGATTTTATTATTTAATACACTATGCACATTATTTTTTAAGCACTGTGTATTTCCAAAATTTCTCAAATTGAATATCCGGACTAATTACGATAACGTGATAAAAATACTTTAAAACTTCAAGGTCTTTTGACACTCCTAATGTTTTCGGCACACCCTAGGGATATCTTTATTTGTAAAATACTGTGTTTTAAATATTTAAGAGTGTCAAAAGACCTTGAAGTCTTAAAGTATTTTTATCGGATTATCGTAATTAGTCTGGATATTTAATTTGAGAAATTTTCAAAGTACACACTACTAAAAAAATAACTTTAAAGTTTTAAAATAAATTTTATTATTTAAATAATTAAATTTATTTCAGGTTGTAAATTTGAAAATCCCTTTATTTGATTTAAATTATCTCATAATGCAAACTTCAGAAAAAAATCCCTTTATTATATTAATTTTTATTATTATTTTAAATATTTATATTTTCCGCGAGATTTTCCCGTTAAAAACCCGAGAATTTGAAAATATCCCGTTATTAACAGTTCCCGTTAATATCCCGAGAACGGTATTTGTGACTATGGTGCCGGCAACACAACTCGCTTTGTCTCCAACACGGGCATTGGTTGTGGGGTCACGACTGCATGAGGAGGATGCATGAATTCTGAGTCTGACTCCGGGGCGGCATGCACGAACGCTGATGATGTCTTTGGAGTGGTCGGCACACATCTCGAGGAAGTGGGCACGTATTTCGAAGTTTTGTTCACCTTCATCGGGGTTCTGTATTTTCGGCCGAACAAAAGTTCTCTAAATTCTTGGAGAAAGTCGTGAAAGTCAGAGCGCAACTCAGAGATAAACTCGGATTTTAAAGTCATTGAACTCAGATTGAAGGAGAAATTGAGCACCATGTGTGTTGGATGCTAATGGGGCTACATGATGCTGGGAATGAGATCGGGGTGTCACATAATCCAAGACATGACGGTTGGAGTGGGGAAAAGGTTTAATGGATGGGTGAGGTGGACACATAGCTTGTCAAATAGTCAAACTTGGTCAACTGGTCATTTGATTTTATTTTTTTTTTGTTGTGTTTTTGTTGTCTGTGGGAAAAGGGGTGGAGGATGGGGATTGGGATGGTAGATTCGTACTTGGGATAATACCCGGATTTGGCGAAAATGACGGGGATCGAGACCACTATCGTCCCTGATAACGCAGGAACCCGTCTCGGAACTGGAACGTCTCTGTATAACAGAGATACAGAGAAACTCGGCTCTGATACCAATTAATGTAGAGCAGCCTGCAACTAGGCAGGGGGCGGAAGACTTGTAACTAAGATAAGCTTGGGATAAAGCCCAAGGCAGCGACAGCAGGGTATCTCCTCTGGGATTAAGCCCAGAATCAGCGATGGCCGGAACAAAACCAGCAATGAAGGTAAGGTCTGCAACTCGGCAGAGATGATAGAGGAAAATAAGATAGTAAATCTATATCAATTCATATATTCCAAAAGAGGTGAGTCCCTCTCTTACATGCATTGTATTTATAAGAAAAAAATAAGAAATCAAAATAGAAAATGACTCCTAAATCAAAATAGAAAAGGACTCCTAAATCAAATAGGAAAAGGACTCCCAAATCAAAATAGAAAAGGACTCCTAAATCAAATAGAAAAGGACTCCTAAATCAAATAGGAAACTAACTAAAATTGGACTGCTAAGATCTCAAACGAAAATAACAAATCCTACTTGCTAATTAAGAAATAAATAAATAAAGAAATAAATAAAAATAAATAGAAGTGAAATCTGTGTGCTGCATCTTCCGTGTCCTACATCAGTTTACCTATACCAGATTGGAGTGGAAGTGTAAAGTGATTTTCTTCATTATTCAAAAAAAAAAAAAGGTGCATAAAGTGGCTAAACTGGCTAAACTATAAACAAAATAACAGATTACAATGCATAATGCATTCACCAAACGTCAATTCAGCCATGTTTGGCCACTCAGATAAAAATGTGATTTTCAAGGAAAAGCAATACATCATAATCATCATCACCAAGGCCACTTTCCCATCCATTTGGGTCATCCTTTTTAGTTCTACTCTTCCATTCCACCCTATCATAAACCATGTCTTTTGTCGCTCCGCAATACATCATGTCGTTCTGTATCACTTCCCACCAAGTTTTCAACGGTGTCCCTCTCCTTGTACCTTGTAGAACACTACAGTTCTTCAAACATAGGTGAATTTCTTGTCTTCTATGTATGTGTCTGTACTACCTTATATGACTCTCCCTCAATTTCTCTTCTATTGGGACATTTTGAAAGTCTCCCTAATGCAAACATTTCTAATTCCATATCTTAAAGTCACCCTACATGACCATCTTCTGATATGCATCTCCATACCATTACTTGCTTACTTGACTCCTCTTCATTGGACAATGGACAATGTTTTGCATCATACATCATTATCAATCTTATAAGAGATCTATAAAATCTCCCCTTCAATTGATAAGAGTTGTCATGCAAGGTTTCACTAGCATGCTACATACGGTCCACTCCACTCCACTCTACATGCATAAATTTTGATTCTCCTCCTGATTCAACAATTGAGTCCAATTACACTAGGCCATGTCCTATTTTAATCAAATCACCCTCACCATTCTTTGTTCCACAAAAGTAAAACACAATAGACTTATTTTTATTTAGTGACTTTAAATCCTTCCATTTTAAAAGCTTTCCTACATAATTCCAAGCTATTATTTAGTTGATTTCTTCTCTCCCCCAATCAATACTATATGAAATTAGGAACTGCAAATAACATATACCATGCCTTTTTTGTCCTAGATTTTTAAAGTTAAGATGTCCAAATACATGAGAGAAAGAGAGAGAGAGAGAGCTTTCTGCTCCTACTTTATTTTCTCTCTATATTGATTAAAAAAAAAACATATTTCAATGATAAGGTTCTCTACAGAAGAAGATTTTCCTCTCTACATTTTTTAACAAGACCAGTTTCTTATGGGTGCTAGGAGAACTTCTCAATTTGATTGATGATGACAATCTGCCATTGACTTCTCAATTGTGATTACGAGGGGAAAATGCAGTATGTCACAAGATTAGTTGAGCTAGTTTAAGCACTCACATGATGAGCTTCTGTCTGCTAAAGAAGCTAACCCAATAGTTCCAGTTACTGCATTAAATGAAGCTAACATTCTTTCTTTTTTTTTCAGAGACAAATATATCTTTCATTTTTTTCAGCGGTAACAGAAAAGATTCTTTATTAAAAAAAAAAGACAAAGCAAATACAAGAAGATGTCACAAAAGGCCTAAGAGAATTAGGCCAAAACGAAAATAAGAAAACAAACAACCAAAGCAAACACAAGAACCCCCAAAATAACAAAAGAGCTAATCTCCTGGAAGATGAAAGATGCCACAAATCAACCATTCAACTCCGTTTTTAGCAAAGAAGTATGCCACTCCATTGGAAGGTCGATTGATGTGCACAAAGGAAACCTCCCAACCTGAGAGCAATTCCTTAATCTCCCTTGCTAAGGTGATTAGTCTCCATGGAGGGCACTTCACTCCCCTGGCCCATTTAATGGCTTTAGATGAATCATTTTCGATAACTAAATTAACTCCCCCAAAACCTGTAACGCCCCGCCCTTTTTCACTTGTTTCTTCCTGTAAATTCAGAGTCTATTTTTTTTTTATAACAGAGTAGAGTGATAGAGCGCGGGACGTCACGACGCGAGCTAAGTCCGAACTTCCAAAGTCCGACCTTTAACTGGCCAACCCTATGTGTGCATGGACCAAGTCCACTAAAATGGTTCACACATAGCAATATCAACTTGCGGAATAAAAATCATAACCTGCGGAATCATAACATTAATTTGCGGAATCATAATATAACCAAGTTCTATTCCATTCAGATAGCAAAGTACGTCAAGTCTTTGTCCATAATTAAAACATTATAATTATCAATAAATCATCCAACCATCTAAGTTATTACATTCCGTAATCTAGATACTCAAATACAAGTTCATGAGTAACTTTATTCAAAACATATAAGTAGGTCTTCCAAGCTCCTATGCCTTTTCTTTCTCTTGTTCTTGCCGTGAGTGAGGGATTAAAAGAGAAAGGGAGAGATAAAATTCGGCTATAGTGTGTAAACCATGCGCCCCTAGTCCTTCTCTCCTTTTATAATCTTTCCTTGGTCCATATTTAGGAAGTGCTTAAGATAGCTACTCCCCCCCTTAGGCCGTGCACCCCTTCCTTGTATCTAACTTGGAATGGTCGTCCTTCCCACTTTGGTAATGTCATATACGGCCATGCAATGTCCATTTAATTAGACATCTTCTTTATATAGTTTTGGACAATATACATACCCTTTTTTAAAAGATCCCATGCGCCTATCATAGATATATGGATCTCTCTTTACACGGCCATGCAATATTATTTCCTTTCTTATTTATATAATATTGCAATGCCAAATTAAATTCAACTACATTTAATTTTTTATTAAAAACAAATCCTAAACCGTTGGGTCCTATTGGGCCAATGACCCAACTCTTTACCCAATTTAAAATCCATAACCAACATTCACAAATTAAATGGATTATTTTCATACAAAATAATTAACTGAAAATCCGAGGTGTTACAATACAACCCTCTTTTTAAAATTTTCGTCCCAAAAATCGAGTGAAGTAGGGTTTCAAATATTTACACAAACAGCTCAGGATGAGCCTTTCATTTCCGACTCGAGTTCCCATGTGGCTTCCTCAATGCCATGTCGATCCCATACTACCTTGACAAACTGGATCGCTCGGTTCCGTAACACCCTTTGTTCTGTGTCCACCACTCGGACAGGCTTCTCGACGTATGTCACGTCGCTCTGGACCTCTATGTCTTATACGTTCAGTACATGAGAAGGATCAGGATTGTACTTCCTCAACATCGATATATGTAACACATCGTGTAAAGATGCCAACTGTGATGGGAGTGTCAATTGATAAGCCACGTCCCCCATCCTTCTTATGATTGAAAACGGTCCCACATATCTTGGCAATAATTTCCCCTTCTTTCCAAATCTCATGTGTCCCTTTTGTGGCGAGACTTTCAAGAACACCATGTCTCCCACTTCAAATTCAAGGAACCTCCTTATTTTGTCAGCATAACTCTTCTGACGACTCTACGCAGTCAATAGATGTTGTCGTATCAACTGTATCTGTGTTGTAGTCTCTGCAACCAACTCAGGTCAAATCAGTGCAGGCTCACCTGCCTCTGTCCAGCACACTGGTGACCTACATAGTCTACCATATAATGCCTCAAATGGTGCCATCTGGAGGCTTGCTTGATAACTGTTGTTATATGAGAATTCTACCAACGGCAAGTGATCCTCCCATCCACCCTTGAAATCTAGCATACATGCTCTTAGCATGTCCTCCAATGTATGTATTGTCCTCTCAAACTGTCCATCAGTCTGTGGATGAAATGTCGTACTAATTAATAAGTCTGTTCTCATGGCCGACTGCATGCTCTACCATACTCTACCGGTGAATCAACCATCTCTGTCAGACACAATAGTACGAGGTATACCATGCAATCTGATGATATCCTAATATACCGCCGACCCAAAGTCTCAGATGAGTCTGTCATCTTGATATGACTTCACCAGTAGACATCTTAAGCCCAAATCTCCTCCACCTCCAGGTCTGTCCGCTATTCTTGTTCAATCTTGGTAACAATGTTGGACCGTATGATCAAATTGTATATATAGTCTCATGGTTATTGAGGTAAAGTTTAAACTCTCGAATGGTATTCAGCATCTCCCATTCTGTCCTGATTAAACATGCCACTGATGCATGTGATAAACGGCTGAGGGCATCTGCCACCTTGTTCGCCTTGCCAGGGTGATAACGAAGTGCTAACTCATAGTCCGCCAGATATTCCATCCATCTGCACTGCCTCAAGTTAAGCTCTTTCTGATCAAACAAGTATTTCAAGCTCTTATGATCTGAAAACACTTCAAATTTCTCGCCATAAAGATAATGTCTCCAGCTTTTGAGAGCGAAAACCAATGCGACTAGTTCCAGATTGTGCGTATGATAGAGCCGTTCATGTATTTTGAACTGTCTTGATCCATATGCCACCACACGATTACTTTGACTGAGTGTACACCCCAGACCCTCTCCTGAAGCATCGCATTGTACCTCATAACACTTGCCTCTTTCCGGTAAAACTAGGATAGGAGCAGTGGTAAGTCTCTTCTTCAGCTCTTCAAACCTCTGATTGCACAAATTTGACCATTCATATTTGAATCCTTTCTGAGTGAGTTGAGTAAGTGGAGATGCAATTTTTGAGAAGTCCATGATAAATTTCCTGTAATAACCAGCTAATCCCAAAAAACTATGAATCTCAGTTACATTCTTTGGTGATTTTCAGTCTCTTACTGCCGCTATCTTAGCCGGGTCCACGGCTATACCTTCTTCTGATATAACATGTTCCAAAAAGTTGACCTCAGATAGCCAAAATTCACATTTACTGGCTTTAGCATATAGTTTGTTCTTCCTCAAAGTGTCCAGAACTATTCTCAGGTGCTCAGCATGTTCTTCCTGAGTTTTGGAGTAAATCAAAATATCATCAATAAATACAATAATAAATTGGTCCAAGTAAAGACGAAAGATCTTGTTCATTAAATCCATGAACACAGCCGGTGCATTGATGAGTCCAAACGACATGACTACAAACTCATATAGCCCATACCGCGTTCTGAAGGTTGTCTTCTCTATGTCCTCCTCCCTAACTCGGATTTGGTTATATCCGGACATCAGGTCAATCTTAGAAAAATGACTGGAACCTTTAAGTTGATCAAATAAATCATCGATCCTGGGTAGAGGGTACTTGTTTCTGACCATCAGCTGGTTCAGTTTTCGATAATCCACACACATACGAAGTGAACCATCCTTCTTCTTTACAAATAAAACTGGAGCTCCCCAAGCCGATGTACTGTTCTGAATGCACCCCAGTCTGAGCAGTTCATCAATCTGCTTCTTTAACTCGGACATCTCTGCTGGTGCCATCCGGTAGTGTGGTAATGACACTGGTGTAGTGCCAGGGTACAACTTGATTTCAAAATTAATCTCCCTCATGGGAGGCAAACCAGGAGTTCCTTTGGAAAAATGTCCACATAGTCCCTTACTAATTCCGGAAGTTCCACCACCGGTGCCTTGTTGATTCTGATAATGTTCAATACCAGATGATTCAACCCTTCATGCAGTGCTTTGTTTATCAGCACGCACCACATGTTTGTTTTCCCTCGGGCGACCAAAATGTCACCCTGCGACGATAGCAATCAATGTTGGCCTTAAAGCTAGCCAACCAATCCATGCCGAAAATAATATCATATTCTGACATATCGAGCACCAAATAATTGAACTCAAATCTGAGTCCAGCAAGTTCAGTATTCACTGCTGTGCATATAAGTCCCAACGATGTGTCTCCGACGGGAGATACAATAGTGAATGATGTGGACAGTTTTTGTACCAATGTACCAGTAACAGTAATAAATGCAGCAGATATGAAAGAGTGTGATGCTCCCGAATCAAATAATGCAAAGGCGTAGGAATTACTGACTACTACCATACCTTGAATCACTGAATGATCCTCTGTTGCTGGAGGTGCTAAAGTGAATACCCGTTCAGATCTTGTAGGTCGTCCCGCCTGATTAACTGTCCTGCCTCCACGTGAATTAGCTGGCCTAACTGGTGGATGAGATGAACCCCTGGTATTAGATGGTTTGTTGAGTTGTGGACATTTACTCTTAAAATGACCAGGCTGATCACAATGAAAGCAGTTGCTTCCACCTCTGGGAGCCTGAGTGACTGATGCAAATGGGAGGGATGATTGGGACGAAAGCCCCCTGTTGACCCAATAGATGGAGGGTCTGCTAGAGTTCGGTCGGAGCCTCTTGTTGGGCTGGAATGTACTCCTCCCACTCTGAGCTCGGCGATCGTCAAAACGCATCAACTCAACCATCTCCTGCTCTGCTATAGTGGCCCTGCTGACCACTTCTGCCAATGTGGCTGCCTTGAATATAGTTACCTTGGCCCTTATGCTTGGCCGAAGGCCCCGCTCAAACTTGCGTGCCCTCCGATACTCTGTATCCACCATATAGAATGCATATACAGATAGACTGAGAAACTCCTGGTGGTACTCTGCCACCGTCATGGTACCCTGTACCAAAGATATAAAAGCCTGAGTCTGGCGCTCCTTCTCCTCCTCAGGAAAATATTGTTCTAGGAAAGTAGCTGAGAACTGTTCCCAAGTCATGACAGTCCTCTCTCCCTTCTAGAATAAGTGCTCACTGTTTCTCTAGCACCTCCTACCATTTACTAGCATCATCAATCAGCTGTGATGTGGCCAGTAAAATCTTGTGAGCATGACTCGTGATATTCAATAGAGTCAGAATCTGAGAAATCTTCTTCAGCCAGTTTTCCGCTCCGACAGCCCCTTCTCTTCCCTTGAAGTAAGGAGGGCGTTGTTGCTGGAAATCCTTAACCATGCTCCTGTCATTGTTCCCGTTGGTGGTTCCATTCTCGTTCAAGTATTGTTGGAGCACTGAAGTGACCACCGCTTGAACCAAATTCTGCAATTCAGGAGGTACCACCAGTATGTTTACGCTACTTGCTTCCTCCTCGTGGTGAGATTGTTCTTCCTCACGGTGAGAGTGTCGTTCCTCCTCATGGTGAGATTGTTCTTCCTCACGGTGAGAGTGTCGTTCCTCCTCTTCACCCCCATTTGGGTTTTGTCGGGTATTTCTCCTTGGCCTTCCCCTTGGAGCCATTTTTTCCTACGCCATTAAAAATAACAAGACTTAGTTTCCATAAACAAAAATTTGTATTTCCTACCTGTTGGGGAAAATTTCCGAATAAGCACTCTTGATTTTTGCTTTGTTTCCTGGGGAAATACATCCTATGTTGCTATGTTTGATAATCCAATTATTTTGACCGTACTTCCTTTGCTATCATCCGTCTGAGTCTGACGAAGTAAATTAATGGACGAAACCGGATTAATTTACTCTGAAAGATTCAATGTTTCGGGTTCGCTCTGACACCAACTGTAATGCCCCACCCTTTTTCACTCGCTTCTTCCCGTAAATTCAGAGTCTATTTTTTTTTTTTATAACAGAGTAGAGTGATAGAGCGCGGGACGTCACGAAGCGAGCTAAGTCCGAACTTCCAAAGTCCGACCCTTAACTGGCCAACTCTATGTGTGCATGGACCAAGTCCACTAAAATAGTTCACACATAGCAATATCAACTTGCGGAATAAAAATCATAACCTGCGGAATCATAACATTAATTTGCGGAATCATAATATAACCAAGTTCTATTCCATTCAGATAGCAAAGTACGTCAAGTCCTTGTCCATAATTAAAACATTATAATTATCAATAAATCATCCAACCATCTAAGTTATTACATTCCGTAATCTAGATACTCAAATACAAGTTCATGAGTAACTTTATTCAAAACATATAAGTAGGTCTTCCAAGCTCCTATGTCTTTTCTTCCTCTTGTTCTTGCCGTGAGTGAGGGATTAAGAGAGAAAGGGAGAGATAAAATTCGGCTATAGTGTGTAAACCATGCGCCCCTAGTCCTTCTCTCCTTTTATAATCTTTCCTTGGTCCATATTTAGGAAGTGCTTAAGATAGCTACTCCCCCCCTTAGGCCGTGTGCCCCTTCCTTGTATCTAACTTGGAATGGTCGTCCTTCCCACTTTGGTAATGTCATATACGGCCATGCAATGTCCATTTAATTAGACATCTTCATTATAGTTTTGGACAATATACATACCCTTTTTTAAAAGATCCCATGCGCCTATCATAGATATGGATCTCTCTTTACACGGCCATGCAATATTATTTCCTTTCTTATTTATATAATATTGCAATGTCAAATTAAATTCAACTCCATTTAATTTTTTATTAAACAAATCCTAAACCGTTGGGTCCTATTTGGGGCCAATGACCCAACTCTTTACCCAATTTAAAATCCATAACCAACATTCACAAATTAAATGGATTATTTTCGTACAAAATAATTAACTAAAAATCCGAGGTGTTACAAAACTCACTCCTATAGTAAAGGCTCTCCTAATACTAAGAAGTTTCGCCTCATTAGAATCCCCACAGATTCCGAAAAAACAACCCTTGTGAAGCCCGAGTCATCCCAGAGAACTCCGCCTATCCCAACCGGTCTAGTTTTACCCCTTGAGGCTCCATCGTTAAATTTCAAACTGCCACACCCAAGAAAGACAACTAGATATGTCATTTACATAGAAAATCTTTCCCACTTGAAGTGTCTAGGTATCATATTTCAGGTTATTTCTCGTTGACTTTTTCAGATGGAGAGCACAATAAAATTTGGGGTTCTCATCTAAAGGGGGAAAAGGGATCCAGGTGAGGATCAGAAATGAGAGAACAAGGAATTGGGATGGTTTCATAAGAGTTTCGTTGGGTTTGAACCAGAAGGTGGAAAAATGGGTTCCAGTGGAAGATCAGAGTTGGCAAAGGCGAGAAATTGAGGAGGTTGAGAACTGCAGTTATCACAACAGCATGTTTTTCCCATTCCCATTGCTCGAACTCATTCCCCTCTCAAGTTCTATTGTAAATCGTAACTACAATTTTGCAAAAGATGAACTTCACACGCGTTCGATTCTCTCTGCTAAACGAGCAACAATATTGAGGCCCGTGGAAAAAAATGGCAGTAAGCATAGATTGTGAAATGAAAGAGCCTTGAAGAATTCCATAAGACGTGAGAAATAAAGAGATTAAAACCTATCCCACACGGGGTAGCTCAGCTGGTAACATTCTGTCCCAGGAAGCGGGATGGTGCGAATTCGAGTGACTGTGGCTATCCTGTGGGGGTATGGGACGTCACCCGATAGGGCTGTTCTCGAGGTTCCCCCTCCGTCATAAAAAAAATTAAAGAGATTAAAAACTTTTTCACACGATAGAGTCGAACAAAAACGAGAATTCAAAAATCAAATGAGGTGTGATAAGTTGGTGCGCGTGAATTTTGGTTTTGTTTAAGAAAATAGGTGATATGATCTAATCAACATATTTCCAGGAAAAATCTTCTTCTTCACTCTTTGATTCGAATAAAAATTCATCTCAACAACCATTTCACAATTCATTCATTTATTCAGAGAAAGAGATGTAGAGAGAATGGATTACCTCTGTCATGACTGTTGTTTGTGTGGGTCCGAGAAGGAGAAAGCAAGCGAGACGGAGTTGCAGACGAGAGAGAGAGAGAGAGAGAGAGAATGCACTTGTCAAGCCCTCTTCTTTCCTTCTGACTTCTGATTCTCTTGTCTCCTTCTCACTTCTGATTCTCTTGTCAAGCCCTCTTCTTTCCTTCTGACTTCTGATTCTCTTGTCAAGCCCTCTTCTTGTATATATATCGGTATGTCCTCTTTCCTTCCTTATATATGTAAACTTGGGCCAGTCCAGCCCAAGCTCATGCTATTCGCATTGCGTTGGGCTGACAAAGGAAGACTTGACTTCAAGTCGGTTTCTGGCTAGGGCCTATATGTCAAGGCCTAAGCCAGAAAGCCCTAAGATGGCATGAAAACCCATTTTTTAGCCCAAAGCCCATTTTATCATATATTATAACAATTTGTTGTTTTCTCTTTAAACTTATAATTAATATAAAATAGACAGTTTATGATGACTATCAAATGAATTTTAACTATTTATTTATTAAATAATTACGATTTGCTATTATATCAATAAACAAAAAATATATTCCAAAATAGAAAAAGAAACTTCAAATTTGAAAGATCTGGCATATTCTTACCATTTTAGTGTTGAAAACAGTAAAATTCGTCTAAAAATACTAAATATAGGTAGAGAGATTTCAATATTAGATTCAATGAGTTGGAAAATTTTGACCCAAGCTTATTATATTATTATTTGAAAATATAGAAAATTTATGAAAAAATGCTTAAAAATAAAAATAAAGATTTTTTGATAAATTTGGTGTGTTTGAAGGATGTGGCCAATTTTTTTTTATGTTAATGTATAAAAGTGGAAAAATTTATATAAAAAATTTATCTATTAACATTTTTTGACAACTATCACTTGCTAAAAACACATGTTTCTCACAAGTTCATCTTCAACAAAAAAAAAAAAGTTTGAAGTGTTGATTTGATTATTACAAGATAAAAACCTTCTCTCATGCTAAAATAAATCTCTTGCATTGAACAATAATGAAATGTTTACTTGTTGCACAATAGTCATGCAATATTACCATCCATACTTAGGTGTAGGTCCCACCAAATGTGGTGGTATTAGACTGGTCGAAATGGTCATTCTTTTAATATGTTGTCTACTAAAAATTACCATGATCAGATTGATCAAGTCATAGTTTTAATACCATAAAAATTTAGAGATTAAAAATAATGAAATTTTAAGAGCTTTAAAAATATGAGTTGATCAATTAAATCATAGTGATTTTTGTTGGACAACATATTGAATTCCAACGGTCCATCTTCCAACTGTAAAACCGGTGGAATGTGAATATTTCATCAATTAATCTACGATATAGTCAACTTTCATTTGTCAAAACGTAAAATGTAATAACACTCGTTATAATGAAAGAACCTCAATAAATTTTAATTAAATGTTACATTAATTAAATCAAAGATAAAATTATAAAAAAAAATTTGAGTGCAAATATCCAAATTCAATTGACAATCATGTTAATAAAAATTGAACAAAGGATAAGTGAATATTTAAACTTAACCCACATCATTTAAAATTGGTGAACAAGTATTAACATTTTAATTATTTGCAAATTGTGAACTTTTAGCCAATTCCAAAAAATTTAGTACAAATTATATTCACATTTTAGGAGTATTATACTTAAGAAAAAATAATTCTATAAACATCGGCCAATTTTTTTATGTAAATGTTAATCGTCATTCAAAAGAATTGGAGTATTTGAGAGCAAACATATAGATTTATCTATCATATATCCATATTTATCCTCATCGACTTATTGAAAAAAAAATTAGTTTTTTTTTTTAATTTATACGCGGGAAACTGCGGATTAAAAAAATCAATTTTAACCCGTAATTATTCGAATTAAGACATAATGATCTAAATAATAATCAAAGAGATTACCAAATAAACATTCAAATTCAACTCACATGAAAAACAAAATTCAAAAAAAAAAAAAAAAAAAAAAAAAAAAAAAAAAAAAAAAAAAAAAAAAAAAAAAACCAAGTAAAAGTAAGAAAACGATAAATCAAATTTTCTGTGCTCCTCTCTCTCATCACACACATCATTGTCCTCCCTCTGCACCGTTCACCTGCAGACCTCTTAGAAAAAAAAATTGAAGACCAACGCAAACCTCCTTATCCACACTGGGGAAAAAAAAAAGTTGGACCCAAGATCTTGGGCCCACGAATATCGCCCGATATCTATCTCGGCTGACATCGGGCGATATTTCTTTGTCTCTTTTTTTTTTTACCGAATCTCGACCGTATCGGCCGAGATCACACCTATACAGCCGATACATCTCGTATCAACTGAGATATCTCGCGTTTTAGGATTTGGACCCCTGATCCACACACACCAAGTAACACTATGGGGAGTGATCCTTTGGTACTCAGAGTAAACCCCTTTGAAAAAAAATTATCTCCATTTCAGTATGCTTTGGTCATTTCGATTTGCTTCAGCTAAAACAAACAAAACGTGTAATTTCGGTCATCAGCTTGCCTACATTTTGCCCACCCGCCTTCAAATTCTACCATATAGCTCAGATATCTAAATTTATCATAACGTAGAATTAAGTCATTTCTTATTTTTATCGTGTTACCCTCACTATTGCTCAATTCACTAACATCATATTCTATGTATTCTATTTTAATTCTACTAATTTCAAACCACAAGACTCTAACATTTTCCCTCACAAATCAAGTCTCGTATTAAATTATTGTTCCATCTTACTAATTAATACTATGATATCTATAAAAAACATAAAATATGACATCGAGATGCTAAATTGTTCATAATTAGCACAAACATGTATAGACTTACAGTGAATTCTTGATAAAATCTCACTCCTACAAAGAACTCAACTATGTATTCTATCCACTAACATGTATTCTATTTTAATTCTACTAATTTAAACCACAAGATTCTAACGTTGACCTTCACAAATCAAGTCTTGCATTGAGTTATTGTTTCACCTTACCAATTAGTACCATGATATCTACAAAAAGCATAAAATATGACATCATATATAAGATTATAATGCTAAGTTGTTCATAATTAGCACAAACATGTAAAGACTTAGAGTGTATCAAGTTCTCCAAATTAATTTCCTTGGCATTCTTAGGCCTTTTTTCTTCTCCTCTCTCTAAACTTCTCTATAAGCTTTCTCAAAATAAAAATAGCTTCTCTTGTTGACCTAGCAAACATAAATCCAAATGACCAATCCGCAAACATTTACCTAAAAATTAATACATGGGTAATACTGACATTCCAAAAGAATAATCATCTCAGATTCTGCAATGGGTCAAACTCCTGTTTTAACTATACCAACCATGGCATGGGCTTACCATGATTTAGGATTTTTCTGATAAACATGGAATTGAAATATACTGCCAGATAGCCAGATGGGCTTATTGATCACAAACACCATTGTTAGACCAATTGGGCTATTGAGTCATCTATGTTGCCTGGGAGGAACAACGCATAATCTTCTCCAGTAATAGGTTGAAATTCTGACGGGGTAAAGCAAGCATACAATCCAAGGAGACCCCAAAGATGTAGCATACAACTACCAGAGCATGTTATCAAGATTCAGCTCAATGGCTATGTTGCCTTCCAAGAATTCAATATTGCATTCATATGTTGTTGCTCATCCATCTGGCATATAAATCATTCTTAGGGAGTCATTGAGCAAATTTTGGCAGCCTTTAATTCCTACCAGCAATAGGAAATCATAGAGGTAGATGACAGTCCACAGTAAGCTTGCAAGGATCAATTGCAAAGAGAGATTAGGTTAACCCAAAACACAATGATACACTTATTTTACAGCAACAGTGACAAATATTGATTCCGTGGATACAAAATGGTGGAGAATGCATACAAACATAGACTGAAGATGGAGCTGAACCTGCCACTCCCTATAAAAAAACTTCAATTAGTGCAAACTCTCGCGCTGCACCTGCCAAGAATTGCCAAACTGATTGTGGCGCAAACATGCCAATGTAGCACAAGCCAACTGAGATTTGGGGAGCAAATTGAGTGTCAAAGCCAATTGCCACTTCACAATTTCACAAGCCACACATTGAATCTGCAGCAAAGGATCACAGTGGGAGAGATGACCCTGCACATGCTTAGCTAGCTAATGACCCTTTGCAACAGCCCTAGTAGATACACCATGTAATAATTTAACAAATCCAAGAAAGCTAAGTTTTCCATCAGTGTGCCTGATCCAGTCATGAAGAACTGCATGAACAGGGACAGATGGACCTAGTCCAAGTTCCTGAAATATGTAAAACAATTAGATCCAGAAAGAGATAAATAATGCAAAATATTGAATCAGCAGAAGAATAACCAGAACAATGTGCAAAATCTATTTGATGTAGAAGTATAAATCCAAGAAGTAACGCTACCAATGGATCTCTCACCACCCAAAAAGCAAAAAACCAAGTTCACAAAATATGTATTTATTCATACTCCAGAATTTTTCATATTTGAGAAAATGCATTATGCACAAGGTTTAAAAACTTGAACTTAGACTGAGTGGGTAACATTACTGAGTCAACTCAATATTGGTTAGACTTGGCCATCTTGTAAAGTGAAATTTTAAGGGTAAAAAAATCTAAAAAATGATCAAAATTTTAAAAATTAGAAAATATGACTAACATTGAAGTGCAAAGACTTTGACCTATTTTATGCATAAAATCATGATTTTCTCTCTCCTCGTTGCAGTCTCACCTCCCCAACTAGGTACTACTACAATGCCCTGCCTGCCCAAGTTAAAGTGCAAAGAGACCTACTTTCTCCTTAGATCAATCACATCATTAAAAAAAAAAACCTATGTACTACTGCAGTACCTAGGCCCTTTCCTCAACTCTTATCTCCCTCTTGGGTTTTGGGATGGGCATTAGGAAGATAACTTTTATATATATTAAAAAGAGGAAAGTTGAGATTTATGTGTTGCATCTACCCTACTAAATAATATTATTAAAATCTTTCAAAGATTAATTCAACTCCATCTAATGATTCAACCATTAGATCTAAAACGTTTAAATGGATGGTTAGTACTTAGTAGGGAAAAAATTTCAATACTTCAATCTTCATCAGACTGGATCAAATGGGTAAGAAACTCAATAGTTCATTGAAATGTAATAGTATAAATACCAAAATCTTTCAACATTTGGTGACTAATTTTTTCAATTGATAAAATCATGCATTTCACATGCCATGTGTCCTTCCTATATTGCACCATTGAATATCAGAATGCATTGGAATTTAAAAGATCGTGCATATGGTTGTCATGTACTCATGCTCAGAATGTTTATGCCTTCGTGGAGACTCAAGAGTGGAGACTCAAGAGTGGAGACTGGGGAATGAGTCCAAAAACCCAAACTTGAGATATAAGCTCCAACTCAGCTGAGACTCGACTAAGTCACAAGAAAACCAAAAAAGTCCTCTTATTTTAGTTCAAGTCCTATGTGGACTTGACTCAAACATGATCGACTCTGAGTCAACTTGGACTAAGCTGACTTTTAAAGCATTGTTTACTAGCCTTTGGAGCATCATAAACTGTGATAATACTCTACAGATGAATTTGGAAGGACCATTCTGTCTTATTTTTTCAGGTAGAGTGTATTCATTGATGCTCTTGTACTTTTATGAGAATAGTTTGCACTCAACTTTTGAATCATTAAACTCAAGATATGCATCTGATAAGATCTTGACCCTCGATAATATCAAAGGCATTTCTATATTCCATTCTGTGTTTCATTTGTTGGTCCTCCAAGGAATGATTGATCATTTGTTTATACATCTTGCCCATTTTCCCTATTTGATTTGATGGCCTTCTCTTCACTACCCTGTCACTTGAGACCTACTCCATATTCATTTCAATCTCTTCTGGGCGGAGTAAGGTATCGTATCATGAATATGAAGTAATCCTTTTGCCATAAGCTTGGGAAGTACTGAAAAAGCAAAATAGGCAAGATTTTCAGGATAAAGCATTGTCCCTGTCATCTTTGATTTAAAAGAGTTGTATCTCATTCTTAATACAGGGTAACTTCAAAACAAAATATTTTTTCAATTTGCTTTCCAAAAAAAAGTCTTTATACAGTGGAAATGATTGGTATATTTCAACATCCAACTTGAGGAGATAGTGGAGCTCAGTCATGGACTCATGGTTAACAGCTAGTGATGTCAGCATTAAAATTTACAGATAGAAGTACAGTTGGCTGCTGTTTCATTCATTTTATGTCCTGCACTATATGCCACATATTCTACTTACAGGTTTTTCTTCTTGTCAATAGCTTTTGTAGGCAAATCCTGTAGGTAACTTTTATTAATAATTCGCTGTTACCTCCAAAAAAAAAAAAACTAGGCCTTTCTGTAAAGCCTCTAATTTATGATTTCTTTTTCCACCCATGAGAACCATATCATCTACAGATAGCATATTAGCATAGACTAACTTCAGGCTAAAGCTGTATGAAGTTACCCACAAACAGCTTTTACACTCATTACTACCCCTTCATACATATCGAATAGAATAATAAAACCACCAATATATCACCAAACCACGCACCCCATGTGTGCAAACTGGAGGTTTTTTTGGGGGAAATGTTACTAGAATTCAAGATTTCAACACACTGTGCACTGGGTTCATTTTCATCTTGCATTATCAAGTGCAAGCAAAAACTACTTCCATACATAAAATCAACCATGACTAATTGTTCTATTTAATAGAAAAAAAAAAACATACCGAAGCAAGCTCATCAATGACAATAGCCCTGTTCCCATTCTTCTCAAAAAACTCATATGCACTACGAGCATGTTGGTCCCACCTATCCAGTCCCTCAAGCTGATGCACGCTTAGTGTGGCTGCACAGAATTCATCAAAATCCATCTTTCTGTACTGAAGAGCATTCATCTGTCACGAGAGAGAGAGAGAGAGAGAGAGAGAGAGAGAGAGAGAGAGAGATTGTTAGATTTACCAATAATCCAAGCTACAAATAAATGCATTTGTAGAAACGCTCAATAAATAATGTAACCAGAGAAACTAATACCGAGTTTAGAAAATCATGAACACGTGACTCCTTCATTGCATCTGTTGCATGCTTTATTAATGCCTATGAAAAAATAAGAATTAAAATCATCAAGATAAATAGACTAGTTCATATATTTATCAACATCAGATTCAGTAAAAGATTCTAAAGAGAGTTTATAAGAAAGAACTTACCATCTTGATGTTTTCTAGAGAGATGAAACCATGTTTATTTGGTTCCAATAGTGCAAACTGCTCCTTAAGATAAAAGAGCTCATCCACAGTCAGTGTCTTTGACAGAGCCTATCATGGATATAAATGTTCAGTCTCATGTGTCAAACACACAGTTAAAAAAAAGAAGGAAACATACCATATCATCTTATGCATCATATCCATCCATCCATCCACAAGAAAACAATGAAAACCAATAAGACAATAATAAAGCTTGCAAACCAGAACACAGCAGACATGAATTTGAAAGAAAAGAATATGGGACATTGTAAATAAATACATCAAAGAAAAATCATAGCTACAATAAGCTTAGTTGAGAAATGTACCCTTTAGCCCTTTCCCATCTCTAATTTATATCTTGTGGTCCACCAAATATTATTTCTCATTTTTTTGAATGATAAATATTATTTGTCATTTTAAAAAAGGAAAGAAAACTTAAAGCCTTTGAATCAACATAAGATTTTCTGTCACTCTAAATGCACAAGCGCTTCTATCTGTTCAATTTATCTTGCCATAAACATGTACAGACATGTTGGGTACCTTGATATTTACAACATCCTTTGAAGAACATGCCTTATCCAATAGTCCTAAGGTTGTCATATTTTGACTCTGAGAAATTTTAATATCTATTTGTAATAATGCATACAAGGCCTTAAGAAGAGTTCATGACAGAGGTATCAAACAATCATGACCACCTTGCCATTGTCATAAAATAGTATGAAGGCATCACAACAGAAACACAATGACTGTACTTGCTCAGGCAAATGGTCACAGATGCATATCAATGTTATAAAAATCGGACTTCGACCGGACCGGTTCTGGGTCAAAACCACAAAAAACCGGTCAAAGCTGCAGTTTTCTGCAGTTTTGACCCACAAACCGTGAGCCGCGGACCGAGGCTCACAAATTTTTTAATTTTTTTTTGAACTTTTTCCGTTCAATATAATATTAAAAAATGTATATATTTGAAATATAAATGTTTATTACCATTTCTATCCCATATCTTTCACCGTTTTGGTATATTACTCAGACTTTAAATGTTATTTTTAATATTTATATTAATGTTATGGTAAAAGATATCTTACTTAATCTTATATATAATATTTATATTATATTACTACTTGACCGGTTTTCACCGACTTTGACCACGGTTGAACCCAAAATGACTGGAAGACAGTTCGTTAGACGGTCCGGTTCTGATAACATTGATGCATATAGCTAGAAAAATTTGTTACTCATGCCTATGAAGCCTCTCATACAACAATTCCCGTACAATTAAATACAAAGTATTGCAGTGCCATCCTAATTGCCTTGTTCAAGTCTCTGAGACTGGATCAGGAATTGATAATCCATTGTCCACAGGTTGCTCCATTTGATACCAACTGTCCACAAAATGGACTATGCTGTGCATGGTAGATGCCCAAAATATCAAATTGAAGGATCATGATTTCTCTACGGGTACCATCTTTCTGGATGATTGCCGTATTCCCTAACCAACCATTTGTAGGCTTCCAATAGTATATTTTGGGACATCTACGTCCATAGTCATCAAGAGAAAATTAAGTATCACCAATCAAGATGCCTCGTAAAAAAGCTAGGAACCAAATCTGTACATTTTTCTGAACCCTATGTAACCTCTTATACAAGAGAACAAACAGAAATAATTAGATCAAAAACTACATGATACAAACATGTGCGCACAAACACAAGAAAATGAGATTTTTTTTTAATAATCACACAAAAAGGATACACACCCTCAATGCCGCTTTACGCAAAGCTGATGAACGCATATAGGCCTTCATGAGCCTAAATATTAGAATATCCAAAGGTACTTTTATGTCATTGTAATTTCTAATCCAAGGATGGCCTACAAGGCAGAAATTTGTCAGTGCCCCAGTAAAACAAGACATGAAAACCAAAATATTGAAGATTCAGGGGTTAGCACTAACTCAATGCCTGAGCAGCAGTCATTCTTTTGCGTGAATCTTTAATCAATAAGCGTTTAACAAAATCTTTTGCCTCTGCAGACAATGAAGGCCAAGGTGGTTCATCGAAATTTGGATCAGCTTTTAGGACTGCCCTAAAGATACCAGATTCAGTACGAGCCCAAAATGGACGACTCCCACATAGAAGAATGTATGCAATAACACCGACACTCCATACATCAGCTTCAGTACTGTAAGACCTATGTAAAACTTCAGGTGCTACATAGTATGCGCTTCCTACAATGTCATTAAGCCTTTCATCTGTAAAAACAATTTAATAGAATGTTAAAAACAGTTGATATTCATAAGAAAGCACCAAGAGTTCATAGACACCATAAATCTGGTTAAGAAGGATATACCTGGTCTGACAAAATCTGATAATCCAAAGTCAATAGCCTTCAATTGGGAGTTTTCATCCTTGGACGTATAAAGGAAATTCTGATGAGAAAAACAGCAACATTCATGAGAGAGAGAGAGAGAGAGAGAGAGGAGTAGTAGTAGGGAGGGAGAGATCCACTGTGTTTCAATATATGAATATAAAACCATCTTTTGGGGTAGGATTTAGGTCATAGGTAAGACTGGTTATTTGATAGATTTTAATCAACTGGTGGGTATCGTTCTGATTGGTGTCGTCAAGTTAGAGGGCCTAACAATACAAGATGGATTAAGGGTGATATGCCTATAGGAGGTTTATGGTTTGAAAATAGGACCTACCAAAAATCACTTTGATTTGATAAACCAATCTATGTTTTTAAAGGCCACAAAAGTTTAGGGATTGAAAAGTAATCTTAAGTGACCAAATTTTTGTGAGCTCAAAAAGCATAGCTTGATTGATCCAATCAAAAATGATTTTTCATTTGGGCATAAGATGATACAGTGTGATATTATTTTCTAATATACTCGTGTATGTCTCAACAGAGAGATATAGGCTACGTGCAAATAATTTTTTCCCACTTAGAACAAATACGCATAATTCCAATTAAATTCAAATGCTTCGATGTATTAGCTTGTATTCAAACATCAACAGAAAGGGTGACGCGGGACACTAAAGTGAATAGACCTAAATGACTAAATTGATGCAGAACACAAAAGAAACAGTAACCCTATGGGACTAATGCAAGAAAGAAGGAACACAATGAATATGATCAAACATGTTGAGGTTGAAATTAAGGTCTAAATCAATATTTGCAATTTAAAATATAACCCTGTCACAAATAATCAAGCAAGTCTTGGAATCTAATATAAATGATTATAAAACAATCCAGACCAAGTCACGTTAGCAGTAAGGGTCCTTCAAAACAAGAGGTTTGTCAAATCCCACAAACATGTAGGCCTTTCATCAGGAATAGGGTCTAAGCTGGCTGTTTGGCAAGGAGAAACAGTAGGACAGCAGTAATATGTGATCTTAACAGTGTGGGACAGCAAAATAGGGGATCTTAATGGATATCGCGGTAGTATACAACCATATATGGGACTGCTATGGGTTAGGACAGCAATTTATGGGGCTGTTTTGGGATTGGGGAATGGAGATTAGGGCTAGGGTTTAAAGGATATGGCTAGAATTAGGGTTTAGATGTGGGCTTCGGGTTAAGGTTTTGATGAAGGGACTAGTAGATGGGACAACTAGAGGCGGCAAAGGCTAGATTTGGAGGATTGGTATGGGACGGCACACAAAGAAGAAAAGAAGATGGGAATCTAGGCAGTTAAGAGAGGGATTTGGGAAAAGGATGGGACAGCAATTCAAGGGAAAAGGAAAAAGGGGAAATTTGAATATGCCAGGGTTTTCAAGGGAAGAGAAGGGAAGAAGAAAGAGAAGAAGAAAAAGAAGAGAAAGAGAAGAAAAAATAGAAGAATACCTGGATAGAGGGAAGGGCTTCTCACCAAGGTCTTGGCTTCTCACCAAAAGGACACCATTGCATGAAGCAAGGTGAGTCTCAAAAATTCAATTCCATTCATTCCATTTGAATGATACTACAAAGGGGTTTATATAGTGATTACAATAAATCATTCCCAAATTACCCTTACAATAAAACATTCCCAAATTGCTCTCAAATAAAAATTACAATAAATGTCTAAAATACCCTCAAATAAAATAAAACTAAAACTATATAATGGAAAACAAATAAAATAAATATGATGACATGCTCCGCATCAAAGGGTGAGTATGAACATTTTGGTTCAGTAAAAGTGTACCTCTGGTTTGAGATCTCGATGAACCACACCTTGGAGATGGCAAAAAGCAACAACATTCAAGATCTGTACCATGACAGCCTTTGCATCATTTTCTGAGTATTTTCCACCCCTGTATAGGAAAGAACAATCAATATAAGCGAGAATCCAGAGAGAGAGAGAGAGAGAGAGAGAGAGAGAGAGAACAAACATCACCTTGAAAGTATTCTATCTAAAAGTTCCCCTCCTTCACATAATCTGAGACATGTAATAAACGATTGATCAACTTCTGAAGAACATAACTTGAACATGATAATCAATCAACCTTTTCAAAGAAAATGACAATCAACTTCTTAAGAATCTCTATGATCCATTCAAATAATGCAAGACATGGTTCTCCACCCTATCTCTACAATTCATCTGGACACAAATATCAAACCACCACCTAAGGGGAGTGCTTTGGTCACTACCCAATAGAAATTCCTTGTTTTTCAATTAGAACATTTCTCTTACTTTTTAATTTAAGCCAATTGCAACAGCAGTCCAAAGTGTACAGGTCTCTATACGAACAAATATAGTAACTCATAGAAATGTTTTGAGCCTCGACCAATTAAATGAAATTTTCACTGCTTGTCTTGCATTCCACGGGATAAAAGCTTGTCTGCATTCTAAAGGGACATCTAGGAATATCCTAAGCAATGTTTTAAATTTAACCAAACCAAACCATCCAGTCGGACTTGAACCAGACTCTATGACAGTCCGGTTCCTAAGACGTTTTGGTTCATAGAACAACTATCAAAAAAATTATTTATTTTATTTTTCTTTCCTTTTTTTCACTAAAAACACCATTTCCATTGTTTCCTCTATAGTACTATGGTTATACTGTGAGTTCTAATTTTTAATAATTTTTGCACAATTTATTTTCGAATGTAACAATGTATCATCTTATAATGATAAAATACCAACATCACGGTTCAAAATGGTCCAAAGAGGTTTGACCCAATGGTTGAACCTGATTTAACTGAAAGTGATAGAAAACAGCTTAATTAACAATTTGATTTTAAAAATTTGATCCTAACCATAAGAATGAATTTAAACTACATAACATAATTTCACGACCATGTATCTTTCTTCTTTTTTGAAACACGACAAATTTTATCAGTAGTGTACATCTTTCATATGTTGTATAAATGTTTAATCACCTCATATCTCTAAAATTTAGCACCCATAGAGTTTCAGAAGTAAAAAAAAGACAAGGAGAAAATGGAAAGAAGCACACATGCCCCAAGGATTAGTCAGGTGGTCTGAAAGGCCTAGACACCTTGGCCTTAAAAAACATAGGAAGGAGAAATAGACACTAAATATTTGTAACTGAAAGCCTATAGCAGTTTTGTATGCACACTTACTCCATTACTATATACACATTGTCGTGGTCTTCATATGCATCATAAAATTGCACAAGGTTGTTATGTCCTGTTAGAGCTCTCAAGATATTCACCTCCCTTCTTACATCCTCAATGGAAATGGCTGTAGTCATCTGCCAAGAAAGGAACTTATGAATAATATTGTTGCAAATGAGCAAGAGAACCAATATCCAAATTAAGGTAAGGGAAACAATTAACGCATGGTCATATATCATTTGTGCACTAAAGTTTATTGAAACAACAATAGTGTATCAAAAGAATGAAAGCATATAGAAACAAAACTAGTTACCACAGAATCAACAACTCAAAAGGAACACACAGAAATATACAAACAAGACAACTGCAAAAGAAAATCTTGTAGAATACTATACAATTAATTTGACAAAATGAATTGTTTGCAGGCAAAGGAAGGCCCATAGAGTTTAACCATGAGGCCAACTTAACAACATGCCATAAACTATTCTCTAAAATGCCACTTGATTCTCGATAAGGGAAGCCAATTGCTTAGAAAAAAAGAATTACATCATGCACAATGAAGAAACAAATACAAGAGACAAGGGCCCTAACATGTGTTGAGCCACGGTGTATCTGTGTCTCCCGTGTTGTCAATTCCGTGACCAAGTCAGAACCTTGCCTCTAGATGTCTGAAGATGGTGCAACAGGATGATCGTAGACCAATTGCAAGTTGCAGAATTCTCCATGTGTTTGGCAACCTGATAGGTAAAATGGATCATTGTTGACCCTAGGTTGAACCCAAACACCCTGAGGCTAAAGGACCATATTGTAGAATTTTATGGAGCCTAAAAACTCAAAGTTAGAATATTGTTTGAGCTGCGGGTTCATGTGCTCGAACCCTAGCTCGAGCCCTCGAGCAGGGTCAAGACAATTATCTGAGAGCTCAAGTGTTTTTAGTAAAATCAGCCTTCCGGTTCGAGTCCTCGAGCTCAAGGCCTTGAAGATGCTCTAGACCCCCCGAGAGATTTTTCAGAGACCAAATGTTTTGACAGTAAAAATTCCTCTCGGGTTCGAGTCCTCGACGCCTTTTTCGAGTCCTTGAGCAAGGCTACTCGAGCCCTCAAAGACTAGTCATTTTGCCTAGCTGGACTAGCCGTTGTAGGCTTCGAGTCCTCGAGGAGTAGCCATTTGCAAAGTATATTATAAATACACGACTCATTTCTCTAATGACTATTAAGCAAATTAATTGAGGATTAATTCTTAATCTCTCAAGAGCCTTTGCAAAACCTTATGACCTTGGTTAATCTTCTCTAATCACACCATTAAACACTTATGGGAGATTCAAAGCTCTTTGAGCATCTGAGTAGTGTGATTACGAGAACATCACTCTAGGAAAACCTGTAGAACCTTATCCTATCCTAGATTCAGCCTCTCCCACAATTGCAATCACTGGAGCATTTCCAAGCATTGAAGGCCGAAGCGAGGAGGCATCTCTCAAATAACACAAATCAAGATCTTTGTTGCAATCCTAGGCGAGTGTTCTTTTATTTTCATTTATTATTTTTGTGAGGTGGAGTAGACCTAAATGATCAAACCACCGTAAAAAATAGTAGTCGAGGATTAGACCTTGGTGGTCGAACCTCTAAAAATTAGGAGTGTATTGTTAGGGTGTTAACCCTTTCATAGTGCGTTTCGGATAGCCCAAGGTTGGGTGATTCCAAGAGTAGATGTAGGTTCCTTTGAACTGAACCACTATAAATCGATGTGCATTCGTGGTTTGATTGTTGGCATTGATTATTTTTTATTTGCACATTGGTTAATTCAGAAGCACATTTTTGATTGATCAAGAAAGTTTAATAAAATTGGTAAAAGGTCTTATTCACCCTCCTATAGGACCGTGCATCGTTCTAGCCCAGACTATCAACATGTGCCCTTGGTGTAGAAACCTTGCAAAAATACAGCACATGGGCTGATCAGAATTTTAGAAACTGATGATTGGATGCTCTCCAGTATCCCCATCACCATATCACTACTGTGTCAAAGACATACAAGAAAAGTGCAACAATGCTAAAAGAAATTAAATGAAGGAAAATAAATGAATAAAAAGCAATCTAGCAATAACAACACAACGGAATCTGATAATCAACTTAAAAGTGAGAGATGACCATGAACGACTTCATATGTTGTTAAGCCCAAGTTGCAATTTCTTGTCACTTAAACAAATATTTAAAAAAAAAAAATGCATTTTATCATCTAATAACTGTTACAATACATGATACATTAAGACTACTGCCAAGAACAACCTTAGTTATTTTTTCAACTAAATTGCATTTTATTGTTCTTTAGTTCCTAGAGTACACAATTCATAGTCATTGTTCATTTTTTATCAGTGTGAGTTATCTTATTACTGAGTGAGCAGACATAATCTTTCTATGCTTACTTTGAATTTATGCTAAACTCATTAGTGATAAATTAGAGAAAGATGAATACCATCATATTATCATATGGGCATCATCATCATCATCAAAGCTTTCGTCCTGTCATGTTTTCAAATGGACATAAGCTGGCAAAAAATGCAAACCATCATCATCATCAAAGCTTTCGTCCCATCATATTTTCAAATGGTCATAAGCTGGCAAAAAATGCAAGCGCTTTATGTGAGGGGATTTTTGTAATAATTATGATTTTCTCAATATCAGGAAAATAGAATAGTACAAGAACACAGAAGACCTGAAGGGGGTCACACACAGCCCCAAACATAGCCTAAATAAAAAACCAACTTGCATTTTGCCATAAATGTACATTCCTGCCCTGTCCCCTCTTCCCCAGGTCATCTGCTTTGTTCCTGACCACTCTTCAGGTATCCTGAGACACATCCTTCCCTTCCCAAGTTCTATAATCCCACCACTTCATTGACCACATTCAAGTAACCGGGTATTCCCTGAGGCCCAGTTGATGCAAAAGAGAAGTCTCCCTCAATTAGGATGGGAGTGTGACCTCTAGTGATGGCAAGCTTTGTGCTGAGCAGTAAGGCCTTCAACTCCAAAAGAAAGGCCAAACTGAACAGCTAAACCCAAGAGGTCTCAAGAAAGTAAGCAGCACTAACATTTGTCATTGTCGATCAGGTTGTACTATCCCAACAAGACCAGGTGCCAGTAGTGCGTTAATCAAAATTAAGTTTGAAGTACCTAGCTGTGGTGGAACCCATTTTGCCTTCATCACGATCCCAGGAGGTGCATCCTCAATGACATCAACCAATCATCAAAAATCAACCTAATTTGTGACACCTGAAACACATTTCTTGCAGCCGTCCAAGACAAAAACCTCATAACAAGCTGAGATCATAACAGATGATCTCAATTTTCAGCTGATCACCTAGCATCTCTATCTTTCCAAAGAGAAAAGATCATAACAACAAAAGCAACTCTCAAGACTAAGTGAATGAATTAAGTACTATACACAATTCAAACAGGGGAAATTGGAAGACCATCTCTCTTAGCAAATACAACAACAAACCCAATTTCAGCATACCATGAAATCAAAATCACCAGCTCTAAAGCACCCATTTAAAAGTCCTCTTTAAAAGAGATACCCACTTAAAGTCAACAAAGATGTGTAATAACATTGACACAATTCATCAATCAATAGGAATTTCAGCATGGATATTTTCACATGACGAATAGTTGTCTGCTCAAGAACACGTTCAGGTGACATGAAAACTAGCAACCAAGTTAGAGAGGGTACAATTTGCCCACCTTCTTGGCCAAAAATCTCAGTTTCAGGAATCAGCGTAACTAATTTGGGTCAACAGACACCGCCAGAATAAAACACAAAAGAAAAAAAAAAGTAGCCTGGATGGGTTACAAATACCACATCGCCACAAAGTATACAATATATATATATTCCAATTCTGACCACATCAAAATGCACTGACAATCAACCAATCATGAATCAAGGAAAGAAAGAAGAAATTGGTAATGGAAAGCCATAAATTTAGAGGGAAAGGGTTGGAAAAATCAAACCTTCGCCTTGGAGATGACCTTGACAGCAACCTTTTGGCCTTTACGATCCCCTTTCTTGAACTGGGCCAAGCAAGTAAAACCAAAGTGCCCCCGCCCCACCTCATCCCCAAGCTCATACTTGCTTGAGAAATGCTTAGAGAAGCCAAAGCTCTTATCAAGCCCAGCAACAGCAGTAGCACCACCCTCTGCCTCATTTCCCTCTGGTATCGTCGCCTCGTTGGCTTCACTGACCCATGCCGACGAGCCAGCACCGCACGGATGTGCTTGGCTGGAGATGGGGGGGGGAATGGCCGACGGAAAAATCTGCGGGGTGTGGCATTGGCGCTTGCATTTGGGGCAGGGGATTTCTTGGAGAAAAAGCGAGCAGGGCTAGGGCTGTAGAAGGCAAAGAAAGGCGTCTTCTTTCCGGCATCTCTCTCCTCTTTTGGCTGCTGCTGCTCAGAATTGCTATTTTCTGCTGCATTGGATGGAGTTTCAGAGGGTTTCTTGATCTCGATCACATCTCTTGGAGCATAGGGATTGCGCCTTGTCTGCTTGGATTTCGAATGCCCTACTCCCATTTCCGCAAAATGCAATTTCCTTAAACCCTAATGATCCAAGCCTTTTCGAGTCCCATTTCCAACGGAAAAATGAGGTCTTTTCAAACACTGACAATCATCCAAGCCATTTCAAAAATTTCGACTCTGATTTCTCCAAAGATGCGATCTCCTCAAACCCTAGCAATCCAATGATCTGGATCTTCAACTCCCATTACCGCTGAAAATTCGATCTGCTCCAATGCTACTAATCCAAGGAATCTCGATTTCCGAAGACCACTTACAGAGAGAGAGAGAGAGAGAGAGAGAGAGATTCAAACCCTAATGAGCCGTGGGACTCCGAATCCAGTTTCCCAGAAATGAGATGCCTTTAAAAACCTTAATTCAAGGAAATTGCATGTGCAGTAGCAACTGGGTTTCGTGGAAACGAGAGTGGATCTGCGATTTCTCTCTCTCACTCTCTCGCTCGCTCGCTTGTTTTGTTTGTTTTTGGACTCCTTTTATCCGTTTGGGAAAGAGAGGTTTGGAAGGAAAGAAAACCCTAGTAAAAACACACCCCCCCAGTAACTAAAACCACACGGTCCTTCACCTCAGCAAATGAACTCAGCTCCTCTACGTACGCTTACGTAAAAATGACACGTGTAATATCACTGGACAAAAAGTCGTCTGCCAATTTTCTTTTCCCATGAAATTAAATATATAGGGAGGAATAAATAATCTTAGAATATTTTCGTACTTCATTTAAAAGGAAAATAAATATGGAATAAGGTACGACTTTATTGTCATAAGCATTGAAAGTACATTTGTTATAAAATTTTCTTTTAATGGTAATCATGAAAATTTCAAAATATGAGCTATATCATATATTGAATACAAAATTAAGGAATTTTCTAAAACTAAGAATTGAGACAAAAAATAATTCAAAGTCTTCCAATAAATTAATTATAATTAATAATCATTTAATCCATTGATTTTGATTTGATTACATTTTATTTTGAATAATAACATTTATTTCCTAAAATTTAAATATACATAACAGACACCCTCAAAACACATTGTGTGGAGTATAATAACATGTTATGTAGAATCTAATAACACAAAAATATCAAATTCTAAAAGTTGAGACTAAAAATTATTTGTCTTGTCTTATCCAAATCATCAAAGTTAATGTTATTTTGCTATTGATTTTGATTTATTTAAATTTGACTGTTAGATTATTTTTTAGTGAATTGATGTTTTACCTTGGTTAAAATATGGGCTCTATAATATACTTGATAGTGTAAATTAATATATAACTAAAATTTATAGCCACAAGTCATCTTTGGCATTCAAAATTTATAGTATGAATGTATGATAGTCTCTACTTTCGTATCTTAGATTAGATGACTAAAAATAACTTCCAGTAGCAATCACTAACTTATATCATGTTTAGAATTTTTATTTTTCATACTTTACCCTTCCATATTATCATTTTATATGATATTTTTGTGTTTTTTCTGACTTTAAGAGCTAAAAAATTATGATTTTTTTTTTTTTTGAATTTATGGGTAGAAGTAAACCCCCACAGGTGATACTCAGTGCTTTTAGGACACACAATGTAAAGTCACGGAGGGTCAAACCTGGCACCTCCCACTTCACAAGATGAGAGATTACCAGTTAAACTACACCCATACGGATTTATTATCTAATTAAAGTGAATTTTTTAGTTTAATGTTGATATATAGATATTTTCAATGACACTTTATAATTCACCAAAATCTAAAATTCCAAAAATAAAAAAAGCGCCTATATAGCTGTCATGTTTCGGTAAAAAAATATTAATGGCCGAAATCTCCAAAATTTTAGAATCATAACCGAAATTCATAAAATAGACCAAAATATCTAAAATTTTACCGCAATTTCAGCTGAAATATGAGCTGATACAGTGTTTTTTTTGAAAAATTACTAATATTTTTAATATTTTGAAGACCATGAGAACTTAATTTTTATAATAAATACCTTTTTAAAAATACCTTTTAAAGACATTAATTCATGTGTTCGACCTCGTTTCCATAAATCCGACGAGACTCAAACAGATTGTCGCCCACAGCTGAAAGAGAATCTTAATTTATCCGTTGGAGAGCTACTCACTGGTCAGTGCTACGTGAGTCATTCATGCAATATTAATTTTATGATAACTGTTATTATACTTAATAAGAAATTGAATTAAGAAGTGGAATTAATGAGTCATTCATGTAATAATAATTGTATAATAACTGTTATTATACTTAATAAGAAATTTATTAAAAAATGGAATTAATTAATAAGAGAGCGTACAAGCACAAGAAGTGGAATAGAAGCAATTAATCTCTGTTATCAAGACCATCGTCGCCTATTTATTTTATCGTATTCGCACGTGACAAACGCTGCTTGGATCATTTTTCATCGTTTAAAAATATCACAAGACATTTTTTTTTGCAATCACTCTACGATAATATTACAAGACATTAGTGTATAAAAATTAAATACTGCAATTTTATATTACATTATTATTGTAAAGATTCACATACACTTGAAATTTTTTAAATATTTAATCTAAGATTATAAAGTAAAGTTAGATAAGTAATTTAGGTTCTTGCTGATTACATCTAACGCGACGGGCTAAAAGTTAAGAAAATTAAACTTGTCGCATAATTAATCTCAAAATTAGAAAAACTTTTGCAAGTTATTTGACGGTGCACACGGCCCTGTATGGAAGTCATTTGGTAATTGATTTAAACTTGTGAAGTTAATAAATCTCACATTGTCTTTGTACAAAAAATCAGTGACCTTAAATAACATAAGAGATACCCTTCTCTTAATGACTAACTTTTAAAAGTGACTTCTACCTTTTAGTACTCTTAATATAATATCAGAGCCAAATACCATAGGGATCTACATGTGACAGAGTATGAAGTTCACAAGTCCCACATCGTGTGGCTATAAAATCAGAGTCGGGTACTGCAAGTATCTACGCGTGCAGCAGTTGCACGTGGGGATGATGTGAAGTTCATAAGTCCCACCTCACTTGAATATAAAAGTTAGTGATTGTATATAAGATGAGAAACAAAAAGCCTTCGTCCGATTAATTCTCCACGAGGAGCTTTCCTTTCATGTATATTCCTTAATTAAATTGTTTAAAATGTTACTTTCTTTTTAAATTTTAATTGGTTTTATATTGATGTTCATTTTATACATCTCACTCGAAGATCTTTATATAACCAATATATCACACTGGATCAAAGTTGATCAATTATTTAATTAATGAAAAATCAAAATTCATTTGATAAATACTTTAAAAATTAGATAGAAAAAGTGTTAGGAGAATTTTCCTTTTATAATTTTGTTACGAGAATAGAATTTCACTTTAAAAAAAGTTGTTCTTACAATTTTTCATGGTGAAATAATAGATGCCAATACCTTTTTAGAATGCCCTAGTGATGCATTGGTTCTGTATTAGTAGCGGTAAAGATTTTGTACTGCAGTGGGTCCCTTCTTTTAATAAAGATAGTAAAAAATATGGGTCACTTGGCTTATAGCCTTAACTAGAATTGATTTAGTTTAAATAACTTGAGCCGAAATTGATGGTTAATGACTGATGAGAATGACAGGATAAGAAAATCAGTAGGATTAAGTTAGGATTACATCAAAGTCAGAACATTATTATATTAAAACTAAACAATTTTTTAAGACGCTTTTCAAAAGAGAAATACCATCTATTCTCATTGGAGTGGATTAGCAATACTTAATGTTTGTGAGTCCTTTTTGTTTCTTCTTACATTTGCCTTCTCCAAACACGGCCGGCTTAGTTTATTCTACTGATTAATCTAAGTGGAGGTCAAAGAGTTCTCAACTTGTCATGGTTAGACAAAAGGATTTTAAAATCAGCACTTGACTAGTTCACTGTCATTTGATTTTATATAGAACTTCAAAGTTGTATCAAGTTTCTTTGGATTTAATCAGATGACTTAATATTGGGAGATTTTTTTTTTTTTAAAGTAACAAATACTATGATAAAGTTTAAAGAGCTAACTATAATCTAATGAAACTATGATGTTAAGAATATGTCAATATAATACCTTTTTAAATCAAAGCACATCAAAAGATATAGTATGTATAGACTGATTAAAAATTGTCTGCTTTAGTGAATTAGTTTTTCTTCGACAATGTTACCCATGAGCGACAGTTGTCACCCCATCCCCACTCTCCGGTGGCATTGCCCTTGAGCTCTATGGGGTTCAAAGGGATAAGGTCCATGAGAATGGGTGAGTTTAAAAGGAATTTCAAATGGTTCAAAAATCAATTTTGAAAATAGGGTAAATTTTGGATGTATTTTAAACTCATTACTGATATTAACTAGAAATGAGTTCAAATTGGATATTGTGATAAACGTCTGGTGGGGTGTATGTGGGGCGGGTAGGAGGCACTAGTAGGCAGGCCCGGCCTTGGTCTTAGACGAATTAGGCCACTGTCTAGGACTTCCAAGTCGAGTTAAATTTTTTAAGTTCACACACCTTATTTTATGTTAGAAAGTTATTTTAATGTTTATTTTATTAGCAAATGGTTTTGGGGCGTGATGTTAGTTGGTATGACTTGCGTTCCATATATCATATGTTCGATTCATGTTGGGTACAATTTTTTTCCCCATTTTTTTTTTCCAAAATTTAAATCTATAATTCTAATAAAATGAATTAAATATCATGATAAAAAACATATATCCTTTAGTTTTATTTTTATTTTAAAAATTAAGAAAAAATATTTTTCTTTTAGTTTTATTTTTATTTTAAAAATTAAGAACTGGGATGATTAATTGACTCTATTAAAAGATTAAAATGATTATATAAAGGTCAGATTTTAACTAATCATTATTCTTATAAATTTTTTAGAAATTTTAATAAAAGTGTGACCTAAAGAAGTCCCCAATTGAGGAAACTTATTATTCATTGTAATATAGATGGTTGAATAGAAAGAAAGTGGGTTTACATTTGAATGACTGCTTTGTGTGTTTTATAGTTTATAATTGAGTGATAATTTTTTAATATAATTTTACTTTATAAATTGTTTTAAATGCATTATATACTTTAGCATGTCAACTACTCTTTTTAATACAATAAAATAGTAATAAAAAAAAAATATACATGACACAAGTGGAAATTAAATTTGTCAGAAGAAAGATTAAATAGATTAACTATCTTATCTATTGAAAAAGATATGTAAAAAAAACTTAAATATAGTAATTTAATTAGTATTTTGCGTCTCAAAATCCTTGAGAAAAATAAATTTTAAATAATATTTTGTTATAAATTTGATTATGCTATTTTATTTGGATGTTTTATATTTTGTAAAAAAAAATATGATTTTATTTTCTATAAGTGTATAAAAGGCCCATTTAAGAATTCGCCTAGGACTCCTGAAATCTCAAGACCGGCCCTGCTAGTAGGTTACCATGGTAGGTGATCATTAGTAAGATCCAATATGAGGTTCATAAGTAGTATGCCTACACTTCATTATATGGAGACCTTTTTCTCAAAGGAGTTTGGGAAAAACAAAATTGAGCATTAGTATAGACTAAAAAAGTGGACAATATTCACACAAATGAGAGGTGTAAATATGAATGCAATTTATAAGAATAGATGAATATAGGAAGGTGAGAGTATGAATTTGAATCCAATAAACCTCACACGAGGGCTTAACCAAGAGATGAAATTTTTTCCTACTTCCACATGAAAATGCAATTGCTTAGCTAAATTCAAGTTTTTTGGAATATGTAAAACATAGCTGTCTGAACTACTTGCTCTAAATAAAATTGAATGTAAACACAATTTAGCGTTCTACACTAGCACAGAAATATGTTCTACACTACGTTCCGTACAGTACTCTGTGTTTTTATCAAGCGCAACCCATCGACTTGCATTCTCTTCTCACTCTTCCATTCTCTTATTTTTCCCCTTGTTTCATTATTGGTTTTTATATTGACGGCTATTGTCGAAAAGATTGAGAATATTAAAATCGATCATCGGACTGGAAACGTTCGATTCACATATCTTCTAAGTGCTTTCTATTGCTATAAACAACACAGATGCTACCATCAACGTCATCTTTGACACACCTTGATTTCTCTCTCACTCTCTTACTTTAAAGAGATCGACCGTTGGTTATGGTAATTTGATTTCTTCTAAAGTTAAAAGAAAAATTCTCAAGGGTTTGGAACTTAGTTCTAGTAGTTTTATGTCCAAGAATAGTGTGAAAAAATGAAGAATCTACTATGGATTTTGAAGATGTGAAGTCAATAGAGACTTTGGTAAAGGAAGAAGAATGTGAAGAGGATTATAGAGATGTGGAGTCGAAGATAAGGAGTAAAAGTGGAAGCTAAAGCTTAAAGCTTAAAGAAAAAAAATTGATCTTGGTTCTGAATGACATTTTTTCCTTAAAAAATGACTTCTCATGATAGAAGTATTTTCGTATTAAATTTAGCACAAGTCATTCTGAGCTAAAAAAAAATTGGAAACATTAATTTTGAGATATTTTCATCAAATAAAATCTCAAGTAGTTATGTCAGTGATTTGGGTTAGGTTAGGATCGGCTGACCATGAATAAAAGATGAATGTACTAATGTATCTTCTTTCATTTTATTGGGTTAATTTGACTGTGACTATTATTAATTGAGTTAGAATATCAATTCAAATTTAGAATTATCAATTTGTATTTGAGTTAAGTGTACATTTAAAAATTTGTACCAAAAGTCTACCAAGCTAGGTTCAGTCAATGGAAAATGGTGACATTGGTTTGAATTCAGTGAATTGTACCGATCTAGCACTAAATAGTCTATAAAAATCAATGAGTTAGACAACTCAAACTTGAAATTAATGAATTGGTCGTAACTTGAATTTATAAGTTAGAAAAAAGAAATTGTTGAGTCTCCTCACAATTTATGGCATTGAATACTCAAAGATTGAAGATTAAGAATAGTCAAGGCATCAGCCAATGGTTTCAAGTGCAAGCAAAGAAGAGCAGAAAGCTTCGCATGTAAAAATAAGAATAATGTAAAAATAATTATTAATATGAAAACAACATTGGGCCTCTGATTTAGTGATCTAGTATCATTTCATAGGCCCCACCTCTGATGACTCATGAATAAAAAAGAAGCCCTATGTAAGAGTGGTCCTACAACTTTTTGACCCAAAATTCCAATCCTCTGGGCCCCACCATTGATGATTCATCAACAGAAGAGAGAGAAAAATCCTGCCTATGGGGCCCTTTAATGTTCAATGTACCCAGTTGTTTTCTTAATCATATCCTCAGTCCAGTTATGTTTTTATTGGTTGAATAAATGCACTAAAGTGATCAATATTTTGTCATCCCATGGTCGCATAGATTAATATTTCCTACATGCCAATATTATTAATTACACTATTTTATGTTAATTATTGACAATCATATATTCCTTCTGTCTCATTTTAATTAATTGTATATCGGTTCTGCAACAATATTATTCATAAGTTCATTTTTTGACAGATGACTACAGCCATTTCCATTGAGGTGGTAACATATCATATTCTTAAAGAGCTCGCTTACAACAATTTTTTAATTTTTTTTAAAAAAATTGAATTATTTTTAATAAAATATACTTATTAAATGAAAAGAAATTATATTACATGCATATCAAAATATAAAAAATGATTTTATTAGCAATTTATATTATAAAATAATCATCAAATTTAAAACTACTATCAATTATTAAAATATCAAATGCACATTTTATGATCTTTTCGTTATAACAAGTTTTTTATCTAAAATAAATAAAAAAACACTAAAAAAGAACTTAGAGTATAATGAAGAGAATGTATCTTCATCATAAAGTGAATTCTACCTAATTTGAATAAAATGGATTAAGAACTTTATATATGATATAACTCAAATAAAATTCTTTAATCTGTTTATAATCATTTTGTGAAATAAACTATGAAAAATTATTAATTTTATAACAATTAAAATTATAAAATTATAAAATCAATACAGTTCTCACTATTTGTTGAATAAAAAACATTCTTACGTCTTTTGCCACAAGAGTTGACCATCAGATGGACCAACCAATCCCGGTGGACCCACTAGATCCAGAGAGGACCCACCACAACCAGAGCCCCAAATAAACAATCTGGTCTTCAGAATTTCAAGTGATTTGACTGCAGATACCACTCTAAAAAAGGTCGAAACTGTCTGTACAAAGCTCTTCTTTCTCAGGATATGTTCTTGTGTGGGGCCTTCAAACACTAGTTTTGAACTCTAGACCCAAAATTATTTCACTTCCTCGCAAACTTCTTCTTTAATCATATCACTGGTGATGTTAATAGAGTAAATTTAAATAAATTTAAACGTATTCATATTTTATTTATTGAAAAAAGAACTTAAATTAAATATGAATATCATCAGTAGACATTTTACGCTGAATTTTTTTCAGTTTCTTATACAATTCATCTAATTATATAAGTATATTTATTTTTTATAAAATATTTAAAAAATATATCTCACTAAGAAAATTTTGTTATTACAACTCTTTAATTTATAAAAGATACTTTGAACACTCAATTTATGAGATTTGTGTTTTTGTAATTGAATATAAAAAATAAATAGTTAATGATGGTTCTTGTAATTATTGAAATTATAGGAGTGATTTTTAATTTTTATAAGATATAGTTGTTGTCCAATTGGTAATCTCTTACTTAAAGAGGTTCAAGTCCAAATGACCTGACTTAGTGTGCCTTAAAGATAATGAGTATCACTTAACACTGTAATTTCTTTTGATTTTCTACATAAAAAAAAAGTTTTTTAACTTTTTATAATTAAAATAAAATACGCTAAGGTATTTTAAAAGTATCCCAAATCGAATCATCCCAACCATTCAATTTTGGTTTGTAATTATTGAAGTGCATCAACTTTTTCTTCTTTCCCTCGTACCCAAATACACACCCACGGCAAAAGAAGGTTGCAATCATTGTTCTCGACTTTGGTGCACCGAATTTGACCACCCTATAAATAATCATTTCCTATAAATAATCATTTCTTCATTAATCATTCTCTCGTATCTTTATTCTGACAGTAAAAGGGTTGGGACCCTTCCTTTTCAAGTAGAAGTTCAAAAACAATATAGAAAAATCCACTAATAATGCCGTGTTTTCATTTAAATATATAAAAGTAATAAACAGTAGTAGAGAATTTATATTTATACTGTTCCTAATTATTTCTTATCACATATATTATTTAAAATAATTTGATAGAAAATAATTTTTATAATTTACTATATTAATAAAATGACTAATTTACTTATAAATTGATCCACATGATAAAATTTAAATGATGGTAAATTGATCCACTCGATTTTTCTTGTTTTCTTCATCAATATTTACAATTTTCAAGTTGAATTTTTAAATACGATTTGAATTTTTTAACATTTACAAATTTTAACCAATATTTTAATGAAAATTTAGGCCAATATTTGTTGAGGTGCAAAACTTGCAAGTCGTGCAAGGTCAATCCATTATAAATTCATTTTCTTTTTCATTCCGGATTTTATATTACCGTGTAAAAATTAGTAAGTCACTAGGATTTGATAGTAGAAACCTGAAGACACCCAAGTACAAGTGTACAACTTGATCATGTATATTCACTGAGAGAGAAAGAGAAGAGACCCTCCAACTCTATATGTGCTATATGAGTTGATAATTCATCTTAAATTGGGTGTTGATTGATTTGAATCAATTTAAATCGAAGTCAAGTTTTGAGTTTTACTCGAGTCTAAAATTTTGAAGTCTGAATCTACTATATTTGATATTTCAATTGAGCTGAGCCTAAATGAATGAAGTGTCACTTGTGATCTTAACATGGAATAGTTGACACTTTTATTTTTTAAATTTACGTGTGAAAAATCATAAGAAACTTAGTGTAAAAACCCTCATGCGTGATATTCACTATCTTTAAGACACACCAGATGAGATTATGGAGGTTTAAATCTAGTACACCTCTTACTTTTTCAGACGAAAAATTACCAGTTGAAATACATTCAATTAGTAGACACTTTGATTCAGGATCTAAAAATTTTTATATTAGAATTTCATAGTAATCTGATATTTATGACTTATAAAAAGTGGTATGAATTCAAAATTTTGTCTAACAACATCCTACTTAAAAAATGTGAAGGTCTTTTAAATTCTTTCATAATAAAAAACTGTGACTTTCCACTCACACAAGTGAATAAAAGAAGAGAGTGAAGTTTTCTCGTTTTGGATGGACAACTTGTTATTCTTTAGAAGGTAATGATTTGGAATGGTAGGCACGTGGTTGCGTTACGTGACAGCAAATGCATTAGTTAAATATGAGAAACAAGTGTCTGTAAAATCCAAAGAACTGTGATTCTATTTCTAAGAGTGGCAGAAAGAGAGAAGACAGTCGATACGTAACTATCAAGAAAAAGAAGGAGAGGGACATATAATTATTATATTAAAGGGGTACAAGCAGTGACTTTGGCTAGGGAAATACATTGGCTAAAAGAACTAAGTCAGATTACAATAGCATGTCTTATGGAGAAAGGCAAAGACAGATGCACGCATCTCCTATGCTTCAATTATAAGGTCCAGTATGATTACTTGGAAAAGTATCAATCTATATTGGATAAACTTAAATGCTACTACATATTTTTATTTATAATAATTCTTTATTAGATAGCGATTCTCCTATAGGTGTTCTGTATAATTAAATATGAGATTTAGAGTATTGTCTATTTTGTCTTTATACTGTGGTATAAATCGACTTATTGACCTGTTTACTGGATCACTGACCCTTTCACTGCAGTATAAATCGGCTCACTGATCAGATTATTGACTTGGATTACTGAAATCGAATCACTGAAATTTATTTAAGTGAGATTATTTTTTTCATACAAAACATCAAATCAGATCAATGAAATAGGATTGTTGACCGGATAACTGAATTTTTTTAAATACTTTCTTACGACAGTAGAAGGGTAAAATGAGCAATACCCTAAAATCTGTGTCTCGTTGTACAAAATGTTTGTGGGAGGATCACTACTCTTCTTTATCATAAAATGTTATTTGAAAAAAAGATACGTAGAAGGATTAGATTATAGTAATATAATATTTACAGATATTACGTATATCAGTCTCACACTAAAAATAAGTACTATAATTGCTGTACAAAACTGGATTTCAGACCTCTAAAAACAACATATATGTTGTCCAAACAGAACAAAAATTTATGAATAATCTTTCTTCACGTATAAGCACAGACAAATTTGGAGAAGTTTAGAGTAGACTGACAAAATTTGATCTAATTCAAATAGTTTGAATCAAGCTCAAGAGTTAAGAGTTGTTGGCTTGAATTCAATATCAACCCGTCTCCACTAATCCGTTGTCAAGTTTACCTTGAACTAGACCTGATAAAATTTGATCCAATCCGATTGCGAATCCAAACATTTAAATGAATATGTGTTTAAACATTTGTGACATAAAAACTTGATATAGATTTGAACTAACTAACTCATCTAATAAATAAATAAATAATAGATTAAAAATCATTGACTCGAACGCAAATAAGACCTGGCTTGAAATCAACTCAATCCAATGCCGTGCAAGATATAATTTAGGGGTGAGGAGAGGTCTTCAACGGTTTTACTGCAGTTGCCAAACAATGCATAGCCCTTTCTCCTTTTCTTAGAATCAAAACAGGTTGACTTCCTACATCTGCACCATCTCAAATTTATACTAAAATATTACTTGTACATGACGAAAGAGTTTGTAGGTATGGCTTCCAAAAGTGTTATTTCCTTCGATGATGGGCAACTACATAAGGTAGAATAATATTACAAAAATCGAGCCTTCTCAACCAGCAAAATGAGGAGTGGGCTATTTGGACACGAGTCCTAATAGCTAACTTTTGTATCCTTTAGGAACAGTGGACTCACCTGTGAAGATTTTAATAAGATTGTATTTGAATTTATCACATGTAAATTGAAAAAAAATAAAAAATATGACAAAAATCAACTCATTTTAGATAGCAAAATGAGGAGTTGGCTATTTGGTCAAGTGTGGCCTCATTCAGATAAGTTGCATATAGGACTTGATGAATTGAACTATTGATCTATTATTGGATTTTACTATAATTGTGGAATGCTTAAAAATCTTTTTACTTTCGTTGGTCTAGTTGAAAAAAAAAAAAATTGTTAAAAAAAAAATATTCTGTGCACTTTTGCCTTAAACATTTTCAAGATAGGGGATAAAAAAATTCTTTTAAGTACTGAGAAGAAGAAAAAAAACTCCCTAGATGATTCAGAATACAGCTTCAAATTTTGAAACGTTTCCTCCGTTTTAAATAGGTTAGACAGCTAGAGAGATCTAGGCTTCATCCTTCATTAGCTCATAGAACTATAGGAGAGCTTGGTTTCTGATTTAAAAATCCATACTATACCCTTTTTATATGTGATGATATTCAACATTTTATTTGGGGCAAATTTGATATATGAGATTGAAAAAATTTAGCTAAAACTCTGATTATTTTAATCATAATGAGGTGAGATATTTAATTTTTTTTTTTTTTAATTTACATGTGGGAAATCGTGGGAAACTCATAAAATTCTCTTGAGTGATACCCAGTGCCTTTTGGACACACCAGGTGAGCCCATATGGATATAGTCTCCTGCCTTAATTTTTTTTCCTGTAATAGCGAGATTGAAATCAAAATTTTAACTGAAATTAATCAAATATGAGCCGATATTTTGGCCTTATTCTAGCTAAAATCTCAACATGCTAGAGTGTTTCTTCATGCCTTAATATAAGATGTTCCCATTCTGTTGTGTATTTTTGAAACTATCAAATACTGTTTGCGCTTTGCTGTGTAAAAAAATTTCAATTATATTGACATCGTGTAATTAGAACAGATGTATCTCAAAGGACTCATCCAATCACCAATGATTGTCATTTTCAATGTAATAAATATAGAAGTGTCTCTTAACCTAACTTGATAACTTATTGTGTCATTGTCATGATCAAAGTCAAATGTTTCCTAAGGGTGATATGAAGCTGACTGTCACCCATAATTAAATACATTTAGGTGCGTAGCAATTAATAAAAAAAGTTAGAGAATCCTTTTCAGTTGTCAAATTATTGGAGCAGTGTTTGCAATTGCAATAAAAAGATAGGAGTTTATTCTCATATTATCTCTTATAAATTTAGTTTCGTGAGATGTGAAACATTAAGAAAAAATAAATACATTTGGACCCTGTTTTGATTTAAACCATAAATTTCAATTCATCTCATAACTTAGTAAAAGGCCCTACAATGAGTGTAAATGGATATCATATAGATCTAATTCATTTGGTAATAGATGGAGGGAATAATACTAAGAGATTCGCCTAGTGGTTGAGACATAAGACTATAGGATTGGGCTCTTGAGTTCAATCTTTGATAGCTCTAATGAAGGGTCCGTGAGATATGTACAAGACATGTATGTGTAGGGAGGTATGCACATACCTCGAAGAACTAGTCAAACCAAAATCAAGGATGTACAATCCATATAAGCAGAGAAATTATTTGTTAATTATTGATTTGTTACAAATTAAATAAGCATTTTTAACGAGATCCAAATTGGAGGAGTAGGATAAGTTGGTTTGGAAAATTTATGCTTTAGATTGGTGGCCTACCGAGCTTGAGTGGATAACTGTTACATAATTTCTTAAAGGCCACGAATGTTTTATGATCTATAGAAATTATTTTGGTTACATGATTTTAAATTCAATTTCTGAGATAATAATGGATATAAATAAAGAAAAGTGTAAACATAGACTTGATCACCAATTCACAATAAATCTATTCTTAATAAATATTTTTTCTGAAGAATCTCTCGAGAAAATAAAAAAGGGAACTTATATTAATTTCAACAATGATCATGTAATCAACGGCTAAGGCTATCTAAGACCATGGAATGCATGTTTAAAAATACAAATAGTCTAAAAATAAAAGAATGGGCCCAATCACTCCATCGTTATTATAATGCAGCGGTCTATATCACATGTAGAATATGTCTGGGGCATTTTGTCTTTGTCATTAATTAGGCTTAGATGAAGAAAAGATTAGGGTTTGTTTATTTCCCGTTGGGCCTGATTTTGAACAATTGAGCTCCATTCAGGAATTAATTTTCCAAATCAACTCATTGTATGAATGTTTGCCATTTTCTAGTTAAAAAAAATCGAAGAATAAAGAAATAATTTTTTTCTCTTATTTTATGAAAAAGGACTGTTTATCAATAGTATAAAATATGAGATATTTTTCTCTTTTTTTGTTAAAGAATTTATTTCTTACGTTGGAAGATAGAAAAATTTAATGAAGAAATGAGGGAGGTTTTCCTTACTTAACAATGTCTTATCCATTTTTTTTTGTAAAAATAATTTTTTTAATGTAAACAATAGAAATGTTGGATTTTATAGCCACGGGGCATGTTGGATAATATGAAATGCACTCAGAGACAATTTTTCTTGTGGAATAAATTTCTTTAAGGAAATTGGCAAACTTAGAGACACAACTAACCTGCCATATTCACAAGATAGTTGTAAAGTCTCTGCAGGAGATAAATTAGTTGAAATTGAAAAGAATTAAAATCTCAATATGATGTTCATTTACAAATAAAATTAGAAATCATATTATAAGTGTCAAACTGCCAACTCTAAATATATTTGATAAATGAATTTAACGATGATGAAATTAATTTTAAACCCTCAAATAACGTCATGCAAATATAGTGAAACTAGCTAATAGACTCAGAAATAGGTGAACAAAATGATTATCAATTATATTTATACATATGGGTATTAAGTTGGTACGGGTTAGGTCAGTTCGGATGCGGTTCGGTCAGTCCGGGTCAGTTTTTTTAAAAGCCAAATCCAATCCGACCATTATTTAATTTGAGACTTTAATCCTTTAACTCAAAGATAGAAAAATATTCAACTCAGCCCACCAATTTTTCGTGTCGGGTCATGCAGGTTGGGGTAAAACCCAACCCAAGTTTCACCCCTACTCATAAACATAGTCCTAAAGATTTCAACATTTTTCCACCAAACATGTAACTAGGTCTTTAATTGAGAGACCAAGACCTTTGAACAATTTTCCAAGTCTGAAAAATTGCTTGTTTGAAAGTGGACAAGGTGTATGTCCATTTGCCAGGGGAATGGATCTGCGCGTGTAGAGCCGGTTTAGCTTGGCGTGGCATTGTGCGGTAAAGTGAGGTGAGGTAAGGTTTGGGCTTGGGCCTATCTCACATTAAGATCCTTAGTGTGATCCAACCCATTATCGTTTTGTTACAATTAAAAGGGGATTGGCTTGACAGTCAAGAAGCTCCTCTCATGAAGGAAGGTCTTGAGTTCGATTCACGCTTAAACCTCTATAGATCATTCTTCATGGGGTTACTCTTCATCGCTTGAACCTGACATGTGTATGTAGAGAGGTATGCACATACCCCAAATGATTAGTTAGGTAAAGTCTTCTACCGGTGAGACGACTGGACACCTCTGATAAAAAAATAAATTTATCATTTTACTACAAGAGTGAACTAAATTTTTTTTGTTGACCTAATGTAAATTGTCTTTGCCACTTGAAGCTATTGCTGTAATACTCTGCCTCAAAAAGTCCCACATTGCTAGTTGTATTGGAAATTTTCTGATATATAAGTGGTAGCCTTACTCCTTTTAGCATGAGGCTTTTTGGGAGCAAAAGTGGGTTGACTCGTCAATTGAAAGTTGTGCAGTCCATGTGTGAGACCCAGAGTGGACAATATCATGCTAGCAGGACCGGTCGTTACAAATGATATCAGAGAATGGTTCAACTCTCTGCCTGAGGGTATGTGCTTGGTTGTTGTGTGTGCAGAGCCGGAGACAACTCTTACTTTAAAGGGGGTAGATTATAATACTCCATCCCAAAAAGTCCTACATTGCTAGTTGCATTGGAAATTCCCTGGTATATAAGTGGTATCGTGCGTGCCATGCGTGAGACCCAGGACAGACAATATCATGCTAACGAGGCGGGTCGTTATAACATGTGTGAATTAAAAAAAATCAAGGGAAATGTGTGAAACACTGCAACTAGAGTGGTAAATTCAGCTGTTGATGGTAATCTATTAAATAAAGCAATTAGTTGCTTTCTTTAAAGACGTAATCTATTAAATAAAACAATTTAGTCACAATTTGATTTAGTTAATTTGGCCTAAGTGGTAGGTGTTAAGTATATTACTAACTCAGTTTGGTGAGATTAAAGCTCATTTTCACCTTATTTAACCTTACTTAGAGAATAGGTATATGATTAGATTTGGTTAACTTGTAAGCCAAGAAAGAACTTGACTTAATTAGTTCAAAACTCAGTCTATAGAGCTTGGCCCTACCAAGTTACTAGGTTCTTTATTGGGTCAAGAACTCGGCATGGAAACTATGCCTTGAACCATAATTGGAGGACTTGGAAATAGAGTAACAAAATCCTTTAGTACAGTTGATGGATCTCAGTGTTGAAATATGTTTGAATGTTATAATTATTAAACATATAGCACCAACTCTACATAAATGGAACAAAATGCCTAAATATTAAATTAATGTACATTGACTAGCTTTAAAGACTTTCTCAGCTGACTTTTAGAGATAAATAACTCTTTAGTTTCATGGAGATCCATGAAGAGAGAAAGGTCAAGTTGATGGAAATTAATCGATGTGGGATTTTGTTACTTCGCATCAACTTGGTGGAAGCAAAACAACTTCAGCTTTTTGATATATACAGTTTAACTCTAAAGAAGGTTAGAGAATCTCACCACTTTCTATACATAGATTAAGAATCAAGAGAAAGCCATGTGCATGATCATGTTGGCATTTTTCTAGTTTTAAATCTTAGAGGATGAAAGTGTTGGTTATAAATTCAAAGATGAGTTTTCACTCGGTATCCGGCTAAAAAGACTAACATATTAGGTGGAGTGACCAAAGTTCTTTATATGTCCATAAATTTCTCCCTTCACAACTAATTTGGAACTTGTTTTCTGCTCCAACAATCCCTTCTTCGAACGAGGCTTTCCGACGGATAGAACGTCATCAGCTATCTCATCCGACTAGGAGATCTCTTGAGTCCACATGTGTTGACTTGGGAATATAGCTCTAATACCACTTGTTGGGACTGTGTATTCAACCAAAAAGGCTAGCCCATTAAGTAGAGTGACCCAAGTCTTTTTTAAGTCCCTAAATTTCTCCCTTTACAACCAATATGGGACTCGTTCGCTGCCTCAATAATTTCTTCGTGTAGGGGCTACTATAAAATTAAAAATTGGGCTGTATATCAGTACATAGACATGAAAGTTGTAATGTTAAAAGTTAAATCTTCAGTCAAACATACTTCTTCAAGTAACTTTTAATTTGATATTTTAATGTCGTCTTATATGTGTAGAAATGACTTTAGCCTTGGTTATGGACTTATGGCAATTACAATCTTTCCAAATAAATATAGTTTTAAGTAAGAAGAGTTCGACTAACAAGATCTTTTAAGTGAGATTCTTCAACAAGACTTTATATCAAATATATCTTGGGTACTATATAGTTAAGTGCATTGGATACGTGATTTCATGGAAACTAAGTTGTGAAGTTTTACCATCATTTGATTATCAAAGCCATCTAATTCCGCCTTTTAAGTTTTGATGAATACAAGTCATTGGTTTTTTAAAGTTTAAAATCAAGAGATAGGATGATCAGATGAAGATGAAACTTCACACGTACCCTTATTGTATAGTCCTCTTTACATCACACTTAACCATGTGAAATCAAAATCCATTTAAAGGGCAATATTGGTGCAGTTGTCACCTTCCGGGCACTAAGTTTTGGCGGCACCCTTTGGATTGAGTGGGCTCATCTGGGACAAATGATTGGAGTTGGACAAGTTTTTGGAGTTGACACCAGAGGAAGGTGTTAGGCACCTTCAAAGTGGCCATCGAACCAGATGGTCCATTTCAACGTCATTGAGTTTTAAGTTAACCTAGAAACGAGTTCGCAATCCTTCCATTTATTTGAGAATAACTCAGAAATGAGTCTGCAATTAAATATTTCAAAATGCAAATATATTACCAAAATTGGATCCTTACTTTCAGGAAGTACAAAATCCTATTTCACAATAATCTGCAGGACAACATTCTATTTCAGGTTGGCATTATAGGGCAAAACTTTAATTTTAAGATAAAACAATATTATTACCTAGATCAGATCCATTTTTTTTTACTGTTAATCATTTTGATTGTCATGGCAGATCATTAGATATTGATGAAGCATGATGCAAGTAATTTTTTTTAAATGCACCATGTTACTAATGTCAATGCTATGGTGTTTTAGAGAACCACAATTTTTTTTATACCAAATCTATTCACACGTGTGGATACCTTGATAAAATAAAGCTAATAATATTTCTTTTCTTTAAAGGCAAAGTATACTTCTCTAAAGCTGACGACTCAATTGGCACAATTATTAGACAACATTTCTCTTTACTTTTCTCTTTACTTTTTAGGAGTCATTTGTAAATAGCTAATTGAGAGAGAGAGAGGTGAAGTACATGGATTGCAGATGATTATCATCCAGAGACGTGGACACTTTCAGTGTTGGTTCTGAAATATCTTAAAATTTTTGAGGTCCTAAATAAAATTGTTAAGACAGGATCCTACTGTTAAAATCTCATAAGCTCTAATGCATGTTATTTTATAGACCTATTTTGGAGGACCATAAGGTGGTGGCCTACGCCGCCTATAGTCAGGACCAGCCCTGGACACCTTGATAAACTAAGAACATGTGAAATCAGACAGTCCTGTGGAGAAGTATCTCGAACAATGTTGACTGATGGCCAAAGTTGTTGTTGAGATGGTGTAAATAAACATGATCTAAAAGAAATCAAATCGAATTTGCTTAGAAATTGTTATTGCAATGCTTCCTATTCAGCAGTGAATGTTAACCATTCTGGGCTGTTTGGAGTTCTGGTTGCCTAAATTATCTAGTTAACTTTATGCACTCATGTTTCTGTCTTTGTTTCAGAGCCTCTACGAATATGGAAAATTCGAACATCAATGATACATTATTTAGTCATGTGTGACATGAACACTAATTATTTTGGTCAGTATATTCAAAATATCAGTCAAAATTTATCAACTATCCCACACACCAACAAAAATTCAAATGGTTGTTCAAGAGACCATAGAAAGTAATGAATGATTGAAAGCAAAAAGCACAGAGATATTGATATAATGATCAGAAAGGCACAGGCCAAACTAGCAAGAAGAGGGGTCCCCTTCTATTTTGCCCTTTCCTTTTCACAACTGATTGTCCTTTCATCCTTATCTTATCGCTTCCACCATCGTCTTTCCATCATTAGAGTTGGTCACATCAAACCTAAAAGGCTTTTCTACTTTCCTTACTTGTTTTCCCACTTCAAAGATTCCAAAGACACCCATCAACCCTGCTATCTTGCTATCTGCTCCTCTCATTTCTCACACCATCCATTCTTATATGTACTTTCCATATCCTTGCTGTCATCGAATCAAATTCTATTATTTCATATACCATATATATATTTATCAAAAAAATTATCAAAATATGTTGTGTTTCAGTAGATAGCAAGACGTCTCTTACAAATGAATTTTAGGATATACGTTGTTGGATTTGATGTAAAGAGAACCGCATGAATAATTTTTATATGAAGTTTCAAACTCCATCTGGTAATTCTATCTGTGAAGTGACAAAAAGTTCTACATCAGTTCATTCAAGAAATCAATAGCTCTATATAACACTTGAAATACCCTCATCTCAACGGCTAGTTTTTTAGAATAAGTTCTGCTTCAAAAAATGTTATCATGTCATGATTTTTTAACATGATATCAGAGCAGGTTTCGCGTGCCCAATGCACGTCAGGACCAATGTCAAGTTTCCACGTGCATTTATAGGATCCAATTGCACGATAGGGCTCCTACATCTGTTAATTCAAGAAACTATCAACTCCATATAACACTTGAGTCACCTTCCTCTCACAGACTAGATTTTGAGAGTAAGTTCTATCTCAAGAATGTTACCATGTCATGATTTTCTTAACATTATTCTTTGATTCTAAACTTTTAAAAATCAATAATTAATATTATCAAAATTTAAAAATCAAGATTATATAACTTAGATCGTTAATTGATAATAAAACTTTATATACTCCATATCCATATAATTAAATTACCTATCAAATGAATTTAAATTTGTAAAACTCATGATTCATCCAATGACATATGTCATTAGTGTGTCCTGCTAGCCTAGTTCTATATATATCAGAGAGGCTTTTCATGCACCCATACTTGTTACATCTTCCTCCATTCCTCTAGACTTTAGCAGGTAACCCCTTCATGTCTTCCTCAGTCTCCTGTCCATGCCAATCCATGGAAAATCCTGCGATACTCTCGTCCCTTCAACAAACATCCGGCGATAGGCGGTCGAAGACAGGCTGGCTCTTTCGAATGTTCAAGCTGTTCCCCCTACTGAGCTCTGGCTGCAATATGGTGGCAATACTGGGCCACCCGCACAAGACGCTGCTCACCAATGGTACAACAACGGGGACTCTGTTTGGATATCGGAAGGGAAGGGTGAATTTGGCCATACAAGAGAATCCCAAGTTTGCTCCTTCATTTGTTATAGAGCTACCACTGCTTACCAAAGCATTGCACAAGGAGATGGCCTCGGGCTCGGTCAGGATTGCACTAGATAGTAAAACAAGGAATCACAAGAAGAAGCTATTGGAGGAGTTGGTGTGGGCAGTCTATTGCAATGGACGTAAAATTGGCTACTCCATTAGAAGCAAGCAAACATCAGAGGAGGAGCTTCATGTGATGCAGTTGTTGAGAGGGGTATCCATGGGTGCGGGTGTTGTCGACGGGGAATTGACGTATATGAGGGCTCGATTCGAAAGGGTGGTTGGATCAAAGGATTCAGAGGCATTCTACATGGTGAATCTTGATGGGACTGGTGGTCCAGAGTTGAGCATCTTCTTCGTAAGGATTTAAATATATTGAGATCTTGAGTATATTTTAGAAAAAAACAAAAGGAAATTTTCTTTAGATGAATCTATATGTACATTGTCTGTGATCATCCATGCCAGTGCTATGAAATGAAACTCAACCACCTCCCAGTAAAAGGAAAAGAAAGTCGCCCAGAGAATCCTGTTTGTCAAAGCTAGCTGTGATCTTGTTTGATTTGTACTGCTATAACAGCAGCATACAAGGTTTTTTATTCTTGTTTGAATGTTAGAAACAGAGCCATGGTTGATTTCAATGTAAAACATAAATAATACCAACTGTAGTTTGAAAACTCCAAACAAGTCGGTCTGAATTAATTCTTATTAGAAAATCAAGACTGGATAACATTTTTGAGGTATAACTCACTCTCAAAAGCTTGTCATTGAGAGGAGAGTACCACAAGTGTCATATAGAGTCATTTGTTTCTCAATTACCCGATGTGAGAATTTTGTCACTTCTACAATTCTATTCGATGGGATTTCAAGTTGACTAAGTTAATAAGTTTGATCAATTTCTTTTTAAGTTGAAGTAAAAAGCTTGAATGAAAATAAAATTTCGATATGAGTGAGATATTCGAGACAGTTCTTTTCTAAAGTTGGGAGTGAGGAAATCATACAGGATAGAATTTTTAAGACATCACCAGAGAATTCTATGTAATTTGCAATCTTGAAGCATGGCCGACACTTGATTGTGGCAAAGGTACTTCTCTAGTGAAAATCATCAAACCTCAGAGGGACAAAATAATGTATGAACCATTTTTCCTATAATTTTATTGTCAAAAATAGTATCATATAATAACTAGTACAATTGAGTTAAGTTTTGGCTTGATTTAACTGAGAAAAAAATATAGGTTAATAGTTTGTGTTTGATTAGGTGGTATCATCCAGTTAGGTTGACCCTTGGTCATGGATCGAATTGACTAAACAATAAATCTTGTCATGAGTCAAGGATTAAGTTACAGATTATGTAGAAAAGGACCAAATTATGAAAATAATTTTTCACAAAAATATTGATAGAAGACAATTTTAATATAAAAATGGAATCATTTCCTATACACATTTTATATCTGTTTGTATATTCTCCTAAAAAAAGAAATTGCAGAAAATGCGACCTCTATTTTCAGACAGAATTGTTTTATATACAGAAACACACAAAGTTAAACACGAGAGAGACACATCTATTTTCACTAGCCCAAGTGAACAGAGAAAATGCATTTCTCAGTAAAAAAGACGAGGAATTTTATCTTTTTTTGTAGAAAATTAGGACCTTACACTGAGTTAAGAAACTCTTGAGTGTTGAAAGACAACTAAGCTGAGTTGGATAGGTTCAAGAAGGGTCCTAATTTGGGTCTTCAGCCCAATTTTTCTTAGACCCACCAGACAATTATCAACACAATAACTTCAATGAAGAAGACAACTACTTCTCATTAATAGGAGATACAACTAAGTAGATGAATTACATTTACGTACAACAAATGGCATATATATATAACCATTTTTTTCATCTCTAGATTGACTGATTCATGAAATAAATTTTAAAAAAAATCTACACAACATACTGAAACATAATCTTGATCCGTTACATTTCATGTAATCACGATTGAGAGCAAATCATGTCAATGGATGCCCGATTTTGATAGCCTAAGCCTGCGCTCAATGGAGAGAAGCTTGGCGAAATGGATAAGAGCATCTTCATTGGTTCCCTCTCCTTTAACTTCCTCAGACAAGCCCGTTTCTAAGTTCACCCTTGAAACTGGCTTCTTCAAAAGCTTTTTTCCTATCTCGACGAGGTTGAGTAAGTTCTCTGTTGTTGAAATATCAGTCGATGATGCTTCCCCAACCAATGAGTTATCCTGTTCTTCAATCAAGGATCTAGTCATGCATCACTCTTACAGTATGTAAATCATGATAATATAGTAATTTATTATGGGCTGATTTCTGATTCAGATTGTTTTGGGTTGACTCAAATCCTTATTTCGGGTGATTTATAATTGGTTTGGGATTGAGTCCACATTTTGGATCAACACATGCTTCTAACAATATGAAACCCAAATATGACTCCTAGTGCCAATTCACAGCCTATCCTGTTAGCCCAACCTTACCCAAATTTGTATTAGTGGATTAAGGTTGCAAGATAAAATTCAGTTAATAATTGGATCGACGTTTCGTTGGACCATAATAACGGAGTCAGGTTTATGTCGGACTTTTAGATGAATGTGGCATCTGGTGTTCCATCTGATTCTACCTGTCGACTCCCCTGCTTCAACATGGAAGTTCTAAACATCTTCTTTCATGGTTTGGAAACTGGATGGTTAAAAGGAATTAGAAAATATTCATTCGTTTTTAGGATCACCCAATCAGTGCTTGAAAGAGGATGGGAGTATGAAAGTCAAGACATAAGAGTATTGTACTTGTATATGGAGATAGTTCGACTGTGATTGGAGTGCTTGAAAGAGGATGGAAGTATGAAAGTCAACCATGTCTGCACTTGCTTGCATAAAACTGTCGATCAAAGGCGTAGTACCATCATTGTACAACCAATCAAGCACACCCCATTTGGAAGCCTTTCTAGCATCGTATTTTTCCTCTTGCTTGGAAGATCCAGTCCCCAAAGATATGACGAGGAATTTTTGGCGGCGCGGTGAATCAACTGCATAGAATTCCTTTTTCTGTGCATAATAGACCTCCATGATATGGCTCACTGCCATCAATGTCTGTGTAGATTTATAAGTTCAATGAGAATCCATATTATATTCATATTTTCCATAAGTAGAGTAGGTAGAAAGAGTTGGTCTATGTATTCAACTCACGGGATTATTTGCGGCAATTCCACCATCGATGAGATTGAAGCTTCGAATGTTTCCTTTGGAGTCTTTAGTCTCAAAGTAATGAGCTGGAAGATATGTTGGAGCTGCAGAGGTACTAATGCAGATATCAGATAGTAGGGCATTCTTCAATTCATTGGATTTTGCCTGTAAATTCAAGAGAACAAGTCACATAACATATACAGTGGAATGAAACTAAAAGACATGGCAAGGCAAGAAAAGAGATCAGTACTTCGTAGGTGGAGAACTTGATGGGATGAAGGAACTTGATGTCAAATGTGGGAATAAGGATGTCTGTTAAGGTGTCTTGGATCCTCAGATTGCCAAGCATTTGCTGCAGTTTCAAATGTAGGTATTTACCATCATATTTAGGCCCATTGAGTGCACCATACAAGACCTTGATAGAATTCAGAAGCCCACCTCTGCACAAGGATGGAACATGAGAATTTGAAGTATTATCGCCTTCCCAATGTCAATTTCAAGAACTCACAAACATCTACATCCCAACCTATAAGATCCAAGCACCATTGAGTTCACTACTTACTGTTTTTTTGGGAATATCTTGGGGCAGTTTTCTATATAAAATTGATTGATGTCTTCAGCTGCAAACATTGGGCGGTTGTTCTCGTTAGGGGCTGCAAGCATGGCGGTTATTAGCCCACCCGTGCTTGTTCCTGCGATGACGTCGAAGTAGTCGGCAATCCTTGCATCCTTCCCATCAAGTTCCTATAACAACCCAACAATTGCTCATCAGCCAATGAGGTGGTGTGACTTCACTCTTGAGAGTGTAGTTCTGCCCCAAGGATAAAAATGACGTTTCTAAGTGGATGGAGCACCCAGCATAGAATTTCTCCATTGCAGCTACAACAAACAATACTAAGTCAAAATAAAAAGTTTCTACAACATATTTGTAGAACCACAATAGTATAGTACTAAAAGCTTTTCCAAAACATCATAAGCTGGATGTGAGGTGCTTGCCATCTCAAAATGATTAGCCACTATATGTGTTGTCTATCCCTACTTATAAGCCGAGGACCTTCCCACCACACATATATTTGGAACTCAATACATGCCTGCGTTAGAGGTTCTCCAGCCCAATCCTTGGTGTCCTCGCATGGGGTACCAACACCTTTTTCATTTAGAGCCTACGGGTCAAGGGGATCCTGTCTGCAGTGCCCTCGAGCCCACACGATAGAGACCTCGGGTTGGCTCTGACACCACTTGTAACTGAGGTGTTTGTCCTCCCAAAATGACTTGCTCCAAGGCTCCATGTAACAAATATTGCAAGAAAAATAAGCACCGTTACTACATTTATATGCAAGTAAAATGCTTTGATCATACACTGGTGTATATGCTGACATGAAATGTCATGAACTCTATTTAAAATTATTTTATTATTAGAAAGTATATCTTAAAATTATTTTTAATTAAAAGTAATTTTTTGAATGAAGCGACTCCTTACTGTTCTTCTTTGGTGACAAGCTAGAACTGATGGTCGTTAAAGACACTTTGCATCGTATCGTTGCTACTGTCGTTTAGGAACCCCGCATGTCTAATTGTGTTAGGATTTGGCTCGATTTTAATAATGGATTTTCGGATTTAGTTCTGGAAACATTTTATTTTGGGACTTTCCTTCTTTGCTCTTCTTTCCTCTTTGTTTCTCTTTTTTTTTTTTTTTTGAGGAAACTTTCCTTATTATTGTCTATATGTAAGGGAGGTCTCTATTGTTGGAAGCATGCTATACGTGACTTTGAGAGAGAGATTTGTAGAGAGGAAGAGAGAAATACGTGGGTGAGAAAATACTTTGTAATCTCTACTTTGATTAGTGAAAGTTTTGATTTAGTTTGGCGGATGTAGACTTCGACCGAACAACGTTAAATCTTGTGTGTTATTGTTGATTGTGTGGGTTGTTTGATTTCGATTTCGATTTCGCTTCCACTATTTATTTGGTTTGGGAATTAAAATCCCAACATATTGATGCCGTGAACGACAACGTTCACTATGGATTGCTCAATGATACTTTTGGTGTGCTCGGACCATCAAGATTGAAGTAAAGAACCATCAAGTATCGCAGATTCTCATCTTGGACTCAAACTTTAGGGCAAGGTTTTTTTTCAACCAGGTGAGATTGACGTAGTACATAGTCTGACCCGACCTGGCCGAACTTCAAAACTCAGCCCAATTATTTTATTTTTATTTATCTTGTATTTTCGTTTTTTATTATTTCCTAATTTTTATAAGTAGAATTGAATTAGGATTAAGAGTTTGGATCAAGATTAGGATAGTATTTTTTTTAAAAAAAATAAGTTTAAAATCAAATAGTAGTTTTTATCTCTTTTAATTCTTGATATATATATATATATATATATATATATATATGGGAATTGAAAATAGAATTTTCTTTTTACCTCTCTGTCCCTTTTATCTTGTCTCTCGTCACATTTTCTCTCTCCTTCTATTCTTTTTCTATTCTTCCTTCTTCTGCAACTTCTCTCTCAGCCCCTTCCCCTTCTTCTCTGCTACTTCTTCTTCTTTTCTTTCTCTCTCTTCCTTCTATCACTCTTCTTACTCTGCTGCAGATCCGCCCCTAGAACGCTGCTGCGTTCTGCAGATCCATCGCCCCAATCGTGGGTTACCAACGCTGCTGCCGTGACTCTCCTGGCTGCAACCAGACAGCCCGTGCTGTCTGGATCAAACCCAGTTCTTCCGCCAGCCCGCCTTGAAGCCACAGACGCCCAGCTGGCCTGCCTCAATCCCAGTCTTGCAGATCCAGTCGCTGCCTGCACTTGGTCGACACTGATTCAACCCACTCCATTCCCGTCGCCCCTACCAAACAGTCACAACAAAACCACACCATTCATCGTCCCTGTTCACCAACAACAAACAACCCAACCTCTCCTTTACTGTCTTCACCACTTCTTCAAATGCAACCTAAATCTACCCCTTTCCCATCCATCCGGTTCACAACTCCAACCATTTCCATTGTAACGTTGTTTTTCCTCTTCCCAAGACCACCAACCATCCCACTAGCCTAATCTAGCCTAGACACCTACCAACCCACAACCAAGGTTTGACCCATCGACCATGGTTTGAGAATTTGACCCGTTTGGCTATTGTTAACCCATTCCACCCGTCTGACCCACTTACCCATTCAACTGAATCACCCGTCCTCATTAACCTGATCTAACCTCCGCTTCATCAAGTTTTTCTTTTCATACTTTAAACTTTTTTTTTTAATGATTAATATATTAATAAAAAAAATGAGCACCAGACGAGTACAACAACAAGAGAAGGGAAAGCAAACAGTACAGAAAAAGAAAAGCACAACCCTGAAACACCCACTGGACAACAAAAAAGAGGAACCTGGACATGATAAAAAAAAACTAATCTAAGTCAAAGAAAATGTATAGTATATGAATTAGATACTTCAAGGAGAGTTGAATAGAAAGCAAATTTATCTCAAATGAAGGACATAATAACAACTAAACTCTCTTACTTGTGAAATCTCTTCTTCCACAAACAAACAGAGAAAAATATTTTTCTTTTTCTTTTTCCTTTTTTAAAATTAGAGAAATCTCTCTCCAGCATGATAGCTTTTTACCAGTAGAAGTAACGTTTGTTCCATCACCTGAAGTTTGGATTCGAGGAAGGCGAGTATCGTTCCGGGAATTATCCCTCTCACTCCTCCTCCATCGATGCTCAGAATTGTGGTCACATTTCCAAGACACGGACGAAAATTAAAAGCTGGTTCGCCATTCATCGCCATTGCTACTCGTTTGTACTAGAGAAATGTCAAGTGGGCTATTTGAATTTTGATTGAAAAATGATGAAAATGGTTTGAAGATATGAGTGTATTTATAGGCAGGATGAGTGTTGCCAGTAAAGGTATAAATTTTGCAAGGGTTACCTGCGGTTATCGGGATATTATGAATATATGTTGTTTGAAAATGGTTTTTAAAAGTGAGAGGAAAGGGTACAATGTTAATTTTTTATCAATATTATATTTTTTTTATTGTGAATTTACATGTGAAAAATCATGAAAAACTCAGCCTAAAATCCATATAAATGATATCCACTACTCTTAGAATATACCAGGTTACTTATCAAATGAGAATAACTGAGAGTTATTCCATCCAAACACAGCAAGAGTTACTATTGGCTTTATAAATATCATTTAGTCGGAAAGAGTTTTAAAAAGTGAAGTAGTAGTAAAATACTAACTTTTGCAACGGATTAATACCAATAAGGGTAATCAATGAGGGTAGTCTCTAGGGCAAAGCACGGAGAACTGCAGGTATGTATGACTAAAACCAAATATTGCTATTTATAGCAAGTGCTGACGTGGGATTGATTTCTACATTTGCTACATTTCCTACGGATTGATTACAGCCTCATGCCTGAAAATAGTGAACGTGTGAACCATGCACGTGGAGTAGACAATTCGGATTGTAAATTTGAGATGCTTCTCTCGAAGTGGCAAAACATCCCCTTTCTTCCAAAATGCTGGCCTTGTTTTCTTTGAATTTGCCAGGCCGCCAATGGCCGGCCAGCCACGCGGTTGACGTGTTTTTACCGATATGGGCCATCTTTTCACGTGCAAAATACTTTTACTGTGTAAGTAATTGTATTTTATCATAACAACGGTCAATTCTTGATAAATTTGTGTTAAAAATAGGCCGCATTTAGATACACTCAAATTTCCTGCTTCTACACATCCGAATTCAGATTTTAGTGGTAAATTACCATTTTATCCTCGCGTTCCAATCATTCAAATGAATGTCCATGTGCAATTTCAATTCATTTGAATGAAGGGGCTGAACAGTAAGACGGAATACTGCTTAGCCTCATTTATTGGAATAAATTTAAGACTTCAAGCATTTATTCGAATGAAAAAAATTTCAACTATACATTCATTCGAATGTGCCTCATTCATTCGAATGATTGTTATAGATTACAGTTATTTAAATAATAAAATTTATTTTAAAACTTTAAAGTTATTTTTTGAACAGTGTGTATTTTAAAAATTTCTCAAATTAAATATCCAGACTAATTACGATAATCTAATAAAAATACTTTAAGATTTTAAGGTCTTTTGACACTCCTAAATATTTAAAATACAGTATTTTACAAATAAGGGTATCCCTAGGTTGTTCCGAAAACACATTTGGAAGTGTCAAAAGACCTTAAAGTCTTAAAGTATTTTTATCAGGTTATCGTAATTAGTTCGGATATTTAATTTGAGAAATTTTAGAAATACACAGTGCTTAAAAAATAACTTTAAAGTTTTAAAATAAATTTTATTATTTAAATAACTGTAATCTGTAATAATTATTCGAATGAATGAGGTCCATTCATTCGAATGTATAGTTGAAATTTTTTTTATTTGAATGAATGAGGCCCATTCATTCGAATGAATGCTTGAAGTCTTAAATTCATTCGAATGAATGGGGCTGAGCAGTATTCCGTGTTACTGTTCAACCCATTCATTCGAATGAATTGAAATTACACATGGGCATTCATTAGAATGAATGGATTCATTCGAATGAATTGAAATTACAAATGGGTATTCATTTGAATGAATGCCAAAATAAATTGGGCATTCATTCGAATGATTGTAAATGTGGGGGTAAAATGGTAATTTGCCACTAAAATCCAGATTCGGGTGTGTAGAAGCAGGAAATCCGGGTGTGTGTAAGTGTGGCCTAAAAATATGATAAATGATAATATCGGGATCATATCCCAATATATTTTCGATAAATTTCATATTAAGATTTTTTATTTTATTAATATTTTAATGTAATCTATTTTTATTATTTTTTAAATATTATATTTTTCGTGAGATTTTTCCAGTAAAAACGCAAAAATTTGAAAATATCTCAATATTATCAATCGCCGTTAATATTCTGAGAACAGTAACCCCAAGGGGTTATCCCAACTGATTTGGATGCAAGACTTCTAGAGGGAGGTCTTGGGTTCAAATATTGAGGAGCCCCAATGAAGGGCCACCTCCTATGGAGTTTATTCTCCATCGAAGAACCCGGCGTGTCTGTGCAGGGAGGTGTGCATATCTCTTGAAGGATTAGTTGAGTGTGACGCTTGGACACCTTCAGTCATAAAAAAGTAATATTCTGAGAACAGTATTTGTGTCTATGGTTTCTACTTGCCTCTTTTGAACACAAGGTATGCAGTCAATTTATATCCAACGCATTGAGGCAAATTACCCAAGTATTTTTTTTTAATATTTTGAAATACTCTTAAAATAAAACAATTTAAGCCTTCGGTGAGTATTAATGAAATGTTTTATATATGCACTTCTAAATACATCTTTCATTTGTTAAGTGAATTTATTTTGTTTTTCAACTTAGTAAACCTAATTCACATGGTAAATGTGGTCCTATAAACTTCTAATTTAGAGCATAGTCTGGATCTAAAGGCATATCTATATCTTCACTACTTTTGTTAAATACTTTCTTTAGACGTGTCCACTTGAACCAACCAACCTCTCAGCTGAAAAACCTGCACCACCATTCTTTCCCCCTCTCTATATATTTTTTTCTCTGAGACTCTCTTTCATGGTACTGTATAGGTCCATGTCTTCTTCAATTCTCCTCACTCACTTTAGAAGAGCCTGTTCTAATAGACATAAATTCCTCCTCCACATTGTACTTTGTATCAGTCTTGCATTATATGTTCGAGCATTTGCTTTTCAATCAGGTTATTTCTCTGTTGATGGTCTTCCTACATAGTTTGTGTTAGGATTGGATATCCAACCCAAAAAACTAACTTATTAGAGAGAGTGATTCAAGTCATTTATAAATCCCAAGATCTCTCCATTCACAACCAATGTGGGACTCGTTCACTACCCCAACAGTTTGCACGATATCTTGAAACAATTGGCATCACCAAACCTCAACCCGAATTCCCTTCTGAGATCGTTGACATTAGGTGCCATTTACCTACAGTACAATTCCAAAATGAATGACTAAAACATAATAAGAAATTCATGAAATTGGTGGAAAATCACTCAGACATTTCAAAAAAATTAACTCACACCATTACACCGACATTAAATTTTCAAATGAATGATTAAACCATAATTACAATTCTTTACAAACAAAATCACCATTTTTTATTTACCTTAGAGAAAACAAAATTGAAAATTTAGAAAACCATGACTTGGTAACATTTTTGAGGTAAAACTCACTCTCAAAAGCTTGTCATTGAGAGGAGAGTACCACAAGTGTCATATAGAGTCATTTGTTTGTCAATTAACCGATGTGAGACTTTTATCACTTCTACAATTCTATTCGATGGGATTTCAAGTTGACTAAATTAATAAGTTTGATCAATTTCTTTTTAAGTCGAAGTAAAAAAGCTTGAATGAAAATAAAATTTCGATATGAGTGAGATATTCGATAACAACCCAACAATTGCTCATCAGTATTGATGGATCAGGATTGACTATTGTGGCCACAACAAGAAAATCCTGTTACAGCCAATGAGGTGGTGTGACTTCACTCTTGAGAGTGTAGTTCTGCCCCAAGGATAAAAATGACGTTTCTAAGTGGATGGAGCACCCAGCATAGAATTTCTCCATTGCAGCTACAACAAACAATACTAAGTCAAAATAAAAAGTTTTTACAACATATTTGTAGAACCACAATAGTATAGTACTAAAAGCTTTTCCAAAACATCATAAGCTGGATGTGAGGTGCTTGACATCCCAAAATGATTAGCCACTATATGTGTTGTCTATCCCTATTTATAAGTCGAGGACCTTCCCACCACACATATGTTTGGGACTCAATACATGTCTGCGTTACAGGCTCTCCAACCCAATCCTTGGTGTCCTCGCATGGGGTACCTACACCTTTTTCATTTAGGGCCTACACGGGGATCCTGGCTACAGTGCCCCCGAGCCCACACGATAGAGACCTCGGGTTGGCTCTGACACCACTTGTAACTGAGGCGTTTGCCATCCCAAAATGACTTGCGCCAAGGCTCCATGTAACAAATATTGCAAGAAAAATAAGCACCGTTACTACATTTATATGCAAGTAAAATGCTTTAATCATACACTGGTGTATATGCTGACATGAAATGTCATGAACTCTATTTAAAATTATTTTATTATTAAAAAGTATATCTTAAATTATTTTTAATTAAAAGTAATTTTTTTAATGAAGCGACCCCTTTATGTTATTCTTTGGTGACAAGCTACAACTCATGGTCGTTAAAGACACCTTGCATCGTATTGTTGCTACTGTCGTTTAGGAACCCCGCATGTCTAATTGTGTTAGGATTTGGCTCGATTTTAGTAATGGATTTTCGGATTTAGATCTGGAAACATTTTATTTTGGGACTTTCCTTCTTTGCTCTTCTTTCCTCTTTGTTTCTCTTTTTTTTTTTGAGGAAACTTTCCTTATTATTGTCTATATGTAAGGGAAGTCTCTATTGTTGGAAGCATGCTATACGTGACTTTGAGAGAGAGATTTGTAGAGAGGAAGAGAGAAATACGTGGGTGAGAAAATACTTTGTAATCTCTACTTTGATTAGTGAAAGTTTTGATTTAGTTTGGCGGATGTAGATTTCGGCCGAACCACGTTAAATCTTGTGTGTTATTGTTGATTGTGTGGGTTGTTTGATTTCGATTTCGATGTCGCTTCCACTGATTGATTTGGTTTGGGGATTAAAATCCCAACATATTGATGCCGTGAACAACAACGTTCACTATAGATTGGTCAATGATACTTTTGGGGTGCTCGGACCATCAAGATTGAAGGAAAGAACTATCAAGTATCGCAGATTCTCACATTAGACTCGAACTTGAGGACAAGTTTTTTTTTCAACCAGGTGAGACTGATGTAATACATAGTCTGACCCGACCTGACCGAACATCAAAACTCAGGCCAATTATTTTATTTTTATTTATCTTGTATTTTCGTTTTTTATTATTTCCTAATTTTTATAAGTAGAATTGAATTAGGATTAAGAGTTTGGATCAAGATTAGGATAGTAGTTTTTTTTTTAAATAAAAATAAGTTTAAAATCAAATAGCAGTTTTTATCTTCTTTAATTCTTGATATATATATATATATGGGAATTGAATTGAGAATTTTCTTTTTCCTCTCTCTCCCTTTTATCTTCTCTCTCGTCAGATTTTCTTTCTCCTACTCTCTCTTATTCTTCTCCTCCTTCTCTTCTTTTTCTATTCTTCTATCTTCTGCAACTTCTCTCTCAGCCCCTTCCCCTTCTTCTCTGCTACTTCTTCTTCTTTTCTTTCTCTCTCTTCCTTCTATCACTCTTCTTACTCTGCTGCAGATCCGCCCCTAGAAAGCTGCTGCGTTCTGCAGATCCATCGCCCCAATCGTGGGTTACCTACGCTGCTGCCGTGACTCTCCTGGCTGCAACCAGACAGCCCGTGCTGTCTGGATCAAACCCAGTTCTTCCGCCAGCCCGCCTTGAAGCCACAGACGCCCAGCTGGCCTGCCTCAATCCCAGTCTTGCAGATCCAGTCGCTGCCTGCACTTGGTGGACACTGATTCAACCCACTCCATTCCCGTCGCCACTACCAAACAGTCACAACAAAACCACACCATTCATCGTCCCTGTTCACCAACAACAAACAACCCAACCTCTCCTTTACTGTCTTCACCACTTCTTCAAATGCAACCTAAATCTACCCCTTTCCCATCCATCCGGTTCACAACTCCAACCATTTCCATTGTAACGTTGTTTTTCCTCTTCCCAAGACCACCAACCATCCCACTAGCCTAATCTAGCCTAGACACCTACCAACCCACAACCAAGGTTTGACCCATCGACCATGGTTTGAGAATTTGACCCGTTTGGCTATTGTTAACCCATTCCACCCGTCTGACCCATTTACCCATTCAACTGAATCACCCGTCCTCATTAACCTGATCTAACCTCCGCTTCATCAAGTTTTCCTTTTCATACTTTAAACTTTTTTTTTTAATGATTAATATATTAATAAAAAAAATGAGCACCAGACGAGTACAACAACAAGAGAAGGGAAAGCAAACAGTACAGAAAAAGAAAAGCACAACCCTGAAACACCCACGGGACAACAAAAAAGAGGAACCTGGACATGATAAAAAAAACTAATCTAAGTCAAAGAAAATGTATAGTATGTGAATTAGATACTTCAAGGAGAGTTGAATAGAAAGCAAATTTATCTCAAATGAAGGACATAATAACAACTAAACTCTCTTACTTGTGAAATCTCTTCTTCCACAAACAAACAGAGAAAAATATTTTTCTTTTTCTTTTTCCTTTTTTAAAATTAGAGAAATCTCTCTCCAGCATGATAGCTTTGTTAGAAATAGCTAATTTATTGAATGAGAAAAGTAGCTTAAATAGCCTTACAAAACAGAAAGAATAATATACAAAACAGAAAGAATAACAGCATAATCCTATGACTAACAGTACTTAAAATCAAGGGATCCTCCTAAAGAAACATTCAAACTCTAGCCACTTCCCTAAAACATAGGGTTATTTCAACAGCTTTAACAAATCCTAAATAACAACTTCACATCCTTCCTTAAACTGAAAAGCGATTAAGCTTTCAGTTTAAACACAAACTCGAACAGATCCCAAGTGATTCTCGCATCTTTATGAAAGCTTCCAACTTTAATGGCTTAGTTAGGATATCAGCAACCTGCATATTGCTTGAACAATGCTTTAACTCAATAACTTCATCTTTGATGAGATCTCGAAGAAAATGAAATCTGACATCAATATGTTTACTCCTCCCATGCATTACTGGATTTTTGGATAGTTTAATGGCAGAGCTATTATCACAGAAGATTACTGTAGGCTTATCCTGTTTAAAACACAATTCTTCGAGCAACCTTCTCAGCCAAACAGTTTGACATGCACATGACGCTGCTGCTATGAATTCGGCTTCTGTTGTAGAAAGAGTGACAACCGGCTGTTTTCTCGATGACCAAGCAACAGCTGCTGAACTTAGCATGAACACATATCCGGATGTACTTTTTCTGTCGTCAAGATCCCCAGCATAGTCACTGTCGCTGAATCCCATTAGCTTACCCCCAGCTTCCTTTTTGTAGAATAAGCCAAGATCTATTGTTCCTTTCAGATAACGAAGCACTCTCTTAGCTGCTTGATAATGAAGTTCAGTAGGTGATTCCATGTACCTGCTAATAAGACTCACAACAAACATCAGATCAGGTCTTGTAGCAGTTAGATACATTACGCTTCCCACTATTTGCTTGTAGAGAATGCTGTCGACTTTCTCTCCTCCCACATCCTTACTGAGCTTTGTTCCTGGAACTATAGGATTTTGAACAGAATTACAATCTTCCATGTGAAATCTTTTGATAATCTCCTTAGCATATTTCTTTTGTCCAATAAAGATCCCATTGCTTGACTGCTTCACTTCAATTCCAAGGAAATAGTGCATCTTTCCCAAGTCTGTCATCTCAAATTCTTCCATCATAGACTTCTTGAATTCTTTGAACATATTTTCATTATTTCCTGTGAAAATAAGATCATCCACATAGAGACATATAATGAGAATCTTCCCTTCTTTTCCATGCTTGATAAATAAAATGTGCTCGTATGGGCACTTGGTGAAACCGTTCTTCAAGAAGTGTGACTCTATACAACTATACCAAGCTCTCGGAGCCTGCTTTAGTCCGTATAGGGCCCTCTTTAATTTGTAAACTTTTTGTTCTTTCCCTCTTTGCACATATCCAGCAGGTTGATTGACGTACACTTGTTCATTGAGCTCTCCATATAAAAATGCAGACTTCACATCGAGTTGATAGATTGACCAATCATTCTGTGCAGCTAAGGATATAACCAAGCGTATGGTATCATGGCGAACCACAGGAGCAAATACTTCTGAATAATCAATACCATATTCTTGAGTATAACCTTTAGCTACTAACCTGGCTTTATACTTGTCAATCTCCCCATTTTCTTTGAACTTGGTCTTGAATATCCACTTCACTCCCACTGTTTTTTCTCCTTCAGGCAAGTCAGTCAACTCCCATGTATCATTTCTTTCAATTGCTTGTATCTCCAAGTCCATGGCTTTTCTCCACTTCGAACTCTTCACAGCATCATCAAATGTAATGGGATCATTGCTAGCAAACAAAGCAAATTGAGCAATGTTATCATCATCTGAAAACTCACCACCACTCACATAGTCTGTCATCCAACCAGGAGTTCTTCTTTGCCTTGGTACATTTGGTGAAGCTTCATTAATTCTTGGTGAGTTGTGCTCAACAGGTTCTTTTCGACTTCTCTAGCTGTGACTTCTTCAACAACTTCCTCGGTTTCAGTCCCTTCAAGATCAACGCCAGCTCTCTTTTCTTGTTTATTACTCCAGTCCCAACCACTAGCTTCATCAAATATCACATCTCTACTGATTATGATCTTCTGAGTCTCTGGATTGTATAGTCTATAGGCTTTTGACTCTTCGCTGACTCCAAGCATCACACACTTTTTGCTCTTGTCATCAAGCTTGGTTCTTAGATTATCTGGAGTATGAGCAAAAGCCAAACAACCAAACACCCTAAAATAGTTCACTTCGGGTTTCTTGCCACTCCATGCCTCCTCTGGTGTAACATCCTTCACAGCATGAGTAGGGCATCTGTTAAGGATGTGTGAGCTCCAGTTTACAGCTTCTGGCCAGAATCTCTTTGATACCTTCATTCTTGCAAGCATGCTCCTTACCATGTTCATAATGGTACGGTTTTCTCTTTCGGCCACACCGTTTTGTTGTGGTGAGTAAGCTGCAGTTAATTGCCTGTGTATACCATTCATCTCACAGAAATTAACAAACTCATTGGAAGTAAATTCTCCCCCTCTATCAGTTCGAAGAGCTTTAATAGACACACCAGTTTCTTTTTCAACAGAGGCCTTAAATTTCTTGAAAACTACTAGAGCTTCAGACTTCTCAGCAAGGAAATATATCCATGTTTTCCTACTAAAATCATCAGTGAAGGTTATGAAATACCTTTTGCTGCTGTTGGAGATTGGGTTGATAGGTCCACATATGTCAGAGTGCACCAATTGAAGTACCCGTGTGGCTCTCCAATTGCTCTCTTTAGGAAATGTCTCACGATGTTGCTTTCCTACCATACATTCTTCACAAACTTTCGAAGGGACTTGCAGTAGAGGAAGACCTTTCACCATATTTTTTTTGTTGAAGTGCTTTGAGACCATTGAAGTTTAGATGTCCAAATCTGTAGTGCCACATCCACGTCTCCTCTTCAGTTGTGGATTTGAAACACATTTGTTTCTCAACTGATGCTCCAGTTTTGAGTAGAAACATGCGGTTAGAAGTCATATCAACTTGAATGATCAAACCCTTGTCAGGATGATGAATCTGACAAGAGTTCTTTTGAATCATGATGACAATTCCTTTTTCCTGCAACTGACCTAGACTAATCAGATTGCTTTTCAACTCAGGAACATAAAATACCTCAGTGATACAGTGCATCACTCCATTGACTTCAATCCTTATGTTGCATTTTCCCATGACACGAAGACTGGAGTTGTTTCCAAGTTTCACATTATCCTTGAAGGATTCATCCATCTTCGAAAATAGTTTTTTGTTCCAACTCATGTGATTGCTGCATCCAGAATCCAAGTACCAAGTATTGCTCATCTGATCACCTTCCTTTTCAACATATGCCATCAGCAACATCTCCTCCTCAGTCTCAGCCACATTAGCCTTGTTCTCCTTCTCCTTCTGGGGACATTCATATTGAAAATGTCCAAGTTCATGACAGTGGTAGCACTCCACAGCTGATTTGTCAAACGAACCTTGTCAGCCTCTCCCTCTTCCACGACCTCTGAAACCTCCTCGGCCTCTTCCTCTTCCTGGTGTGTAATTCTCTTCACTAACCTTGAGGGCTTGTTCGTCCATCTCTTGACAAACCATCCTTTGTTCATGTACCAGCAGACTACTTTGCAATTCATCAATTGAAAGAGCATCAATATCATTTGATTCTTCAATTGAACATACAACATAGTTGTATTTAGGTGTCATAGATCTGAGAATCTTCTCAATCATTGCTACATCTTCTATTTTCTCTCCATGTATCCTCATCTTGTTTGCTACAGTTAGTGTTCTAGCAAAGTAGTCAGCGACCATTTCTCCATTCTTCATTTGCAACATCTCGAACTCTTTTCGAAGAGCTTGCAATTGTGCACGTTTGACTCTAGCTGTCCCTTGATACTTTTTCTTCAAGGAATCCCAGATATCCTTTGTTGTATCCTTCTTCAGAATTGTCTCCAAGATAGCTCGATCAATTACTTGAAACAAGTAATTCTTGGCCTTCATGTCTTTGAGCTTCTGTTCCTCTAGGGCCTTGAGTTGAACTTCTGTCAACACTGTCCCTTCTGCATAAACTGTGATTCCATTCTCCACAAGACTCCAGTATTCTTTTGATTGCAAGAATTTCTCCGTCAACATGCTCCAATGGTCGTAGTGACCATCGAAACGTGGGATGGATGGTTGAACAAAACTACTTCCCTCAGTCGACATTGAGACTTGCAACTGCAAGACTTGCTGCTTTGGTCAAGAGTAATTTGATCTTGCTACTGCAAGTGAGAAGACTGCTGATTTGATCTTGCTGCTGCAAGTGAGAACACTGTCCCTTTCTCGAGCTTCTTAAGCAGCTCTCTCTCGAGCTTCAGCAGCAGCTCTCTCCACTGCTGCTCTCTCTGCTCTAAGCCGCACCTCTGATGCAGCTCTGTCCACAGCAGCACTTTCCCTTGCTTCTGTAGCTGCTCTTTCTGCAGCCCTTTGCCTGTCTTCTGCAGCTGTCCTCTCCCTTGTTTCTGCAGATCTTTCTGCTTCCTTGATACTCAAACCCCCCAACTTGGCTCTGATGCCAAATGTTAGAAATAGCTAATTTATTGAATGAGAAAAGTAGCTTAAATAGCCTTACAAAACAGAAAGAATAACATACAAAACAGAAAGAATAACAGCATGATCCCATGACTAACAATACCTACAATCAAGGGATCCTCCTAAAGAAACATTCAAACTCTAGCCACTTCCCTAAAACATAGGGTTATTTCAACAGCTTTAACAAATCCTAAATAACAACTTCACAAGCTTTTTACCAGTAGAAGTAACGTTTGTTCAATCACCTGAAGTTTGGATTCGAGGAAGGCGAGTATCGTTCCGGGAATTATCCCTCTCACTCCTCCTCCATCGATGCTCAGAATTGTGGTCACATTTCCAAGACACGGACGAAAATTAAAAGCTGGTTCGCCATTCATCGCCATTGCTACTCGTTTGTACTAGAGAAATGTCAAGTGGGCTATTTGAATTTTGATTGAAAAATGATGAAAATGGTTTGAAGATATGAGTGTATTTATAGGCAGGATGAGTGTTGCCAATCAAGGTATAAATTTTGCAAGGGTTACCTGCGGTTATCGGGATATTATGAATATATGTTGTTTGAAAATGGTTTTCAAAAGTGAGAGGAAAGGGTACAATGTTAATTTTTTATCAATATCATATTTTTTTTATTTTGAATTTACATGTGAAAAATCATGAAAAACTCAGCCTAAAATCCATATAAATGATATCCACTACTCTTAGAATATATCAGGTTACTTATCAAATGAGAATAACTGAGAGTTATTCCATCCAAACACAGCAGGAGTTACTATTGGCTTTATAAATATCATTTAGTCGGAAAGAGTTTTAAAAAGTGAAGTAGTAGTAAAATACTAACTTTTGCAACGGATTAATACCGATAAGGGTAATCAATGAGGGTAGTCTCTAGGGCAAAGCACGGAGAACTGTAGGTATGTATGACTAAAACCAAATATTGCTATTTATAGCAAGTGCTGACGTGGGATTGATTTCTACATTTGCTACGGATTGATTACAGCCTCATGCCTGAAAATAGTGAACGTGTGAACCATGCATGTGGAGTAGACAATTCGGATTGTAAATTTGAGACTAGACTTGAACTCCTTTGCTTCTCTCGAAGTGGCAAAACATCTCCTTTCTTCCAAAATGCTGGCCTTGTTTTCTTTGAATTTGCCAGGCCGTCAACGGCCGGCCACCCACGCTGTTAACGTGTTTTTACCCTTGTGAAAGATATGGGCCATCTTTTCAAATTTATCATGTTTTACGTGCAAAATACTTTTACTGTGTAAGTAACGTGTATTTATCATAACAACGGTCAATTCTTGATAAATTTGTGTTAAAAATATGATAAATGATAATATTGCAATCATATCCCAATATATTTTCGGTAAATTTTATATTAAGATTTTTTATTTTATTAATATTTTAATGTAATCTATTTTTATTATTTTTTAAATATTATATTTTTCGTGAGATTTTTCCAGTAAAAATTCAAAAATTTGAAAATATCTCGATATTACCAATCGCCGTTAATATTCTTACAACGGTAACCCCAAGGGGTTATCCCAACTGGTTTGAGTGCAAGACTTCTTGAGGGAGGTCTTGGGTTCAAATATTGAGGAGCCCCAATGAAGGGCCACTTCCCATAGAGTTTATTCCCCGTCGAAGAACCCGGCGTGTCTGTGCAGGGAGGTGTGCGTACGTACATGTGAGATCTCGGTCGATATAACTGTGATCTCGTCGATATCGGCTGATATTTGGCAAAAAAAAAGAGAGAGAGAAATATCGTTGGATATCGGGCGATATTCGTGGCTCAAGATCTCGGGCCACTGTTTTTTTTTACCCCTGGTATCAACTAATATTTATGTCACCAAAAAGCCCTTGTTTTCAATATCCATTTTGAAAATTTCTTATTTAAAATTTAAAATTTTATCAAATAAATAATGAAAATATTATCACCAACTCTCTAATATATGATATTTTCAAGACTTGACCAATGCATTTTCCCAAATAAGATCAATGTAACACGAGCACATACCCGAAGTCCAATTATCTTTATGTGCATGATTGTATGCCCAAATCCCAATCAATTGTCGGATTAGAACCCAACTTAACCTTTAATAAAATCATCAAGACACAAGATGATAATAGTAGATGACCAAAGTCCATACTATTATCTATAATTGCGATTGCTACTTGAGTGGTTTAAAAAAACATTTTGTACAAGATGGAAAGCATAAATTAGAAAAAGAACGACACTCGTAATGTACTATTTTGTATATTTATGTTGGAACTTATGGCTCAATTCCATTAAAATTAGGAGTCTAGTTAGATGGAACTCCTAATTATATAGGACTCCTAATTACATGGGATTCCTAATTACATTAGGAAACTGGTAAACATAGGACACTGCAATACTGCTATATATTAAAGACGTGGGTTTCATGGAAACCCTGCCGTTTGGCCCAGTGCCTTCCAAGGCCACAAGGGGCCTCTTGCAGCAGAGGTGTAGTGAATGAGATAGAAAGAGAGGGAAGATACCAAAAGAGATCTTGGGATCCAAATCTTATATCTATGTATTCTTTTTATGTATAATGAAATCTACACTCTCCAGTGGACGTAGGCCAAGGTTGGGCCGAACCACGTATATCTCGTGTGTTCTTTCTCTTTGTGTGATTGAATCTATATTTTTTGTATGTGGGTATTGGGTCTAATCCCTAACAGTGGAATCATGAGCGAACGTTACAATTCAGGCCAGATTAATCACATATCGCGGAAGAAGAGGATTACAGCTGCAAGTGGAGCATGGCCGGGAGCGATTAGTGTGCACAGAGGTACATAGTTGCAGTGGAGGACGATGTCAAAGTTGTCTCTGGAGGAGGATCAGTGGATTTTCGCCAAAGTGGAGATTGTTAGAACTTGTGGCTCAATTCCATTAAAATTAGGAGTCTAGTTAAATGGGACTCCTAATTACATAGGACTCCTAATTATATGGGATTTCTAATTACATTAGGAAACTGGTAAACATAAGACACTGCAATACTGGTATATATTAAGGACGTGGGTTTCATGGAAACCCTGCCGTTTGGCCGAGTGACTTCCGAGGCCACAAGGGGCCTCTTGCAGCAGAGGTGTACTGAGGGAGATAGAGAGAGAAGATACCAAAAGAGATCTTGGGATCCAAATCTTGTATCTATGTATTCTTTTTATCAATAATGAAATCTACACTCTCCCTTGGACGTAGGCCAAGGTTGGGCCGAACCATATATATCTCATGTGTTATTTCTCTTTGTGTGATTGAATCTGTATTTTCTGTATGTGGGTATTGGGTCTAATCCCTAACAATTTAAACATGTATTCATCAGATGAGACAATGATGAATCTATTGAAAATGTTTTTTTTTTTAATATATAATCTCTAATAATATCGGCCGATGCATATTATATCTGTCATATAGTAATCATATCGGCCGATATGGCCGATATATCGCCGAATCATATCGGTCCGATATCGGCCGATATAATTAATGAGTATTTAAAAAAAAAAAAAAATGGTGATGGTCCCGAACTCAGATATCAACCGATATTTACTTTTTCAATTTTTTTTAAAAACAATTTTTTTCAGTTTTTTTATATTTTTTAATTCAGAAAAAATAAAATAATAAAATAATATCGATATTTACAAAAAAGAATAGGAGAGAGAATCATATCGGTCTGGGCCTTTTTTAAACCCTTGCTCTAAAAATTTTCTTAATTAAATTAATCAAACTACATTGTTTAAACTCTTCAAAAATAATCATTAATTTTACATTTTTTTAAAATATAACACAAGTGATTCAACAAGATATTTTTTTGTAAACTATATATTTGAAAAAAAAAATTATCAACAAATCCATTAACAACTCATTTCTTAGATCCATTGTCAGAAATACCATTCTTGAAATATTAACGGCAATTAGAAATATCGGAATATTTTCAAATTTTCAGATTTTTACCAGAAAATTAATTAGAAAATCTCGGAAAAAATATAATATTTAAAATATAATAAAATAAATTTATAAAGAATTTACAGATAATTTATTGGAAATTTATCAAAATATTATCACGATATTATCATTTATCACATTTTAATGAGATTTTATCAAAAATTTATTGAAAATTTATCTCAATATCAATAAATCTCAAAATATTAACAATAATTATTAAAAATATCACTGATGTTTACGACATTATTTAGACCATGAGTAAATATATGACTGCCGATGTACATGTCATTTCACAAACTATATAAATGCTCAGCGTATAATTATATCTAGGGACAAATGGATATCATTATCTTCACCCGTCCTTTAATATGCCTTTGTTGATGTGTCATTGTCAATCTATTGTGACACATGCCATTAGTCTCTCTGTCCATGATTTCATTCTCTCAAACAAAAAGGAAGTAGATAAGTTGGTTAAGAAGAGGGGGTTGATTTGATAATCAAGATCTCTATATCATGAATTTAATTTATACTTAATTTCTTTGGGCCATTTTTCATGAAACTACTCTCTATCAATTTAACTTAACTAATGTATATTGATTTAGAGGTTTACAAGTATTCATAATAAAGATATCCACAAAGTAGATTATCTTTTCAATGCAAGAGTCTTGTATAGTTCTGTAAATCATAATGCAATTTGCATTTATTAAATGATCATCAAGATCTCTATATCATAAATTGAAGTCTTGAATTTAATTTATACTTAATTTTTTTGGGCCATTTTTTATAAAACTACCCTCTATCAACTTAACTGATGCGTACGAATTTAGAGGTTTACATATATTCGTAATGAAGACACCCACGAAGTATATTATCTTTTCAATGCAAGTCTTATATGGCTCAGCAAATCATAACTCAATTTGCATTTATTAAATGATCACATCCACCAGTTTGAGACCCCTAAAGACTTTAGAAAAAAATATAGTTGTATAAATAACGAAGCCACCTCATTTACAAAATGAAATGAGTAGTTGTATAAATATACAAAGCCACCTCATTTAAACTAAGTAGAACTTATGGTTAAAATGGAGTTTTCTAGCACTTATTAATTTTATCTGATTAAATCAAATGAATGGAATATTTAAATGAAAATTACTTTTTATAATCGATAAATTAACAATTTAGATTTTAATTTAGTAAAATTATGTATAAAATAATTATATTAAGAAAATCTGACTGAATCCTAAAGCGCTGCACTTAGTCAAGTCAAGTTAGAGTTTTCTTTATAATATCTTCCAAAAGCCAAATTCACTTGGGATTTCTCCACACTGACGTGAATGAAATTTTGAATTGAGAAAAAAAGATAAAAGGAAATGGGTCCAACACCTATAGATGGGTTGGGTTGCCGGTTTTAGCCAATTCAGTGTTGGGGGCAAATTCATCCTTTTAGGTTGAAGCAGACGTCTAAATATCAACCGATATGATACGTATCAACCGATATTCACAATATCGGTCGGTATCGACCTTTTTTTAAAAAAAACAGAAAGAGAAAAAAATATTGGTCGATATTGAATTTTGAAAATATGTACGAGTAAAAGGCATATCTAGATGTTATAAATATTAAATGTATGATAAGACCTTTCCGGTTGGTTTGATGGTCAAAGTCCCAAGTCCCACATCCCCTGGAATGTGAAACGATGCCTCAAGATGAGGCTATAAAAAGAGGTTCATGGGTATTGTAGGTTACCCTAGTTGAATTTATTTAAAAATTAGATTTTTTTTATTTATTTTAAAACATTTATCATGGTCTTCGAGCGGGTTATGGGTGCACGGGTTTCTATGTAAAACCGGTCAAATCCACGGCCCAATCTAAGTCTTCTTTCAATCTGTATAGGTGGATTTTCAATTTACAAAATAAAAAAGAAAAAAGGAAAAATAGTAGTAGATACAACCTTGTGAAATATGTATTCAATATATAAAAAATAAACGGGCCAAAAAGCTCGAGCCTGGCCCGTTGGACAAGAATTTTGTTCAAGGCCGTTTATTTAAATCGGGCTCTGGTGGGATTCGAACAAATGAACACTCCTAGATGAAAGCCCATCCGCCTTTGAAAATTTGAAGACAGGTACATGCATGAAATTAATATCAAAATGAGATAGTAATAAGTTTCTAAAGTGAATGAAATAATCAACAAAATGAAGAGAATCACAAATACATAACTAAAATATGAAATTGGCAAGAAAAATGTAATAGTCTTTGTACATAATGGAGAATCAATCAAAGACAAGAAAAGACTTTTAAGTACAAAGACAAGAGATCACCACATTTTTGGGTTTACCACACTAATGTGCACTTCAAGACCTCCTTGTTTCTCCCAGACCATCGAAGAATCTCTGTCCAATCTACTCGGACTTTGATACTAGGCCAAAGTAACCAAAAAGAAAAAAAAAACTGCTGTTACTCACAATTGGAATAGTTGTATCCCTCAGTTTTTGCCTGGAAATATACTTCCAATCTTCCATGGCAGAAGTTGGGTCATATAAAATGTTAACCTCAAGTATTTGACAACCCATTTTCAAGGCAGGCTAGCATTTGGATCTTCCTCATCTGAGTCAAACTCAACCTGCAAGAAAGAAAAGTACCGTATCTGAAATCATTTGAGGAAAGAAAAAAAGAAAAGAAAGCTTTCTTTGCATTATTTGAGGACTCATCCAAATCCTAATTGCAATTTTCCAACATCACATTGGCTGCTGACATCAATTAATTCAAGTCCTTCCTCTGTGCATTGGATTCCATTTGAGGAGATCACCCATTTAGTGGTTAAGACTTCTAGTGTGTGGTCAAATGTGAGGGGTCAGGCTTTGTTCAGCAGTGGCATTTGATATAAAGTGAAGACCAGTAACTATGTGTAATTTTCGTAGCACCACTGTTGCAGAGGTACCTTTACATGCTTTGTCTCTGAAGCTGTTTAAATTAGCTTCCAAAAAATTGACAAAAGTACAAGTATTTAACTAGCTAAGGCAATTATTTTTGCATAATTGCAAGAGATAGGGGTCCATGTATAACAGTTGGAAAGCACTCATATTGGCAACAAAAAGATTGCAGGTTCAAGGTCATTTGAAGAGGAGAAAAAAGGGTTCACATAGCTAAATACATAAAGAAGCATTTTCCATCTGAATTAACTTCATCATTTTTTAATTCCTTGACCTTTTTCCATCATATAAAGTATTTGGATCAGATTTTTGTCTCTATGTATGCATGTGTGCTGACTCTAATAAAAGAATTTATAGCAATGGGAGACAATGGAGGGCTATTATGGACATCAAAAGGAAAGTTGGTCCATGTAAAAGTCTTGTCAATTCCATAAATATATCGTTCTTGATTTTTTTTTTTGAAGACCAAGGTGTCTAGGCATCTCACCTGACTAATCTTTAGGACACGTATAAACCTCCCAATTCATATACATCGGATACAGAACAATGGGGAGTGACCCTTTTTTCGTTGAGGGGCACTTGATCCTGACTTCTCGCAAATAAAAGTGGATTTTGACCATCAAGCCAAACCCTAAGGGTTATCATTCTTGATTTATTTAAATTTTAAAAAATCTCTTAATTCACTATACATGATAGTCATTGATTTTGTTGTTCCTTCACATGTCAATATTATATAGCTGATCCACTTGTATGTAAATTCTCCTTTAGGAAATTGAAGAACTATCTCTACCCTTCCAAAAGGAAAATAAAAATGTAGATTCACAGCTACTGTGTGTAACCATTCTAATCTGAAACCATCGCATCCAGTAGATCAGAAGTGCACTTCAGTTCATTATTTCTTCAAAATTAGTCAAGTTCCAACAACGACAACATTGTTAGCGTTTCCCCAAGAGCTATTGAAGATTTAAAATAGCTTTTCGAAATAAGTCCTTACATTTTCATCTTGAAACCACCTTCCATGGCAATTGCGCTTCCAACCGGCAGCTATGAACTTCAGCTCTTTCTCTCGACGCCTTTGAAACTCTGCTTGTTGCTCAGCAAACATCATTTTATTGGCCTCTCCAGGTAACAATGGGTTATTGTTTTTACGAGGACTACAAGGTTCAGTTTTCACACTAACTGATGGTTCTAATCCCCCTTTAGAAGTAGATTGAGGGTTTGCATTGAAGAAAGAAGTGTTTCCCTTCAATTTTACATCACGAGAACCATTTCCGTCATTTACTTCAGGAATTTGATTATGAAGTGCCTCAAAAGCAGCTTTTCGTGTCCTCTCAATCAAAGGTTTGCTTGATAACTGAAAATGACAATCAGGAAAGCATACAGCCACATCATGAGTAGAATTAGCAGACAAGGCTGTACTCTTTTTTATTTCCTCCTGTTTCGCTAACTCCCTTTCTTTGAGCTTGGATTCAGCTGCAATATGACGTGTGCCCCTGCTATGCATCTGCAAATTTGAAAACAAATTCACAATTCAGAAAATAAAAAAGAAAGTAGTACACCATCAACAAGAAGCTGATCCAAATTATATGCAAGCATTTCAATAACAGATAACAGAAAAATACATGAACCGCCTCCGTCTTAACCAAGGATGATGACACTTGCTGAGTGACTTAGTGTTATGAAATGAGCTTTAAAATTTTGATTAAACAGTATTAATTTCCCAATCTCCATAGTTTAATTCATTATGTTAGTCTACTATACACGGCTCATTCACTGCCAACCAACCAGAAACAATGGAAACCTGGACATCAGTTCAAATTTAACATAGGATTCATTTCTATAGAGAAGTGATCATTTTCCAGGCTCTGGATAAAAGCATACTGCTTTCAACATTGACTTGATTAAAAGTAAAAAAAATTGCAGTCAGATGAAGTTGGCAACACAAACAAACCATTCAGAGAGTTATTTTTATTTATTCATCACATATGCACATGGAAGGAAACATAGTCCAATGGAGAACCTCGCGGATAGTCAGTAACATTTTGGTGGTGGTTACCAATCTTTACATGGTCAACAGGCATGACTAATACTTGTCAGCAGGTGTTTAATGAAGTCTCTGAAAGGATTACAATTAGTCATATTTTCAGTTGGGGGAATGCGCGGTAAATGAGGGAAATATTTTGAATCACCATAGCCATTTATCCCATCTATTTGGGGTTGGCACTTACAATTAGATTTGACAAATATTTCTATGAGCTGATTGCCTGTCTAATTCCAAGGAAAACATGAATTAGCCCCCGTTTGGAAGACAGTTAAGTGGAGAAAAGTGGAGATCATTATTTTGGGCAGAAGTGGAGAAAAGTGATTTTGGAGAAAGGAATTAAATAGAGGAATCTGTTCTTGATATTTTTATGGTTTTTATTTAGCCATAGCTAATATGTACTTTGCTAAGATGTAACACCTAGTGACTTAAAAGTGGGCATAAACAAACTGCTTTAAATTATGAAATAGAGAACATTCTATGAAGATTATAGTGTCAATTTGGGAGCGAGTCTTACCACACAAGTACATAGATATGATGAGGACATTACAAGACGCCAACGAAGAAGGATGCATCAAAATTTAGATTTTATCTCAACATGGTTGGATGATGATTTTTGGCACCATCTTGTCATATCCGACCATGGATATAGGTAAGTCCAGCCATGGATAGCCCAAATTGGTGTGTTGATCAAGCTGGGGATTTGAAGATCTGACTTGATCCATCCATTTACATCATGAAAGTCATTCAATTTTGGATTGGAATGATTTGACTGTTGATCAAGCGCTTTTCGGACATTTGTTTTTGTTATCTTCTATTTTTTTTAGTTATCGTTTATTAGTGACATATTGTTTTAGTTTATATGGTTCCAAGATTGTTATAGACTTGTAATTGTTTTTATGGATTTAGATCTTCCATGTGTGCTGGACATTTGTTTTTGTTATCTTTTATTAGTGACATATTGTTTTAGTTTATATGGTTCCCAGATTGTTATAGACTTGTAATTGTTTTTTAGGGTTTAGATCATCCACGTGTGCCTTAAATCATATGTACCTGGGATTTCCAAGATATATGTATAAAAGGTTTTTCTCCTACACAACATTGTTGTATGGCAACTATGGGGCCCACTTGAGTAGACCCAATACATGGGGATGGGTTTTATTTGGAAAGGTCAAGAAAAAGAGCTCCATTGGATTCCATAACCCATGATTTTCAAGGGTCCAAAGATCAAAAATGAAAATAGAGTCAATTTGTTTACCAAAAAAGGGAAAGAAAAAAGAGTCAATTTGGGATGGATTTTCAATCCAAAGGTGAGAACAACTTGGAATAGGTCCAAATTGGGTAAATTGGTGGAGTGGGGGAAGGGGGTGAGGAGAATTGTCCCTCATGAGGAATGCCCCCATAGGTGAAACTTGGAAAACCTATGGATGGAATTATTGACAATTTCATAGGTTTTTTTGAACTAACTGAAGTTTGATTCTTATCAGCTAAATCTCAGTCCAAACAGGTAGGCAAGTCAATTGTAATACCCTCTTTCTATGGAACCCTTTGCTTGCTTAGGTGGGCCCTCACTCTAGGGTTGACGCTTAAGAACCAGGTTGCACAAATTTTCATGCACAACGCAATGTGGCCAACATGAGTCCATGAGGATGGGTGGGTATGAAAGGTCTTTGCATGTGTATGGCGCCATAAAAAAGCATTCTTACTCAATTAAGTAGAGCCATGTTTTTCGACAAAAAGAATTCAACTTTATCTAGTGGTGGAAATTCATCACATAAGATCAATGGGCTTTTTGGATTGGGACAAATTGGATATGGGCGCAATAAATGAGAGGTAGGTGGGGGTGGGGGGGAGATAGCGTCCATTGAGGTATAATGGTGGACCCACAAGACTGCATATTTTTTAATAGGCAAAAACAAGTGCAAGAATTATGTATAGGAAGACAATAAGACTTTCAATTAAAGTGGTCCTCGCCAAGATCAACTCTGAGTCCTAACTTATTTGTTTTGGTTATAGAGAACTTAACACTAGAATCCAAGATAAAGTTCCCTTGTGTATCTCATTTGTAAATGTAGTGCTATTAGTTAAAGTAAAAAGACTGAGAAACAAGTTAGAAAAGTGGAGGAAGTTTTTTAGCCAAACAAATTGAAAATTGGTTTGAAAAAGACAAAATATGTGGAGGTACATTTAGTGGATTTGAGAGTAGGGAGGAAGAATTAATAAAAACGGAAAGTGACTCAGTAGTTAGTACCACATGGTGAAAAAATTGACACTTAGTTGAACTGTAGAACAAAATGGAGGGTTTAATTTGGATGTAGATGATAAATGGGCACATGGTGGGCTAAGTGTTGAAGGGTGTCACATCAATTAATATATGGAGTCTAAGATAATAGTCAGACTTAGAATGATATATGGAGCTAAATGTTGGGTGACGAAAAGAAAAAAAGAAAGAGAGAAAAGCTTGTAAAGTAATGTTCACAGATGTTTATGTTAAGAGGCATTTGTAGTGTAACAAGGATAGATAGAGTAAAAAAATGAGTGCATCAAAACCTAAAAGCTGCTCCAATTTTATTTTATTTTAAAATGAGGATGATGGGAAGTCAGTTGACATGACCCGGCACATTTGTAGAAACAATTGCATTAAAAAGAGTCAAAGGATTACAAATAAAAGGTACCAGGAGAAAGGGGAGGTTGTTGAAGACGTGGAATGAGATATTGAGACATAATACGATAGAACAAAGAGTGACAGAGAACGTGATTATTGTGAAGCTTGAGTGGAAAAGTATTATTTAAAAATCCAACCTCAAGTAAATGGGATATACATTGCTGATGATGATGCCGATAATTAAAAGTGGAGATAATTATCTACCCAAGTCACCTTCTCTCCACTTTATTTCTCCGATTGTTTGATGAAATGTTAGGTGTAAAATTGTCTTCTATTTCCACTTCCACCAGTGAAAACCAAACAATGGCAATGTATATTTTTTTGAAGGGGTTCCTCAACATCAATTTTTACTCCATCTTAACAGGGGACCCACTTAAGCCACATCCAAATGCCACCTTGGTGTCACTAATGGATGACAAACAGTTAACCTACCTGTGTCCAAGCCTGTGTGTCTTAAAAAGAGAGGAATTGGGAAAAAAATGGAAAGGACAAACATTGAGTATCCAAATCCTTTGAATAGATGATGTAGTAACGAGGTTCCCCAAACAATTGTAGCCATTTAATTACCTACTTTAAATGAATGGACAAAAAGAAAACATTGAAAATGGTGCATATCCAATAAAACCACAAGTGACATGGGGTAAATTTTCCTTTGATTTCAACTAGTTACATCTAGATTTTTTAGAGAGAGAGAGAGAGAGAGAGATTACACCTAGCTCTCAATCGAAACCCATGTTTTTTTTCATCTTTTTCAAAGTTGGTCTTCTAGGCCTTAAATCCACACTGCTAAATAATCCAATTGATTTGAATTCTAGCATCCTTACTCTACAAATGGACCTTCTCATCAAGCCCTCACATTGATTTCTCATGGCCCCAAATGGACCCCTATAGACAAATTTACAAAAAGTAGTTTCACAACTAAATTTCTCATAATTTAGATAATTCAATAGAGATCAATGTTATAAAAAATAGAATCGTATCATAAAATTGTTATACAACTTGAATCGCAAATTGTGTATCGTAAATCATAGAATCATAAGATTCATAAGTGTTTTCCCTAAAAAATATTTAACATGCGAATTAACAAAAGATACCTAAAAAGTAAAAATATAAGCAATTCTTCAACTTTTTTTTAATTAAGTGAATATTATATAACTATTTCATTGGAAATTAAGTTTCAATGATCGAACTTCCAAGACTTTTTTTTTGGACTCGGTAATTGTAATTGAATTAAATAGAAGAAGGCACCAGAAGTGCACAATACAAAAAATGGGAAAAAAGAAAGGAAACACCCCTCAACCCCATACACCCAAGTGAGAAAGGAACCCAAAGGAACAATAACAATGCTTTAAGAAAGACCAATACACTCTTTCCAAGACTAGCATATAATCCAAGTATATTGTGAAAAGTTAACAAGTACAACAACTCAAGCCTTAAAAACCATCAAAACAAAAATTTCCATACTTTCACATTTTAAATAATCCCATAATTCTATTATTTATAAGAATCTTAAGATTTCTAAACCAATAAGAATCATTCCTCTTGTCATATCATACAAATCATAAGATGCTATTAAGATTTTAACAGCAATGATACAGATGATAATTGTTTGTTTCTCATCAAGAATAGTTCGTACTAAAAAACCTTGCCACATCTAATAAGAGCTTGCCCCTGATAGTTCATGCTAATCTCTAGGTTTGGAAACACCACAGCTTCCCTCCAATTGGATGTGCACTAGATTGAGATTTTAGACAGGACTGGAACTATCAAATGACCAGAGTAAACCAATGCCAGTGTTTGATGTTTTAACAGAATTTACACATCCCCAAACTCTGGAATTAACACATTCTCCTAATTCTGGAACTTCAAGAAGTCTTTTTGCCTTTGGTAGGCTTGAAAATATAACTGTGGAGTATGGACACAAAACAACAATCATAGACAAGAATTCTTGGATGGGATTGGAATTTTGTGACATGACTTAATTTCCACTGATGAATTTCATGCTTCACCAATTCTACGGTAGGAGTTATGAAACCCTAAAAATTTCAAATCCATGGGATTTATATGGCTAGCCATTGGGACACCGGGAATTTTAATTATAAGAGACAGCTGTGTGCTTTTCACCTCTAGTAGTAGTAGTAATAATTGGAGCCAATTATCCCATCATTGTGGGGGCTGGTATTTATAATTGGATTAGGTAATTTTTTTTCTATGGGTCAACTGTCTATCTGATGCCCATAGGATGTTAACCCACAACGCTACCAACTGTGCTAGAGGTTCCAGTGTCCCTATCATTAGCCTCTATAAATTTTGTGATTTTGGAATTCCAAAAGGCTTGAACTACTTTAGTTACAGAAGTCTTATATTTCCGCTAATAACTCCAGTACCGCCAAACATAAAAAGGCTATTGCAGGAATTCATAAATTTCCCCCTAGAATTGGAACTACGTGGGGAATTTCATAATCCATAATTGAAGATTCAAATTTGAGTTAACATGACAGGGATATAGCTGGCTAGATAGATGCATATATAAATAGGAAAGGAAACGGAGAAGAGAGAGGGAGGAAAGGAGAAGAGACGTACGGAAAGCATAAGAGGGGTATCGAGGATGGGATGGTCGGGGCAGATGAGGCATGCGTACTTTCCATTAGACAGATTCTTGTAATTTGAATCATCGCAGTGTTGTAACATGAGATGATCTACTCTCCTCTTCCTCTGTTGGGCCTCTCTTGCCCAGCTATCTCCTCCATACACACTCATCCTCTCTCTCTCTCTCTGAACTTTGGATTCAAGGAAAGCAAAGAAGACAGGATTTTTCCCCAAAACTCCGTAATAATATTAATGTCTCTACTTTCAAAAAAAATATATTAATGTTCCTCTCCATATGAGGGAACTCGGGAAGGGTCGAGGAGGTGAAAACTGGGGGAAGAAGGAGTGGATTTGAGACTTCGAGTTGGAACAGTTTATCACGTGGATTAAGTAAGAATAAGGGAAATAGGGAAGTATGGTAAAAATTAGGGCGGAAACTAAGCTAGAGTGAGGTGGGGTTTTAATAAATTTAATTTAATATTATGTCAAAATTTATTGAATTGAATTCTATCCAATCTGAATTACTGACTCGAATTAATCAACTTGATCTGAACTGAGTCAACTCGAGTTGTATTTTATAACTCGGTGTATGCGAGTCGAGTCGAGTTATGTTGTGTCAAATTAATTTTAAATTTTTCAATTCAACCCAACCCAAATTTCATAAAAAAAATTATTTTTCTAACATGATCAAATTCGAAATATACAAATATATAACCCAAACTCTTTCATTTCTCAAGTCGGGTCATGCCGTCATGTTTCACCCCTAATAAATTTAAATTTTTTCTTTAAAAATGATGCACAATGAGAAAAAATGATAGTGCAAAAATTACTATCATTTGAAGACCTGCTTTTACGAAGGGAATTTACTGGGACACACTAAGGGCTTTTATAAAAGGAATATTTATGTATATTTTTTATTATTTAAATAGTGATAAGTGAAAATTATAATTTTAATCTCCATTATTATATAAATACTGACGCCTCTATCAATTATCATTATATAAACTAAAATATTCAAATTTAAAAATATTTAATTTAAAATTATTTTTATATGAATTAAGTGGTTGTTTGTCTCAAGCGGATTCAGCCAAAAATACAGAAGATGTATTTCTCTTTATTAAAAACAAAATAGCAAAAGGCCTAACAAAGAACTTCATCAATCCTGCCTAATTTCTCAAATATCACAAGGCCTAACAAAGAACTTCATCAATCCTGCTTTGCAGTGATACCCGCCTCGCGCTCCGCATGCAAAGTAGTAATGCTTCCTCTTTTCGATCACAAATTCAAATCCTTTGCCACTTCCCTGCATTTTGTTGGCTACCAGCTTAGCATTTCTCAAGTCACACGCCTTGAATCGGTTGTGGTTGCTTAGCAAGTATACACTGTGAGGGAAGGTGGTGCGGTTCGGCGGCTCATACATGAAAACTGCAAAAACCCATTAACAAAAACTGAGAGATTAGCAAGATTTAGTTCTACTGTAAAACAGAGTAAGCCATTCTTCTACCATATTTTGATGGATAGCAACATCGACATTGCATGACAGACATGGGTTACACTAAGAAACTCTTACCCAGTGTATCATTTTGGAAGAAGGGAGCACTTTTAATGGCCCAATCAGTATAGTTGAATCCAAAATGCCAGCGCTCAGACCCTCCAACAATTTTCCTTGTTGCTTGGCTGATTGCAAGCATGGACATCAACACTAGGAAGATGACAGTTTGATTTAAACGCATCGGACTTTTCATAGCCATCTTCAATGAAAGTTCCAAAAGAACTCAGCAATCAGCACTACAAAAGAAGGAATTTTGCAGGTCCCAAGGAAGAGGGAGCAATGGATTTAAAGAAAATCTGCTCATATGACCTTTGCGTTAGAGCATATGACATGATTTACACTCCAACTCACGGGTTAGAAAAGGTTTTGTCCTTTATTTTGTTGAATGATGTCTTAATAGAAAAGAAGGGACTCAGTTATGATTTTGCCCTTCACATGCATGAATGTGATTCATTTGTCCATTTGACGGGACCCCTGATGGATTATCCAGAGCCCAGAGAATAAAACCACGAGAGGAAACAATTTTGTCCAGAAAAGCTCATTGATATTATAATCATTTGTTTTTCAGAGTACTCCATGTGACTTGTGGCTGCAACTCGGGTCGGGTTTTGGTCCGACCCGCATGACCCGACCCGAGAAATCATGCAGGTCGGATAGAGAATTTTGGGTTAGCGGATCGGGTCGGGTTGAGAGGATAAAAACCCGTATGAAATTCGGGTAGGGTCAGGTTGAGGATTTTACAAGTTAACCCGATCCGACCCAGTTAAAATTATACTAAAAATGGGTTCAGAATGTGGGTCGGGTCAGAATTCGAGTTGATTCGGATTAGAATTCGGCTCGGATTGGGTTTTAAGAAACCCGACCCACCCGACCCAAGCTACAGCCCTAATATAACTGAAAATACAAAGCACTATTTCAAGTATCGCAAAAAGCTTCAGAGTTAAAAGAACACAAAAACTCAAGCCTTTTAGTCTATTTCATACTATACTTACCCAACTCGACACTCAAAACTCCATATTGGACCCCATTAAGCGCATAACACAATTATAGACCAATCAAGCACAAAACTGTCATTCATGTGACTCGACGCAAATCATATAAATCAGACTTAAGTGATGATCCACATTTAATTTACACATTGATGTAATACTAAACATGACCCACATAAAGATTTGGAGCTCTACGTAGAGGATCTTAAGTAAGAAAAACTGTATTTGGATAAGGAATGTCTATTTTAGGAGATTTCCAGACATCTCACCGTGTGCTCCATGGAGCAGCTCTTACTCTGTATTAATATTCATTTTCAGAGAGAGTACGTATACTATCATGATTATAGATAGATAGACAGATAGATATGTATTATATTAGAGATAAAACCAAAGAGTCATTGCTCGTTTATTTGGAGATAATCAGCTACCAATCAGAGTGATCCTTCTGGTTTGTTTATTAGATAAGAGAAACAACATAAGCCACTTAGTAATCACAACCCTTTTCCTTATTAAATAAGATGAACAAACATAAGCCACTTGGTATCCCCTATGGCACTGCATCTTCCCTAGCAGCTCTTTTCTTCAACCTCTGTGAAGAGGCTTCAGAGGCCACACAAAGAACTTCATCAGTCCTGTGGTGCAGTGCAACCCGGCACGCTCTCCGCACGCAAAGTAGTACGGCTTGCTCTCCTTCAAGACAAACTTGAAGCCGGCACCACCCCCTTGTGCTATGGTCGCCACCAATATAGACTTGTTGAAGTCACATTTCTTGAAGCTGTTAAGGTCTTTCATCAGAGATACACTGTGAGCATGGGTGGTTTCGTTGGGTGGATCGTACTTGAAAACTGTGGCAACAAAATCAACGGCAAATGGTCGTGCTAACCATTAATTATTTACATAAAACTCAAGATAAAACATACTATTTCTAATTAACTTCAAGTTAAAGCTCGAGAGAAGTTGCAGACATGAAATGTGTCTTGTACTAGTACTGTTGATCCCAAATCTTATGAACAAAGAAATAGAAAATCTGAAGACAGGTTTTGAAAAGAGTTGCTATTTTTCATAGAAGAGAAATTTTTCTTTTCCATGAACAAAGGGATTGTCTACAAGTGACCATCAGCTTTGCAAATGGATGGTAAATTTTAGGTGAAAGAATCTATCCACCTGCTCCTCAAAAAAAATGGAATGCAAGCATATCACAGAATGTTTGATGGACACTTGGACATATTGAGATTCAATATTTCATAATTCACTTTTTATTGTAGAAAACATTGTTCTTCTTCTTCTTCTTCTTCTTTTTGAAAAAAAAGGCAATTAGCACCAAATTTGACCCTTGCTGTGAAAAGTAGTAACTCACTCAAAGCATCATTTATGAAAAATGGTCTATTTTGATAAGCCCACTTGCTGTAGTCAAAACCATAGCGCCAGTTTTCGGACCCCCCAACAGTAATGGTGGAATTTCTCTGAGGATAGTGAGTGTACTTTAAGCCAAAGGACTGGTTCCTGGTGCCTCCGGCAACTCCTGCTGTGGCCACAGAAGTAGAGGGCATGCAGATCAACACAAGGAGTAGTCCAAGTGAAAAACCTACAATGCAATTGGAGCCCATCTTTAATCAAACCTCAACGAAGGCACAAAGACAGAATGAGAATGAATATTTCAATGAAGATCAATGTTGATGGGGATTATATAGCGGAAGCAGGAAGTTAGGATTGCTAGCAAAATGTCCTTGTTGAAAAACAAGGGGGGCAGAGTTCAAAATTCTGCCTAAGCTTTTACCTGATTTTGACTTCTGGCTTTTGAATCTTCCATTGACAAAAACTTTTTAGACTTGGCAAATTTTCATTTGAGATGAATGCTTTGTTTATCATTTGTCATGATGCCGTCAAGTGCTAGCAATGTTGGACCTCACTTGATTGCGGATTTCACTAACAATATCAACTGAAAGACAAACCCTTAAATCTGTAGAAGAACCAGAGTACAGTCTCATTTCTCAACAGGAGTTTTAACAATCTTTTTACAGGTGAGGAGAACTTTTTAAGTGAAAACTACATGATTTCAAATTCCAACGTCCATTTTTTGTATATCATATATCAAGTTGTAATAGGATTTGTTTGAGACTGAATTTTGGTACTTTAGATATACCATATATCTTTCATTTGTGTCGATCTGATAAAATTCCAAACCCATGTAGCACCTGCTAGTTGTAATCCTGAATGCTAACTCACCCTAATTGTTGAGAGGAAACGTCTTTTCTACCATACAAAAACAGCAATATTGAAGAAAACAGAAGAGAGAAAAATAAACACCGAGAATCAAACCACAATACAAAGATTCACACTCAGAAAAAAACGAAATTATATACTGCCCTAATTAGGGTTTACATAAGGTCCAATGTAAAAATTACAAAATTGCCCTCCAATAATGATCAGATCGACAGTACATTTCTGATGATCAAGCTCTACAGAACCCAACACTAAAAACCAAGAATAGATTGAGGGTTGGTGAAAAGTTGTGTGAGTTTTCTCTAATCCTGTTTGACTGTGTTTTCAGATTTCAAATTTCCTGCACTCAAAAGTTGGACATCACTCATTTGGTAGTTGGGTTTGAACATTTGAAACTTGATCAGAAGGCAGAATTCATAAGTGGGAAAATGTGTGGAAAGTAAGAAAACACAAAGCACAGTAGTGGGAGATCAGTGCCGGATGTTGTGGTTGGAGCTTTGCTGAGTTTGTATGGGCTTATGTGGGCACCCCACATATACAAGTAAGTATGATGAGATATGTGACCTCCATTTTTTCCACCAAGGAAGGTGTGAATTGAATGACTTATGTATGCTAATCTTAGTCCTGATGTGAATTATTTTTAGGCTACATTAGTTAAATCAGAGGATGATGGGAAAGAGGATTCTTAGATCAGTATGGTGTATGCATGAAGTCATACGGCATCACTTGTTGTCAAATCCCACTAAACAGAAATATATCTTTAGTCACAATCAGATGGCAGTAACAGCAGGAAGCATTTGGCATTTTGGCTATATTAAATGATCAGTTTCTTAGCTATTTGCCTTCAAATATTATATTATGTTATCTATGAAAAATATTATGTATGATTTTTAATGATATTTCACTTCAACATTTATTTGGCATCTGATTTGTAGTTCTGTGTACACATGAATCAAATATCTTAGCTTTCTCCCATTCTCCTCTTTGTTCTTTTCTTTCTTCAAAGCAAGGCCCCGTAGGCAGGATCTGAGTGTTTGTAATGCACAGTATATAAAGGTTTATTTTCTCCCAAGGTTTTTCAGTTGGGGGGCTTTCTCAGTATGTGAGAGAGAGAAGAAAACATAGAGAGAAAATGAGAGAATGTGAAGCCCAGAGAAGACATAGGGTTAGAGGGTTGGGAATCCTTATAACAAGAAGTCCAAAATTCCTTCATAGTGGAATTGAGCATTTGCTCTGTGGACGTATCCTTCAACTGTGAACCACGTAAAAATCTCTGTGTTCTGTGTGTGATTGATTTGTGGTTTGTGTTTTCGATTATTATTTGTCGATTTATTTTTTACAATTGGTATCAGAGTCAAGTCTCAGACTACCTCATGTGATCTTACGTTGATTTGTATGTGTAAGACACGAACACATTCTCAAACCCAAACTACATATGCAGGTTTTTCAGGGCTGAGTTTTTTTTTTTTGTATTATTTTATGAAAGTATCAAATACATCTTACATAAGTTTTATATTCTATTTGATTAAATAAATTATGTTTTTATAAATTTTCTCTCTATTCTGACTTTCAGGCCGAGCTCAAGCCTCCTGTACTAGGCCCAGTCCAAAACTGAGCCCAGCCGCATCCTAGGCTAACCCCAACCTAATGTTTTCACGAAAATTTGAATTAGGCCCGCCCCAATTGCGTCTCTAATTTTGACAATGAGTCTGTCCATGAACACTGTGATTGTCTAGTACCAACAGCTAAAATGAAAAAGTGCCCTTCTCTGTGATTTTGTAGATACCTATCGGCCTCAATTAGTGTTTTCTAAGTATCCAATTACTAAAGGTAGAAGAATTCCAAATGTCAGGCATAGATATAAATTTTGAACATAAATTTGTAATTGCTTACCCCTTTAGAATTAGGATTTCCCATATGTCAATAAATACCTTAGGTGTAGTTACTATACTTTTCATACTCGTTTAACAATATTTGCAAAGTTAATAATTTATGTATTAGGAGGAATTGTCACGTTCTAAAAATGTAGAAATTGAAGAAAATGGGAATAGAAATATCACTTCAAGGGGAAAAACAAGCCTCCCATTCTTTGATTTTAATTTGAGGAGAAACCGACCTCCGAGTCAAAGCTATTTTGAAAGAATGATTTCATTATTTAACGTAGCCTATAAATAGGTACTTAGTATAACTGAAATAGAAAGTAAAAATAAGAAAATAAATTACTTTTAATAATCCACTATTTATAATCATTGCAAAATCTTTATACAATACTTTATTTTATTAGAATCTTATCAACCATCCTCTCATTTTTTTTTTTTACAGAGAATCTCAAGACCCCAATGCAAGCACGCCCTCACAAGCCATAGGCACCGGGTAACAACGAGGACTCAAACCCCAGACATCCAACTCCCCCCATACATCCAACTCCTAAGCTAAAGTTCCAGCTAATTGAATTATCTCGTGCAAAGTCAACCATCTGCTCATTTGTATAAATTTCATTTTCAAACTTCATATTGAAAAGATCTCTAAAATAAGTTTTCAACCCAAAAAATGAAATCTCGTCCGATAAGTTTTCAAGAGTTATTATGTTTTCTCACAAGATATTACTGCCTGTCATAAATCACAATTTCTCAAAAGAAATTGTAATTTAGATTACCTGTCCCAACGAAAATTTAAAGTTTCGGGGAAACAGTTAGTTGTCTTGACGAAAATTTGTAATTTACGGGAAATACATGTATAGCAAGTCACATTGTCACAAAATCAAATAATTTGACTTGGCCGATTCATATAGGACTGATCAAATCGACTCATAATGGATCAATTTTTTTAAAGCCTTTGTAATGTGTTCACACTGGTATGTTGCCTAGTGCATTTTTCTAAAAAAAATCACTATTACTAACAGTGAATCAGCCGACATGAGCAACAACGCTTCGGCCGCATTGATTTTCATATTGGCATTGTCACAAATCTCGTTCTCAAGATATTAACGGCAATTGTTAATAATGGAATATTTTCAAATTCTCAGAGTTTTATCAAGAATTTAAAGGGAAAATCTCCCAAAAAAAATATTATTTAAAAAATAATAAAAATAAATATAAAAAATAAATAATGTGGCACGGGAACTTAACGAATAACATCTCGCGATTTTAACAAAAATTTATCGTTTCTCACGATAAAAATGTGTTTTTAATGAAAATTACCGTTAAAAATGGCAGACGTGATAAATTCAAATTTTTAACGCACAAAAGTTAATGTGCATATATTTTCATGATAAAAATGAAAATATCATAAATATTTGTTACATTGCATATTGGCCAAATGTATCAAGACCGCAACGTGTCAACCGATACACAATGTATAGGTCGATACATTGATCTTTGTTTCAAACCAAGGATTGCTCAAGTTCATTTTCAAGCACCCAAATTGAAATTGAAATTGGACGAACCTAGTACAAGAAAGCTCAAATTTGGGCCAAAAGCACAAACTACATGCTCACATTTGAACCATAATTTATAAAATATTTTATTTTATTTAATATTACATGTATATATAGAACAATACAAAAAAAAAAAAGTACATTTTAATCCAGAGAAGCACAAAACGCAAATAAACATACATATACATATTTTAGACTCAAAATCAAACTCGTATCTTCATATACACTAATTTGGGCTTACATTAAAGCTCAGACCCTTCAGTTGCAATTCAAGCCCTGACTCGATGGACCCAAAACCTAACTCAAACCAACCGACTTGCAACCCAATCGAAGAGTGGAACAAAAAAATTCAGAACTGTTCTACCCAAAATTCAACAGATAGGGCTTGTACACATGGAAATCTTAGGTCCAGATCAGGGGTCCAAAAATCGCTGATACCAAGAAATTGGCGTCTCGGCCGATATCTTGGTATCTCAGCTGATCTCTCTCCTAATTTTATTTTTGTTAGTTGTTTAAATGTGTATTGGTGAGATCTCGCCGATATCGGCCAAGATATCTCAGCCATCGAAAACCCGAGATATCTCGGCCGATACGCACAATGACGTAAGAAATTTTTTTGTGCATATCCACAAGTAACATATCTATGTATACTTCTGCTGATCGATTTTTAAAAGAACTCATCTAATTGACCCCTTTACCCTGAGAAATGGAAGAAGCCCTCCTTCACTATCCAATCAATTTGTTGGCATTTTAAGACGTATTTTTGGATCGGCCAATAAAACGCAATACAGGCACAAAACTTGCCTCAATAGGAGAAACTCAGCCATCAAACTTTTGGCCTTTACATGATCAAAGGCTAGGATTGTTTCATTTGAAAGGCTAGGACAAGATGCATCACATACCATGGTCCAAACCGTGCATACTAAAGCCTTAATTAGATGCACATCCCTTTCCAGGCCGGAATAAAAATCGAAGCAGAAGAAATCGAACACACGAGGACGCATTCGAGCATAAAGAACAGAAGACCGATGTGAACAAGGAAATGGCCAGGCAATCATAATCCACACAGACCCATTCTGCTCATTTGAGACAAAAAAGCAGCTATTTCCCATGCAGTTCTAATAAAAAACCAAACCTAATTAACACTTCTGATGTAATCAAAACGCCAAAACAAACATAAAAAAATACGCATGCAACTACAAAATTAAGGGGAACTGTCGAAGAGAGTGATTATAAAACTTTACGATAAAAGAACATCTTAGTAAAACAAGGTTCAGGACTTGCACTACAATCCTCTGTTCTAGACGCTGTGAAGAAAGGAATAGGCAACAGCCTAAGGAGAGTATGGAGGTGGCGCTACTTAAAATAGATAGGCAACTGGCTGATTCGAGAATGGAGGATTCACCACAAAAATTAGCAGGTTCAAAAAGTAATCACGAAATGCTGGAGGCCATAATGATAGACTTAGCCATGACGAAGGCAGAGCTTGCTCAAGCTAGAGAAACAACTATGCAATCCTGGCTGGACTCCAAACCCTTTATTGATGAGCTAGAAAGGCTACAGTCAGCCCTAACCAGAACCAGGAATAGAGCTTCAATGGCAGCGGTAACTATTTCAACGCTTGAAACCCAACTTGAATCCACAGACATGAGTACCAGAGCCAAAGAAGAGGGAGAGCACAAGGCCAGAATGACCATCAATGAACTCAATCAAGCTCTTGATCAAACCCATGCAGAACTAGAAAAGCTCAAGTACGAAACTGATGACGAACGCAGAGCACGAGCAAAGCTAAAACAAGAACTACGCCTTCGGAGGCAGTCCCTACGATCCTTAAGGCTCATGCAGCGAGCCATCAGGATAGAATCAGAAGCTTTTGAGGCATCAGCATCTGCTGCACTTCATCACATTAAGCATTCAAAAACAGAAAATGCATGTAGGGAACTCAGTCATGAAGACTACTATGCATTGACAAGAAAGGCTAACGAGGAGGCATCACTTGCAGACTGGCGTGTCTCTGTTTCAATGGAACAGAAACACATGGCCGAGGCAAGCAGAGAACAGGCACTGAGGAGATTAGCAGAACTGTACAAAGAACATCCACTGAGAAAGGTGGACGCAATAATGGAAGAAGAGGCAGTCATAAAGGAGGAAGGAAAAACACTGCCCAAAAACCAGGTGAACCAGAAAAAGAAATCACTGTATGTTCGACATCTGCACAAAAACAGCAAATGCAAGACAATATACCTGAGAAATTCACAATGATTAGAGGCAATTCACAACAAAGGATGAGGAGATCTAAAAGCAGTCGTAATAAGAAACTGGTCAAGAAGAAAAAGTCATCCATTTTACGCCAAATTCAAAGTTTTCTTGCACGTCATCTAAGGAGAATTTTTGGATGAAAATGGACAAGTTTAGAATTCCATTATCATTCAGTACTGTGACACTGTTCAAAATGTAATTCTGCCAAGTGTTAAAAACAAAATTTGGTTCAAGCATCCATGCATGTGTTTGTACTGCTCTTGAGGATCTGGAATTCTTCCTTCACCCATTTCGAAATGACAAAACCTGGCAATTACAAGTTCGTTGTAAGCATTAATATGGTACAAAATCATAGATAAGGAAAAAGAAAAGAATGAAGCCGACAATGGATACCTGGGCTCTGCTAAACTAATTAAAGCCTGCAACAAGCCTGATCCATTCAGCCATACAAATTTAGAATGTGAATCTATAACCTTGATGCATCCAGATGCTAAGCCAGTCTTTGGAAAAAAACCATCAGTGTCAGTCTTGAGCAAGTACCTACTAGATTACCCATCTTCTGCAGCATGTCCTGTCCAGAATTATACGTATTAGACCAGACTATTTGCGCAGCATTATGCACTCTGTGAGGCCAAATTTAATGTGCACAAAGTAATGCCTCCAACAATCAAGCACTGGATTTAAAATACCTCAAAAAATAATGCTAAATGAAAATAACTGCATTTCTAGTTCAGTGAGGATAATTGACTATACTTGTCTGTTTCCATTAAATCACATAGTTAATACCATCCTATATGATGAGAAATTAGGGAATGAGCTATCGCATGATGAGGCCCAGAGTTAACCATTAGTTAGAAAGAAGTGGTCTCCACCAGCCCCCCACTTCTCAAATAAATAATTACATTAAATGAACATCATAAAATACCGCATGACAAAGAGCTCTATAGCAAGTCACAATCAAGAATTAAGTAATGAAAATATTAGAAAAAGTTAAATGCATACCGAGTGATCCTCCAGGAAGCTCACTGGAACATTTTGGAATAAGCCTTTCTCTCCCGATCACGTCTATCAGCGATCTGTAACACCAATATTTTAGCTTGCATAACCATGTCAAAATTATTGCATTAATCCTATACTATCTTCAAAAAAAAATCCATTTCAAAAAAAATACCTTTCCGAAAATTTCCTTTTCAATTCAAAAAACAAACACAACCTATACTATCTTCAATTTAGAGTAAACCAGTGGGATGCTGACTTATGATGATGATGATGAATTTAGAGTAAACCAACTGACCTTTTTCATTGCAGCAGCAAGCTCCTTCTTTATTCCTCCTGATTTCAGCACAAATTAAGTCAAAGAAAGGATGCATAACAGCTTAGATTTGGGGGTGCATAACAAAAGCATATTATGGCAAACCGACCATCATTTGGTTCTAACTCCAACGCCTTCTTGAAGCTCTCAACTGCTGCATCCACATCATTAAGCGCCATATATGCCTGATATATCCATCAAAAGCAATGATAAATCATTCTTACATTATAAAATAAATATGACCTCATGAAATCAACTGAACTTGATCAAATTCAAGCAAAATCACCTTGATCTGACCAAGGCTGTGTTTGGATTGGGAAAGAAAAAATTTCAGTGACCTACTACAAAGAGGACCCTCCTATGTGGGGTTTCTCTCCTTGGCCAAAAGATAACAAGAATTCTTCCAAGATGGTAGTCGAACACAGCCTACCAATAAGTAGGAGATTATTTTGGTGTTACTTGATGTCATTTGGTACTCAAAAATACCAAATGGGGTTAATTAGAGGGAACACTTATGATGCTAATTTGCAATACATTTGGATCTTTGACACACAACTAATCAGTCAATGTCTAACTAAAATGAGGTACCTATGTCTAATGTTGGTCATACTGCTGTAGCAGTCAAGGCACAAGGCATGAGCAAGGCAGAGACAAAACCCAAATCCTTATATGTCAACCTACTTTTAAACTTTGATAGGTGCACATTTATGTTGATTTTCAAAATATATAATAATCTATTAATTCAATTGTCTCGATGACACCACTAACGAGAGAATTCGATGGTATCATCTAAACAACTAAGTCTCTAAGGCAACTAAAAAAGCTGTAAATAAGGGCTCAACCAAGGTTAGAGCCTTTGACTAGAGACCTGATCATAGGTGTATACCCAGGTACAACATTGACCAAATGAAGTTGGTAATGTCAACCAGCAAGCCAGAACGACAAGTAGGAACCTAATAGAAAAGTGGAAAATGTAAGAAACCAAAGAAAAATGAAGAATAGGGATTTTACATCAAGGGGGAGTCAGGCTGTATTTTAAAGAGAAGCCATTGTCCTAGCCAAAGGCTGTATTTTGAAGAAATCTCTCTTATGATTTTCATTATTCAACTTAGCCTATAAATAGGCTTTCATTACACTCAAATGGATAGTAAAATAAGGAAATAAATCTTCTTTCAATAACCTACTATTTATTGACATTAACAAAACAATCCCTAAATCTTTATTAGACTAAGGTCCTATATTCCCACCCTAGGAGGCGAACCTTGCCCTCAAGGTTCAGAAAACTTTCTCGAGTGGTGGCTTTTTTAATTAAATTCTTTTTGCACCAAAATCTCCAAAAAAAAAATGTAGACCCACAACATTTCCAACACAAATCCGATAACTCAGAACAGGTAGACTGCATGTTGGGGGCATTATAGTGGAAAGGTAGTGTTTTCCATTCAATGCTGGTAGAAAACATTGTACTCATACCAATATTATTTAGATTGAACCAAACATTATGAAGCAAAAAGGCCATCGCTACAACTTCCAAATGAAAGAATGATAGAACTTTTTAACTCGGTAAAAGTCCTTAATATGTAACAGAGTGAGCCTGACGAATCCCTTTGATCTTATTGGTATCAACAAAGTGAGTAAAATCCAATTTAGTTGGATGGTTCTGAATTTTGCATCTCAATCATGAAATCATCATTTTTAATGTCTAACTCAACAGCTGGCTTTCATGATATCAATGTCAGATGTGCAGCATCGCAAGCAACATTTTAACCACTATTAAATGGCGATTTGGGAACATCCTAGGGGAAAACCTTAGTGGAAATTCGATCAATATACAACTTCATAACAGCCATTGAGGTTTTTATGTCCTTAAAGACATTGGATATTTCTCAAATAATCACCTGAAGTTTCTCAATTCACAGTGTCTTTGTGGCTATAGCGTTGTGCAAATAAACTGGATATCAAAATGGTTTTTTTTAATAACGGGTTGGTTTGAAAATAAAAATGAAAAGAAAATGTATGCCAAAGGTAGGATTTTGGATTTTTTTAGAGTTTGAAAAGAAGATTGTGGAAAAGATTTAAAATGGATCGTCGCCAAAAGAAAAATGAGTTGTGGAGGAAGAACTTTTCTTGGTATAAAGGTTTTTTTAAAAAAAAAAAAAAGGCAAGGATCGAGTGTGGTGGGTGGGGTTTGCTAAAAACAGGAATTTGGAAAGGGATGGGCAAAAGGCAATGGTGGAGAGAGAGAAACAGCATGAAAAAAGGACTGGGGATGAAAGGGAAAGGACAGTGGGTGGCAGCAAGGGCACAATGCAGAGCGGCATGGCGAAAAGGGTGGCCAACAACAGCAGCAAATGGAGCAGAAACCAGGCACAAGCTCACTCACTCACTAATAACTCTGCTTTACAAAGAAAAGGGCCAGCAGAAATGATGGTAATGGCGGCAAATCAATGGCCAATGAAAGGGGCAGTGCAGATGGCGGTGGCCATAGATCAGGTAGGCTGTGAGAGGAAAAGGGGGCGGTCAAAGAGAACAGAAGGAGGGGAAGGTGGATCAGGTGAATAAATAGTAGAATCTAGGGTTGGGCATGTGAAAAAAAAAAGGGCAGTGTGGAGGGGCAAGAAAAAGTGTGAGGTGGGGCTAAGAGAAGGCAATGTGAGATGAGGGAAAGCTGGCGGCTAACAGGCAGAGGTTGCAAATAGACCTTGTTGCAAAGATGAGGGAAAGCTGGCAGCTGACAGGCAGAGGTTGCAAACAGACCTTGTTGCAAAGAAGAGGGCAGATCGAAGTAACAAGGAGGTCCAACAGCTGTCACCTTCCTCCTGTTCTTTTGTGGCAATTACTTCTATGACTACTTCTTATTTGTCTGTTCTTGGGTGGCTACCGAGGAATCTCTCTTTTTTAAATGGAGATGAAAAAATGTAAATGGAGAGGGAAAAAAATGAGGGATCAATGGCTCCAATACCAATTGATAGGAACCCCAATAAAGAAGTGTGGAGAATGTAAGAAGAGAAAGAAAAATGCAAAAAAAAAAAAAAGGATAAGGATTTCACTTGAGGGGAAATCAGACCATAGGTTTAATTCGAGGAGAAACCCACATCCAAACCAAAGGCTATATTTTGGGGAAATCTCCCTTATGATTTTCATTATTCAACTTAGCCTATAAATCTTCAAATGGCTTTCAATAGACTCAAATGGAAAGTACACTAAGGAAATAAATCGTCTTTCAACAACCTACCACTAAATGGCATTAATAAAATAAACCTCAAATACTTTATTAGACTAGGGTCCTATCAACGGCACACCCAAGCAAGCAAGCATGCAGGACAGGGAAAAAAACTGAAAGGGTAAAAAGGGAAGTTGGCCACCCAAACTCTCGTTGTTATTTAAAATCTTTTGCACTGTTTATATTTGTGTAAGACGAGCAAAAGTATACAGCCCACATAGCTTTCCAGAATAAGAACCTTTAAATAATAATGATTTCATTCAAATACTGCAAAGTAAAAATTGCTCCCAGAAGTTCATGGATTTTGAGCCATGCCAATCCCAAACTTGGTTAAGAAAGACTGAAACACCACAAACAAGACAAGGTATGTAGAGACCTGTTTATTTTCAAGTTACAAAAACTCAGAGCCCCAGATAAGATCAGAAGACTAACCTGGCCCCGTCGAAACAATGCTTTGGCATTACCCTCTCCTTCACGCATTGCAAAGTCAGTGTCCAACAATGCTCCTTTCAAATCTCCTAATTTCATCTTACATGCCTAAAGAATGTAATACATTGAGTGGTTAGGTTGAAAGATAAAATGAGAACAATGAAACTAAGAAATATAAATGGCTACAAATAAAGATATTTCATATGGCAAACAAGAAAATCAAAAGATAGTGCATGCATCAGATTGTATCTAGTTGACAATAGAGTAATACGGGTACAAGTCTGTGATGAAACATACATAACAGCATACTGACCTACATGCTTGCAAACGATTTTGACAATAGCAAATGCATGCAGCAATTTTTGGGAATAGTTGCGTACACACATTTTAAGAATCAACATACCCAGAGAGTTTGAACAATGAAAGTGCAACAGATTTGTGAGAACTTGTTTTAAAATAAATAAATGGTAATAATAACAACAATATTACTGCAACTCAACAAATACTATTGTCTTAACACGGTAATCACATGCATACGGTTTTAGTATCATACATCGTTATTTAAAAAATGTATTGTGCATAATTCCTTTTCTCGAAGCATAAACTTGACTGGAATGGAGCCAAATGTCTGTCTTATAGTCTCATATAATCCCTTCCACAAGCATGGACAATGGGAAGTAAATGGAAAATGCAAGGTCTTTTATACATAGCACATCAGGCTGTTATATGACCATAGGCACCTCAGAATGATATGTTCAAACAGAAAAATCTAAACTTGACAAGGTTAACATTGACAGAGATCATAGAATACAACGGTAATTTATAGATAGGTAGAAAGACAATTACACTGATGCGGAGCATAATACATTGATGCAAGACAAGGTAGGGTAACCCTAAATGCCTAAATGTAGTTCCCTAAAGATTAAAAGGAGATGAAAATAATGCACCCTAAATCTAATATGGGCTGGAATTAAACTCAAATTAATATATGCAATTAATAAATATAAGTTACCACACACAATCATGCAAATGCTAAGAATCTAATGTGTTAAATGAATTAAATGGGAATCAGTGGTTAAAATAAAAGAGTGGAAAAACAATATGGAGTAATGCATGGGGTTTAGGAATATATAAAATAAAGCCTTAATGGGTTAACTGGTGGTTCATGGGTTCGGTCAATGAGGGTTGAATGAGACAGCAACTAATGAAGGGGTCAATGGGTCACGGTTGGATGTATAAAGGGGTAACAACTTTAGGGTGTGTTTGAAATACTAAAGGAAGAAAAGGGGAGGGAATACAGGTCACATAAGGTGAGGCGGAAAGGTCTGGGGATGGTGACGAAGAAAAGAGGGGTTTCAGGGGATGACAATGCAAGAGGGATGGAAAAGTGGCTTGCGGCAAAGGCATGTGGGCTTCCAAAGGTAGGCGACAAAGGGTAAAGGGTCACGGCAGCTAGGAGGTGGTCAGGGAAGGTAACAGCAGCAGTAGAGGGACTTTTGGGGGTTCTCAGTAGTAGGAAAAGGAAAAGGAAAGATAGAAGAAGAAGAGAGGAGAGAAGTAGAAGAAGAATACCTAGAGATAAAAGGATGGCCTCACGCCAAAAGGGCCTCACGCCATTGGAATCGCTCCGCACAAGATTTGGGAAAACTCCACAATTTTATTCATTCAATCGTATGTAATGCCTCATGGAAGCTACAAGGCTTTAAAAAAACTTTCATCTTACTAAAAATAAACAACAAAATACCTAAACTACCCTTACTAAAATAAAACACACGGAAATAGCAAAACACGAAAATGGAAGGTGTTGGAGGTGTTGGAGATGCACCACATCATACATCCAGTTGTTTTCTTTTTAGTAATTTCTATTTTTTTATGTAATTGATTTATTTGATTAGGGGTAGTTTAGTAATAGTTTCCTTTTTTAATTTTTGTAAGGAAAGCATCATACAAGTTGTAGCCTCTTTGAGGCATTGGAACGATCAATGAAAGAAATTGAATTTTTCTTCCACTGCTTGTGCGACGAAAGTAATTTGGAAGTGATTTCTTTGGCGTGAGGCCCTTTTGGCGTGAAGTCTAACGTGAGGCTACCATCCTTCCATCTTCTTCAGGTACTTCTCTTCTCTTCTCTTCTCTATCTTCTTCTTCTCTTTTGTTCCTTCTCTGTTTTCTTCTCCCTACTTTCCCTTTGCTAAGAATCCCCTTTAAACCTTCCCTTTGTTTTTGCCTCCATCTAAAACCACCTCTCCTAAAACGCCAATCCCAGATCCACCTTTTTTTTTCTCTTCCTAAATCCATCGCCATCCCCTTTTACCCCTCTCTGCCTTTCCACCCCTTCTCAAGTCCCAAATCTACTGCCGTTACCTGTCTTGGACCCAAACCCCTTCGCCGCCACATTCCAGAATCCTCTTTGCCTTCGTCGCTCCCTTCCTTAGACCCCATAATTGCTATCGCTGCCATCCCTAGCCTTCCGCCTTGTTGCCTCAAGTCTTTGTGGCTTTTGTGACCCCCTTTTGTCCATTACAGTTGCCGCAAGCCCCTTTTTTTTGTTCTCCACACTTTTTATTCCCTTCTTCAAACCACATGCCTTTTAAGTATACATGTCTATTTCATTTAAAACCATAGCCATTTTATTTAAAATCACGGTCCTCTTTTTGTTCGAAATCATTCCATCCCCTTCTATTTATTTTCATGTATTTGTTTACATTAGATTCCAAGAATTTACATGATTATCTGTGTTAAAATTTATATTAATTAATTGCTAGTATTAATTGGATTTTAATTTCAGCCCCTTTTAGCTTAGGGTGTACTATTTTCCTCCCTTTTTAATTTTTAGGAAATCACATTAGACATTAGACTAATGTAAACAAGCAATTAGCCAAGACACTTGCCCCCTTTTCTCTCATGTTTCACACTGCTAATGATAAAAATTGATCTACCTCAAAACTCAACACCGTCGGATTATATCAAGCAGTAGTCAGTCACAACTCTAAACTCTCTCTCATTTATTTTAAATTCTATAGTATTGGTTGCAACTTGCAAGACAGATAAAATAATAAGCAATTAATTCTACTATTAAAAAAACTTACAGAGCTATTTGTAAATATCTGTGACTTTGTCTTCCTCAAATGAGAACTCTTCTCTGCAAAACCAAAGGAATGAAAAGCGTGAGAAATCATATGAGATAAAACAAGTCAACTCAGATGATAAGACAAAGTAATTACGACACAGAAAAAAAATTTACTTCTCATTCTTGGTTTTTGTTCAATAACCATTCTCATGATCTGTTTTAAACAGTATAGTCATGATTAGATGCATTAAATGTTATATGCATGTGGAAAGATAAAGGTTTACCCTCATCAATCTCTTCCTTCTCCCAGCAAACATCCAAGTAGCGCAAAGCTTTCCGATACTTTCTAAGAGCCATCTTGAAATCCTGTTTCTGTAAGCATCAAAAAAGAAAATTAAAGAAAAAATCATGTGCCAATTGCCAATAGTGGCCACTTAAAGTAGCCAGTTGTACCATGAAATTTTAGTTAAAAATTTTGCTCACACTTGACCAAGTCTTCTCAAATTGACATGTCCCAACTCCCAAGCCAACCAAGTCAGACAAGTTACCTCAAGAACCAGTGAGTTACTTCCTTTTCTTTGTTCTTTTTGAATGATGATGAACCAGCATGTTACTTTATTTGAACTAATCTCAAGTTCTTGGGATTTTAAATTACGGTACAGGTAGCTGTCCTTTATGGAAATGTTATTCTCTTTTCAGAGAAAGAAATTCCTAACCTCACTTTCTCATTTTCTGCAGGGACAAAGAAGTGACCTGCAAAAGGATGTTCTTTAAGCATGGAGCCATCAAAATCAGAAGTTCCTAAAAATAAAATTTCAAAAATTTTCAGTTTAAAAGAACACAGGGAAAACGGTTCTTTATGCTCTATGGTTAATTTTTTATCAATAAAAATGGATTGCAGTTAGGAAATTTTGTTTCTTATAGGATGAGATACTCCCAATAAATTTTTAGCATTTAAAAGGTCCTTTCATTGAAAGATAGCAAGCATTTAAAAGGCTTTGAATGGTCACATGTGCACAAAAAGACAGTTCTTTGTTCCATAAAAATAGGATAGCCTAATCATTAATCACAAAAAATTGATGATAATAAACTTCAAAGAGACAATAACACAAAGCGGTACTATTTAAGACCTTTTTTATGACCAAAGTGTTCAGGCCTCTTAGAGCACCCGACCAATCCTCGGGGCAAGTGCAAGTATCCTTACGCACACACACCGGATAAATCTATAGAGAGTGGCCCTTTAGGGTAGAGTGGGAATCGAACTCAAGACTCCCACTTCCTGAGGCAGGTTCCTGGCAATCACTCCAACCCCTTCGGTTTACTAATTAAGACTTTTGGTGTGAATATGCAATGCAGTAGACTGGAAACAGTTCCAACACAGAATTGAAAGGGCTACATGTGGAAGCATAAGAAAATGGGAGACGTGGATTAATGGGATAAAGATAGAGATTGTAGAGTGACAAAGAATATGATTTTAATAGGGTAAAGTGGAAAAATAGAACTCAAAGACTAACCACAAAGATGAGTTAAGGCCATTAAGATTTATTTATTTTTGAAATCGTCGATGATGATGGTGGTGATGGTGATGAACAAACTTCAAGAGGGATAAAATACCAATAAGCATCACCATTTTCCAAGTATCAGCCAGTTTTTTTTTTTTAAATGGTCACTATCAGCTGGATTATAATCATTCCATCAAATGCATAACAGAATGTGCCTGTCTGCTAGAATTTACAAAAAATTGCATGCACATCATGAGGTATAGACAAATATTTGGCATTTAGCCTGGATCGGCAAATGCATCAAGCCCATTGAACCATCAAATTGTCATGTCAGTCAACTGTATAAATTAGTTCTCATAAAGAATAGGTAGCTGTAGCTCATACACCACAAGCATTTACTGTATCAATTAGGACTTGGGAGGTTGGCAGATACATTCTTCCTCACCAATAACTACCTTGGTAAGTGTTGCATATATAACAAATTACAAATGAAAATTATGGATTTTCACATTTCACCTTGTAGTGATCATTTCCAAAAGCTTTGACAGAGTCTACAGCATTCATCCACCAAGAGATCTCATTTGACTTCTCATCAAGATCAGCAGGCCAATCAGGATATGTATCACCATCTTTGAAGAAATTTGAAATGCCATCATCATCCCCTTCAGGAATTTCTCCACAATCAGCAATCATTACATCAACAGTAGGGCACTCACCATCACCAGTGGGAGTGTGCTCAATGGAGCGTACCACTCCCATACCTTTAATCACCTTTCCAAAAACAACATGCTTCCCATCCAGGTGGGATGTACGGGTGGTGGTTATGAAGAACTGAGACCCATTTGTGTTGGGTCCAGAATTAGCCATGGATAACATTCCTTTCCTTTCATGTTTCAGCTCAAAGTTCTCGTCATCAAACTTCAACCCATAAATGGCCTCTCCTCCTGTTCCATCCATTGCAGATATATCTCCACCTTGTATCATAAAACCTTTGATAACACGATGAAAGCACACCTGAAAGAAATAACTTCTACCTTTAGTAAACACAACAAAGCATTAGAACAATGGGGAGTAAAGATCATTATCCCACAGAAAATTGAAAGAAAAAAACATAAACAGATAACAAGTCCATAATTCTTCCAATCCCTTGGAACTCCCAAACTGGGTATGAATTACAAGTGTACAAGTATGAGGTCCATGTAGACATGGGTTGTCCATAACTCAGTAATTCATACTTAAAAATTACTAATTTGGAAAAAATAATGTTTAAGACTAAAATTGTAGGAACAAAAAAAAAATGAATCAATAAATATAATGTAGTGTCCAAGTGAATCTCGTACCAAGACTGGTAGGACATGCAAGGAACATTGTAACTATCTATGGATAAGAGGGTGCCTCATGAGAAATTCAAATAACAATGCACTTCTACATGTGATGGAAGAGAATATCAAGGATCCAGATCACCATTTACAGGGGTATATATAGAAAGAACACACAAAGTGTGAATCTACCTAGAAGGGCTTCATAAGAGAGATACAGAAATAAAAGACAATTCAAAAAAATGTGGTTAAAGGGGTTATCATTAGGCATTTAAATGATAATGCACCATTTGTAAAGGGATCAGATTCCCATAGTCCAAATCACCATATAGATGGGCTTATTTAGAGAACAAACGTTAAATATATGAATCTACCTACAAGGCCTTTGCAAGGCATATAGGTTAAAACTCCAATCAACCCCAAAAAATTGGGTTCATGGTACACCCCATTTTTATACAGCAAAATAGGGCTCATCTATGCTTAATCCAAACCCTCAAACACACTTATCCCTTCATACTTCCAAACTTGACACTCATTGAAATGACGTGCACCCTTAAACTGGATAGAATAAATATTGTCCGTGAACTTTGGGCCATTAATTCATAGTTTGGAAGTTAGGACCTTCAAGTGGGAATATTTTTTTTACTTAGGCATAATCCACATGAATACTTCCTAGTTCTATTTTGTCCAATAACTGAATGCATCTATGTGCACTCTACGCTGGGGGTTTACCATTCTTAATGTCAACACAAGTTGATTGAAGTGCTACCACACATACATATATAATTAAAATATCATTCAAAACGGAGAAATATTATAAAAAATTAGAGAGGTTGCCTATGTCTCCATAATTAGAATGATTGCAAATTATTTTTTTAAGTGGAGCACACACCACTGCATGAGATGGGTAAAAGGTGACTTGAACAATAATTACAAAAAAAAATTTATCCCCATCCAATCATCCTAACCTTGTCATTTTGAACCTTGAAACGATTATAATCCTTCATGGTTCATCTAAAAAGGCTATAGTGTCTTGGTTGTTTTTCGGAGTTGATCATGTTATTGGGTGCCTTGGGGATTTCCTTTTTCCTCCTATTCTTGTTATCTCTACTTTTGTGCACAGCTTGTGTCCTTTAATGAAGTTACCATTTCAGGGGGGAAGAAAAAATCTCAAAAAGCTAAAATACTTGAGTCAAGGAGTTTCCTAAAGTCCTCCTGACCACGTAATCCCCTACAATACCACCCAACCATGTGAGGCCCAACTCATGATAGAAGGTCAGCCTCCTCAAAGCCTCCCTAGAGAAAATACTAGCCCTGCCTCCGTAGAGCTGCTCTAACTTAAAGAATCGGTTTTCTACCATTATCATATCAAAAGGACTATTTAAATAATTGAAAATAATAATGCACCCTAAGAGAGAGAGAGAGAGACCGAGAAAACTTATTAAATCAATCTTATAATAACTTAGTCTACAAAAACCCCTAACTCTAATCAAAGCAATAAACCTGGTACCGATACAAATTCCTGATCTTGAGAAATCCTAAAATCCAAAAGTTGTCAAGGGCTACACATATCCAGTAACCTAAGTTTCATAATTACCCTAAAAAACTCAATAATATAAAAAATTAAACAATCCTTATGCACTCAACTAAACATTAAATGAAAATATTGAAACAGTCCACTTTGGAATTCTATTGCATCAACAGGAGGTCAGATCAATATAAAATGCAACATACCGAGCCAAATACTGCCACTGAATGTGTTTGGATGTAACTCAAATGGCAACAGGGGCTACACTCGTTTCAATTGAAATTTGGTTCCAGGTTTAGAAACAAAGACAAACACCATCCATTCCTAATCTCCAAGTAGACCCCAAATACAAAACGTGTGAAAGGAAAAAAAAAGAAGGAAAAGACAAACAAATAAAAAATCAAGAAAACATGCAAACAATTGCCTCAAGGGAACATCCAAATGCACCCCTAAAAGTTCATCACAAACTACAAAAATACATCAAATGTCTATCACTACCCAGCCCTAACCCAAACTATCCATCAGACTTGGTCTTCCATTAATCGTTAAAGAGGTGGGAAAACAAAACAAAACAAAAAAGGAACAGTACCCAAGTGAAAGAATCAAACCATTCAAGCCAAAAGGTGCACCGCCACCTCCCCCCTACCCCCCTGCCCAAACTACCCATCAAATGTCTATCACTACCCAGCCCTAACCCAAACTACCCATCAAATTTGGTCTTCCATTAAAAAAACAGTACCCAAGTGAAAGAAACCAACCATTCAAGCCAAAAGGGGCATCTCCACCTCCCTCCCGGCCCAAAGTAAATTCAAGGTACAAAGGGGTCGGCTGTAACACACGAATTTCTATTGTGTGTTTTGATGATACTATATCACCTTTTTTTCCTTCTTTAAGAGAGAGAGAGAGAGAGATCAATATAACAGTTCAACAAAATTGCTAGACACCGATATTGAGAATAAAGATATTTTCACATACAAAAAATAATTATCAAGAAAATTCACGGAATCAAAAGTAAAAGAGAGGCATCAGCCTACATGTAAAACTCTGTACATAGTGAAACACCACACTCATTTTTTTTTTTAATGAAATGTTAGTAAGATAACATTCAAAGCTGGAAGCCCAAAACTTTACAATGGAGACCCACAGCCCGGGCCAGGCAAAGGAACCAAAAAAGGAGAATATAAGATTTCTATACTGGGTCGGAGCCCAGGAAGAAACAAAAGAGCTGGCTAGAAGCCAGAAGAAAGAATCGAGAAGGGCAAAGATGTGAGTGTTAGCCCAGCTCAACAAAGGCAGCAAACCAGAGGGAGGTCACGGTGGTTCCCAGCCTTGGAAAATGCCAGAGTAAACAGAATGATGACACCACACTCATTAGCATAAAGCGCCAATCAAAGGCACAACTAGTCTAGTCTGACACCAAGACGAGGTGCGAAGAGGCCTCAAGCCCAGCACACTTTGACATTCATTTGTTCCAATTTGACGTACCAACCACCTATCCAATGTTGATAGGACCTGAATCCGCAACAATGTGGTTCCAAGATTGAGCAGTCACTCTGTGCTACAGGTTCATGACTTTTCAAAATCCAAATGGCAAATCTGTGTTTCAGCCAGTATATGAGAGAGAGAGAGAGAGAGAGACAGGCACCTTGTAATGGAGAGGAACGCCGGTGTTGACGCCGATGCCTCTCTCGCCAGTACAGAGAGCTCTGAAATTTTCAGCAGTTTTGGGGACGGCATCGCTGTAAAGCTCCACCACTATTCGTCCTTCCAGCTCTCCTCCTATGCTTATGTCCAGAAAACACCTTGGATTCACCATCTCTTTCGCCTAATCTTTCTCTCTCGCTTCAAAACCCTAATCCCGCCCGCTTCTTTCACCTCCAATATTCAAATCAAATGCCTTGTTGCCCACCTCTATTAGTATTGGATTTTATTTTATTTTTATTTGGATTTGGACCTTATCTTTCCCTCCATTTAGTAATACTCTCGATTCGTGCACTGTTTTTTTCACAGAGGGCACCTTTCTTTTTTGTCTTCTTATGAATGCCGTAATCTAGCATTTTTTAAGTTATTTTTACCTGCTTAATTATATTTTTCATATTTTTTCTAGTAAAAAAATTCTAATTTAAAATAATTAAAGTTAGTCTCGAATCAATATTCATACTGAACTGAAAGTAAGTTTGAGATATAACCCAATTGAATTAATTGATGACCCATTTTAAATATTGAAATGCAGATTATTTACTTAGTGATATAGGTTTTGATCAAATTTAATTCAATTCGAGTAATATATAAATTAATAATAAATAAATAAATAAGTGAGAAAATGAGTAACAACGATTAATTGTGGTGACAATATGTATTGACAATAATTAATCATTGTAATGTTATGTATAGACAATAATAAATTACTATAATAATATCAACAAATTTCTATATTAGTTGATACATATTATTGGAAAAAAAAATCACCTTTATCCATAAGTTTTAAAACTTCTATTTATTTATTTTTTATTTTTGTACTTCTGGCTAACGCGCAACTGACTTGGAGATTAGTTAAGTAATCTAATCACCTTTTTGCCCCCCTCTGCACTTGTCATCTCTGCCAAGTAAGTTATAAGTTTCAACAGAATCAGCCATAATCTTCATTCGGTTGCAGAATGGCACCCGAATAAGAATTTCAACAGTAGAGTAAAAAATGTATGAACAATTAAGTGGTTTAAAAAGCAATTTTATAATAATTTTTTTCATAAAATGTTAATTCATTAAGTTTAAAATTTTATGATTTTTAAAAACTCAATAACCAACAATAAAAATGGGTAAATTCTAGATGAATTTCTTATCGAATAATGAGATCAACTCAATATGAATAGAATTTACTAAAATAATTAAGTGTAAACAGGAGAATCAGGTAAATTTAGATTCTAGTGACTCCACATACACCCAAGGCAAACGTTTGATCAGGTGAATTTTTTTCTTTCTCATTTGAATTTTAAGAGATAAATATAATGTTTAAATGCTAATACGATACAGTTTGCCGACATGAGTGTGACAATTGTCTGTATGGACGAACCAACACTTTAACCCCTTTTACATATACTCATTGTCTTATATCATTATAATCTAATTACATCAGACTCTCCATGTTTGAAAATCTTACAAATCATGGTTCACGTGATAACTAGATTGTGATTACAACCATTTCAATTAAATTATTATTTGGATGTATTTTTGCTATCTTCAATTTTTAGTTGAATAGTTGTATTTCATAAAATACAAAATTTGACACACCTGTATTCATAATGTTCAACTTATGTTGTATGATGCAGTGATCCAACCCACCATTAGGGTAGTTCATCTGGTAGCCTCCTCCATCAGAAAGGGAGAGATCATGGGTTCAAGTCCTAGTGGCTCATACTCGGGAGCGTGGGTGTGACAGTGCTCCCCCGAAGAATTTTAGAAGGGTTACGGCCGAGGCATAAGTTGAGGTGGGTCTGAGATTTCTTTTAGGCTTTGAAAAAAAAATGATGCAGTGATCTATGTAAAACTTTTGTCCGTTCCGAGATCTTCGAACTTTTAGAATCATATCTTAGATGGGCCATTTAAAAACACGACATCGTTTGATGATATTCAATATTCTATTTTATATTTTTTGAAAACATGTTTATTGTAATAAAATAAAAGTCAAAATTAATATACTATCCCCATGTGCTCAAATCAATTACTCCTAACTTTAGACATCATATTACATTCTTGTCAAATAAGATTGCAATAAATAGAAACTTGCTTGGTTTAATTATATAAATAGAAAGTCAGTTACAGTTTTATGCATAGAATTCAGAGCAGGGATAAAAAAAAATGGGCAAAATGAGATCGTGGCTGATAGGGCCGATATTGCATATCGTGGTTGATATCGGCCATATCAAATATCGTCTGAGATATCGGTCGAGATCTCTCTCCTTCTTCTTTTTTATTTGAAAAATATCAGAATTTTTTTGTTTTTTAATTTTTTGAATTAAAAAAAATTGAAAGAAGACTCGATTAAAAAAAATTAAAATAATTAATACCGGCCTGGGCCCACCACCGAAATGATTTTAAAATAACACAATGAGCGATATTTAATAAAATTGGATGATATCAGCCGATATGTCGACAATATTGACCAATTTTATTAAAGTACGGTCAATACTAACCATATCAAGATTTTCATCACTAATTGAGAGACTGCAGAGAGAACAATTGATAGAAATATAGAGAGAATGAATAAAAAAGATATATTAGATCATGAAATGATATATGATTTATAACAAGTTCAAATAAAGTAGTAAAATTTAATGATATATGATTTATAACAAGTTCAAATAAAGTAGTAAAATTTAATTTAAAATGAATCATTGGACCTTTCAACTTAGATGGGCCACTCCAACATACCGTTCTCATGACCATCTGATCTGGCAATGGCTGATGCTCATCCATTTGGATGATGACATACATCTGGCCCCACAGAAGGACCACCCTCGTGATGCGCCTTAAGAATGGCCACTAAATCAACAATTAGATGTAAAGTAAGGGTCTGCCAATCAAGACATCAACTAGATATTCAAAAGCTTCTATTATTGTTAATTATTCAAAATTTTAAATACAAATTTTTATATTACCCTATCTCAACGATATTTAAGGAAAATATTAATTGAAATTCAAAATTTGATCAATAAAATTCAATTTTGAGAAGGGTCTTTTTGAAATTATCAAGAACTTCAGTCTTCATTGAAAAAAAAAATTGTCAATTTTGAATTTTCAATTATCATAAGATTTGAAAAAAAAATTGAACCTATTTTGAGTGGCTCCAAAATTTTAAAGTAATACCAAAATGGCCAAAAATCCACTGTCATCGATAATATGATTTAACGTTTTTCGTCATGTTTGTAGTTTTAGGATAATTCTGTTATATATCGGATCTGAAAATCAGTTTCTCTATCCATATATGTTAGAGATTGAGGTCTATTTAATAATAAAAATTTAACAATTTAATATAGTATCACAAAAATTTATTGAGTTATTTTAATATTTAAAACAAGACAATGAAACAGAGTTCATTAATCCTTTAAAAAATTAAATGATTTTATAAGTAAGTTTTATAAAACTCATCTGATTTAATTTTAACAAAATACATAATTAAAGTGGTACCTTTTAGTAAGTATTTGTTTTATTTACTTAAATTTAATAGATAAAATATTAATCAAAATTTCTTCTCATAGTTGATATAATAACAATTTGTACTTTATTTAAACCAAATCCAGGGCCATCTTAACCTTTTGGCAAAAAAGGTGATCGCCTTAGAGGGCCAAATGAAAAAGGCCCCTCTCGCCGTGGCTGAGCTCCCATCTAGATCAAGGGAGAGATAAATAAGGCGGTTGCCTTAGCCCTTAGGCCCCCCATAGGGAAGCCTCCGACGTTTCTTCACACCGAGCAGATCTTGTCATTGCTGCTATTCGTCTTGATTGTCTTTCGCTACACCTTCTCTCTCAAGTGACGGCCAGATCTCTCTACTGCCTCTTGCTTGAGCCACTCATCTCTCCATCGTCAGATCTACTGCAAGCCTCCACGATCGCACCCTCACTTCTATGTTACATAGCATTTTTCCCTTACCTTTTCTTTATCTTATCTTTACTAATATCTACCACCCAATCTCTATTCCCACCTTAATTACACCACATTGATGCTCACCAATCATAACCCTTTGAACATCCAAGCATCCTTCACCCATTAATGCATTCCACAACTCTTCCCATCGTCTCCCACCTAGTTTTTTAATTCATGGCCTTCACTTAATGTCCACTTTGCTACTTTGACAAGAATTGACAGAGCCCGCTAACCTATCAAACTCATCTAACACTCTTTGTTAGTACCTATTTACCCATTTAATTGACCCATTTACTCATTTGATCGTGTTTCAACCGAGTTATCTTAAATTTATGTTAGTTTATTTTATTTTGGGTCGATCCAAAGTATTTCATTCCTTGCAGTGATTTATTTTGATTTTTTTAATATTGTAATTTGAGAAAAATCTAGGTGTTAGAGATAAACCATCTAATGTAATTGAAAGTATTGGGTCTCAAAACTTGGTTAGTAGGGCCACAAGTTTCACATAAGCAAATGAACAATGATTTGGGTGCTCTTGATACATCAAGCAGGCCAATTGCGGCTCTTTGGCTTCTATAATGCTTTAAAAAGGTATTTTATTTATATTTGCAACTTTGTCTAGATTTTTGTAGGTTTAATTGTTAATCTTTATCGATGGACTACAAAAAAAAAATGAAGATTTTGATCTATTTTGAATACCTATTTCATACAATAGAACTCCTCTTAAAATGATATTTTAGCAAAATTTGAATACAAAAATTTAATTAGTAATTTTGCATATAAAAAACAAAAAAAATAGATTTTAGAAAAATTATTTTTATTATATAATTAAAATTTTAATTAAATATTACTTATGATAATATGTCAAATACCAAAAAGATTCTTTTAGAATTTTGCCTTAGACTTCAACTTGTGTAAAGACGACTCTGACCAAATCCATATGGGTGTAATTCAACTGATTAACTTTCTAGTTCAGAAAATGAGATGTGAAAAGTTCAAACTCCCATAATCTAACTTGTTGTAATCTAAAGACAGTGGATAACGCTGATAGAAGTTTTACTCTGAATTTTCCATCATTTACTATACATAAATTAAAAAAAATGTAATTAAAAATAAGAAATCATTATTATAAAAAAAATGTAATTAAAAATAAGAAATCATTATTATAAGAACTGCTCGTGACTGAGTTAGAATTTTGGAATGGAAGATATTTTCAGGTGGGCACATTTATGATTGTACCAAACACCGTACATGGCTCAGGAAACAGATTTCCCTGTCGATCTCTCTCGAGTTGTTGCTGCTTACTGTGGAACTGCTACTGAGCGTTGACCCTGTCATAGTTTTTGCACTGGCACGTGGGGACCCTTTCTGCTCAACTAAAAGAGAAAAACCCATGTGGTGGGCCCCACTTTTATGTACCTATCATATCAAAACCTTGTTGGGGAACAGGTGTCTAATAAATATCTTATCTTCGAAAATCCGTGTCAGAAAGTTAGTAGAAGAGTGGGTTAGATTAATACTCAATTTTAAAGGATTAGTCTACTGAATTTATCTGGATGATCGGGACATCATGGTTATAGAGTGATAAGAGCGTGAAAAATTTATTCAGAGTGTTTTATGCTAGGTATTCTATAGATTTTTTATATGTAATTTTAAAAAAGAACGTGAACAATATCTGAGAGAAAGTCTAAACTGTTGATTTTCTTATAATGGTTAGGTCTTATTTTTACTTCATGCATTCTTGTCTTAATCTATAATGATTTTCTTAAAGTAATTTTTTTAAGTACTAATTATTTTTAAAAATATTTAAATTGAATATTCAGATTAATTACAATAATTTGATAAAAATATTTTAAAATTTTAAAATTTTTTAACACTCTCAAATGTATTTTGACATAATTAAGAGATAATTTTATTTGTAAAATACTATATTTTAAACATTTGAAAGTGTCAAGCGACTTTAAAGTCTTAAAATATTTTTATTAAATTATCGTAATTAATTTAAATATTTAATTTTTTTTTTTAAATATACAATATTTAGAAAATAACTTTAAAATTATAAAAAAGATTTTTAGATTGCGTGCACCGCTTGTTCACCGTAAAGTGCATCCTTTGAACGTTGAAAATGAGCCGTTTGGATGTTGAAAATGCACCGCTTAGATATTTTTTTTTTAAAGAATTATAAAAGGTCAAATTTTTTTTTTAAAACGCGTGTCAACTGACTAAAAAATATCAATAAGCAATGTGATTTGTCACATCAGCTCCATCTCCATGTCTTGTCACATCAGTTTTTAAGGTGATTTTGTTCATAAAATACTACCAAATATTCCTTAGTAAAAAGATAGGCAACAGTATCCAATTATGTCCACACAATCATTCAATAGTACTCTGCTGTTGAATAGATATGAGATGTTTTAATAAAAATTAAAAGAAAATATATAAATGTGATATGTGACATTAGAGGCCAAAGATTATCAAGTGGTAAGTTATTGATAAGGATGCAATTGTGCATATGAGAGGTCAAAGTGGAGTAATAATGTCATGAGGATAGAGCACTATGTAAAGTCAGTGTCCATTTTTTTTTAATTTTATATGTAGATAATCTTAGGATATTCAAAAAAAAATTTTCACACATAAGTCTATTATTTCTATGGCACATCAAAATTACGCTACTATCACTTGGAAAATGGAATTCATAAATATTAAATCAATGGTAATATCTTCTTTAAGAAAAGAGAAGAGTAAAATTCATTTACTTTCACTTCTCAGAAATATTATATAATTGTCTTTGAAGGGTACTCTATGTGGTTGCATAAGGTAAATGGAAGTTTTTTGATAAATTACTTTTAAGAGGAAGTTTTTCATCCAAATTATTATACCATGATAAGATAAAATCATTTTCTATATAACTCAACTAAATATTTATAACACATTTGAAGTTTTAATACACATTATTTTTAAATAGGGAGACTTTGAGGGTCTAATTTGAAGTTTATAAAAAGGTGAATTTTAATATTGACAATGAAACTTGAATCTCACTTTTTTACATTACATATTTATGAAAAATCATAAATAGGGTCTGAGCAAAAATAATTAGACTCAACTTATTAGTTTAGCCTTGTAATTTTAGATTTTGACAAATATAAGCAATGCAAATTTGAAAATTAAAAAAAAAAAAATGCTTGATTTATTTAATAAAGGTAATTTTTATGAATCTCTTTTTGTGTTTCATATATATATCTGAGAACTATAAAAGTTCAGGGATTAAAGTAATAATTTAATGTGTTTAGAAGTGTTGAAGCTTAAAAACATGATTTTTTGAAAATATCAAGGTTTTTTTTAGGTTTAATTTTTATAGAAGACCTTTACAATTTTTCTATCACATAGAGCTATATTATGTTCCATAATTTTTTAAGTTTACATATATTTTAAGAATTAGTCGGATTAATTATAGAACGTATTTGTCAAAATTATCTTCATGAGAGCAGCATGCAATGATTGAGAGTTGAGACCACATCCAGTGGTGGTTGCAACAACAAGAGATGCATGGATCATGGGTTCTGTTACTAGTGCCCCTCAAAAATGATAAATAGTTGAAAAAGAAGGGTGAGTAAGGTTGAGTGGTGGTCTTAATGGAGTCATTTCCCAACAAGAGGGGGACCCACTTACATGTCTAATGATGGGCCCACCCACCATCCATTTTCTTATGTGCAAGTTGCACTGCATCTGCCTGTGATTAAGCAATTTGTATTCCACATTGGATGAGGGAACGTGGAGTAAATTTAAACAAAGAAAAGAAAGATTAGGTCATTTACAGTTGAGAGTAGCAATTCTGATTCATTTCATTCGTCTCATCTTATCTCATTGTTGATTCCACGCAATAACCACATGAACCACCAATGGAAGATGAACAATGTTGGGTCAGCACCAACTCTGTCCTTTCACATTTTTTTGTTTAAAGACCAATTATTTAAGAGCTATGAAAGGGTGGATATATTTGATAGTTTGGAACTTCGGATCGGTGGAGGGATCACTTACTGCTTCTTATACTTTCAGCTGTTTGAAATTTTATTTTGGTGGAATAAAGTAAGTAGAAAAGTGAATTTCCTACATTACAGGAGAATCACTTCAGACCTTTTTAAGATTTTTCTCTCTCTAATCTAGGGCTGATTTTTTTTTAATGAATCGGTTAGTATATAGCATTCAAGAGGGCCCAAAAAGTATACACAAGAAAAGCCCATAGCCCGAGCCAGATCCAAAAGTAAAAAAAACACACAAATGTCAAGTCCAAAGGGACCAAAGAGAGCTCTGCACAGAAGCAAGAACCAAGAAACAGGCCAGAAAAGCCAGTATCCAGGGGAAGTGCATAACAGACAACTTACTGTGGGATGGCAGTAGATCAGCGAAAATACCAATACAATACCCATCAGAAAGGAGGCCAGCAAGGGTAGCGATTAAGCTGTTCTTACAATTGGAAAAAATCAAATCACCAGCGTTGAAGTTAGAGAGGATGGCTTTGATAGCATTGAAGTGGTCCCGAAAGTTCCAAGACCCATAGTTAAAACTTCGTATCATAGAGGCAATTTCATCACCGAGAATGACATGACAGAGGGGGGCGTTTAGCTTCAAGAGATGCAGGAGAGTATACTGGGTGAAGAAAAGCATTGACAGAGTGATCTCCTAATGAGATAGGCTATTGCAAAAGAAGCCTGAAGTGTCACAACATAGCACAAATATCTGGCACCCAAGAGAGTGACATTATCAAAGGAAAATTTGGAGATAATCAAGGATCCCGAAGGAGTGGAAGGACCAGCATCAACCACAGATTTGGATTCAAGAGGCTTAGATGGAATGGAATCTAGGGCTGAAATTCGAGCGTGCTTAGTCGGGTTTGAACAAATTCAACCCAACTCAACCCATATAAAAAGTTATTGAGCCCCCTTAATACAAAAAGGACCACTTTCGTTAGTTCTATATCTGACTTGTGTGATTTGGAGGTTTACACATGCTCTAATGATTAGTCAGCTGAGATGCCTGGAAAATTCAGGTGGGACACTTAGATAACAAAAATAAAAATTATTGAGTCCGACCTGATCCAACTTGAGTTGCCGATTAGACAGCCCAACCCGTTTTACCCCTAATTTAGGTGGGGAAAAAACCAAGAACATGTTTTTCATATTTCCTGAAACTCTGGTTGGATCAGGTCAAGTTGATTTTAAATTTCTAAGCTCAGTCCGACCTAAATTCCATGCTGGTTTTATCCCAAACCGACTAGACCAGACCCTAAATTTACAAATACAAAACCCAACCCATTGATTTCTCGGGTCAAGTCATCTGAGTTGGGTTAAAACCGGCCCAAGTCTCACCCCTATCTCAATCCAAACATACACATGGACTTTTTCATCATAATCAAAGCCAAAATTCAATATATCTGAAGTTAGTTTTTTGAGTTCTACCTTTTCATCTAATTATATTCTAAATTTGTAATACCCTGCTCCAAAAAAGTCTCACATTACTAGTGACATTGGAAATTCCCTGGTATATAATAGTAGCCTTCCTCCTTCTAGCACAAGGCCTTTTGGGAGCAACAGTGGGTTGGCTCGCCAAAGCAAGGCTGTGTGGGTCCGTGTGTAGGCCCAAAGCGGACAATATTGTGCTAGCGAGACGGGTCGTTACAAATGGTATCAGAGCATGGTTCAACTCTCTGCCTGAGGGTGTGGACTTGGTTGTTGTTTGTGCAGAGCCGGGGACGGTTCTGGCTTTAAGCGGGTTAGATTGTAATACCCTTTCCCAAAAAAGTCTCACATTACTAGTGGCATCGGAAATTCCCTGGTATATAAGTAATAACCTTCCTCTTTCTAACAAAAGGCCTTTTGGGAACAACAGTGGGTTGGCTCACAAAAGTAAAGTCATACGGGTCCGTGTAGGCCAAAAGCGAGACGGGTTGTTACAAAACTATATATTCAATCACCACTATATCTCCATTTGACAAAAAAATTTAATAAATAGAGTTAATTATTCTCCACGCAGTTGTACCTCGCTACACCAAATGCCTTAAAACTTTACTGATTTCTGTCCTCCTTGGTTCCATTCAACCATGATAAAACAGCGTTGTTGTTAAACAAGTTTTGAAATCCTTGCCATGAAGAAGGTTTATTTTCCCCTTCATTATATGTATGCACCCATTGCAAATGAAATTTTTGTATGTGCTTAATAAAAAATTGAACTTTTACAAATTGCCCCTTAAAAGAATGAAAATTATAAAATTATCTTTGTTCCCAGGCTTTTAAGCTTGCCTCAATATTGAGTATTTGACATTAAAAAAATGTTAAGGCTGTGAGTTAAGCCAACAGTTTTAACCTACACCATCATTATAATTTCTTCTTCTAATCTTAAGGTCACTTCTTTGGTACTAATCCTCACTATCAAATGGTTTTCAGACCCAACCCAATATGCAATGACTAAAGATTAAAAAAAAAAAAGATTAAATTATCACACATGAGAATGTCGATATATATCTTTACACATGGTTACTTGGTTGGAAAACTTGCTGAAACAATGTAAAAGAATGTGGTGTGTCTCCCTTGATCAAGGAGGGATCATGCGATTTTATTTACATAGAGAAAATAAAATACAAATAAAGCAAGTGAATCAAATAAAAGGGAAAACTCCTAAACTTAGTAAATATTAAATATTAGTAATTACTAAATAAAGAAATCTAATCCTATCTTAACAAACTATGGTAGTTGATATATTTTTGAAGTCGTTAGGTCAAAATGGGAAAACAGTCTTAATCCACATGAATCTAACGTCGAACCACGTTAAATTTGTCTCACGTAGTGTGGTACGTTTTTTGTGATTAAATTTTATTTATTTTTCTTATTGCAATATTTGAATTGTATCCCGGGCTGAAAGGCTTATGGGCCTTGTGTGCCCATCTACATTCTAGACCTGAAAAGTCTTACTAAGCCCACTAGCTTTAAGCGACACCGAAAAATTTAATGGGCCTCGCCAGCCCATTTACAGCCCTCATATCACCTCCGAGGTAAAGTAGAAAATCAGGACTGGGTTATAACTATGAAACCAATGAATAAATTAATCAAATTTTATCTTAGGCATTTGTAGGAAATAATGCCACAAGGATTTAAAAGTGGATTCAGTACTATTTTAGCATAGGTTCCCTTTGTTGTCTCTTGTCTAAGGTTAGAGATACAAAAGCCTAATTGCTGCTGAGAATTATTTTTTTAAATTCGGACTAAGAAATGTCAGGATGCAGGGCTCCGATTTAGGTCGGACTGGTTGTACAATTTAGCTTACCAACTCGGGTCAGGTCCATCATCAGCCAACACCACCATCCTCCATTGTAGCATCCCACGGCTTGACATACCCGTCTAGCACCTCCCGAGCTTTGATATACTTGTCAACCACTCAAAACCCAAGCCTGGCCCGTCCAACATCAGGCAGTGCTTGGAGAGACTCATCCAACATCTCTTGAGACTATGGGCTTGTCCCACCACTCAAAAACTAGGCCTGACTCGCCCAGCATCATCTAGGCCTGGATACAGCCATCCACCACCTCAGGCCCATGCCGAGGTTAAATTTAGTTGTGGACCTATGCAATTTTTTTATAAGGTATTTTACAGTATTTGACTAATCTTTGGGATATGTGTAAGCCTCTCTATCTACACACACCAAGTAACACTATAAAGAGTGATCCTTTAGAATGGAGTGTGAATCGAATTCAAGACTCCTGCTTCCTGAAACAGGTTACTGATTATCACATAATTATTTTAAATTAAAGTTTAAAACTAATTATTTTGATCCAAAATTCAAATCTAGAGCTCAACCTCTGAAGTTCAAGCATGAGTTTCGACTTATTAGATAGTAGAAATGTCAATTTGGCACCCAACGTTGGGTATCCGAGCTGGTTGCGTGCCACTGGTTTCAGTGTTGAGGTGACGAGTTCGAAACCTGGCGGCGTCAACTGAAGGTATACTGTATGGGTGTGGTGTGCCTTCTCTAGAGTTTTAGGAGATCGAACCAACTAACTAGGTGGCCCCTCTGACGACTTGACAACAGATTGTCAGAGGGTTGATTGAGGTTTCCCTAGATTATCAAAAAAAAAAATGTCAATTTGGCCAAAGGTCCAAAAGTATTATGTCTCTCTATAATATTATTTCAAATGCGCAGTGAGTATGTTTTACTACTGTGATGCTATCGAACACTAAAAAGGATTGAGGAAAATGGTCTTACTCCCATCAAAGAATGGTAGAAGAGAATTGGAGATTTGATTTGAAGCACCTTTCTTACCATGATGTAAGGCGAGTGAACGATTTGGACATTTTTCATGCTTTGAATAACCAAAGGATTGAAACTCTGGTTAGTACATTCGACCAGGCGTGTAAAATTCGGCTTGGCCGAGATATCGGCCGATAAATTTCTCTCTCCTCTTTTGCTTTCTTTTTTAAAAATCGATATTTTTTATATTTTTTTATCTGAATTTTTTTAAAAAATAACCCAAAAGGAAGATGGATTTTTTTTTAAAAAAAAAAAATTAAAACATAAATATAGGTTAATATCGACCCGGGCCCACCACTGTTTTGATTTTTTTTTTTTTTTTAAACGGACCGATATTAATCATATCGGCCGATATCGGACCGATATATATCGCCGACATATCGATCATATTAGCCAAGAAATAGTGTGTACGACTGATATAATACGTATGGGTCGATATAATACGGTGCTTAAAAACTCATATATATCGACAGATACATTTCCTATGGGCTGATATCTTTACCCCTGCATTGGACCATTCGATCACACTTTCAAACGTATCTGGTGCAACTCAATCAAGTGACTCCTCATGCCAAGGGCCAAGTTACAAAAAACCTTGCAAATCTCAGGCCTTAGGAACAAGCTTCCAGTGCCAAATTGCTTGTGCTTATTTTTCTTTTTTCTTTTTTATTTTTATCTACAAATATCAACTAGACTTCTCTCCCTCTAAGCATTAGTCGGGGTGAATATAGGTCGGGTCAAATTGGATTTGATTAAAAGCAATAATAATTTTTTTGTTTGACTTAATTCTATTCAATATAATTTTTATATTTTATTCAACTTCATCTAACCCAACTTATCAAAACTTCTATAAAAAAACTGAAAAATAAAAAAATGAATAGAGATTTTTTTATATTAAAAATTAGATATCTTGATAAGTAAAAATTTAGAGTCAAGAGATTAAGTATAGCTTGCTTACAAGAAACTAAGTGGAAAGGTAGTAAAGTTGGAAATTTAGGAGATGAATTTAAGTTGTATTGCTTGAGAAACTGTAATTTTAGAAGTTGAGGAGGTAATGTGGCTAATAGTGTCATAAAAGAGAAGATCATAAAAGTTTATTATTTTGTTATGGCAAATACATTTTTCCAAAAGAAAAAAAAATATCTTAATACCTTCAAAATAGGAAATTTAAGTCTCAAATAAATTACTTCCTACTTAGACGTAGGAAAGTGTCTAAGGTGCAATATAGGCTCGAATGTTAGGCTGAAAGCCTCATCTTAGCTCACCTCTATTAAATTTAGGTTACTATTTTATTACCAAACTGAAAAAATTAACCCGCTTCTAACCACTCATAACCAACACATTTTTAATTAATGCCTACCAATTTGAGCTGAGACGAATCAAGTCGTAGGTTAATTGGTTTAATTAAGTAGATATCATCATCATCATAGGCCATAATCTCCTCCAATTGACCTTATCATAAATTATACTATCAATCACTTTACAATCTAACATGTCTTTCTTTATCCCTTCCCTTCAAGTTTTTAGTAATCGGTCTCTCCTCCTAATGCCCATGACATGTAGCCTCTCAAGTCTATGCACTGGAAATGTGTCTGGTTTTCTACTAATATAACCAAATCAGCTCAAACAAGTTTATCTCAATTCGTCATTTATTAGGGCTATGCTAAAATTATCCCTCATGTGTTTGTTTCTAATTCTATTATTTAAAGTTAATTGGCTCATCCAATGTAGCATACACATCTCTGTAGTCTTAACTTCAACTATTTATCTTTTTTTCATTGCCAAACACTTGGCTCCATAAAGCATAGCAAATCTGATAACTATTTTATAAAATCATCACTTTAGATGAAAAAGACTCTTTTACCGTATAATACCCCAGTTGTTTGTATACATTTTGTCTACCCGCTCCTATCATATTAAGTCAAAGTCTCTTAAATTCTGATGACAACCTTTGTAGGAGTCTTCAAATTGATAGGGTTTTGATTCGGGATTATAAGCAGAATTACGGATTTCAATGAAAAAACCTGATGTTCTCGAGTTCAAGTACGGTCTGAACGTGAAGAATCTTCTAATGATTTAAGTTGGAATCGTGGAGTACATGCTTAATTAGACAATGGAAATGCATTAATTTTAAAGATACCCAAATTACTCTAATTAAGAATAACTCAACACAAACCCGTTAGGGTTGACTTGATGGTTAAGAAATTCAATAAGCTGTGAGAGGTTCTGGATTAAGACACACTCTCAACATATAAAGGCCGCTCTTCCTAATTTTACCCATAAATACAAATTGAAATAAAAAGACATCAACTCATGGTTCTGAAGAGATAGAGAAAAAGAAAGCTCTGTGATTTTCTTCAATTCAAAATAATTCAATGTCTCCGTACAATCTACTGGCCAACAAATGAATATATAGGCCTTATTTAAAATAATTAATAAAAAATTAAAATAAATTACCCATACGTCAACTAATCCTTCCAAATCTTCTCATGCCATCTTTCTTCTTCATCACTTCTTACCTTCTTCAGAGTTGGTATGCTGAAGTATTTTCATTGGTTGACTCTCATCTCTCCCTAATCTTATCCTTATCATTTCAGTGCCTTGTCGAACCCATGAGTTCATTTGCATTACACACCCAGGAACTTAGCTTTTTTCACCTTCCTTTTTTATCTTTATTTCTTCCATTTTATACCTTGTTTCCTAATCTGTCCCTCCTTTTCAGCAACGTAGGTTTGCTAGCTGATTCATGCTCTCCATTTCTCAATCTTCTCTTTCTTATCATCCTTCTCTTCTTTTTATATCCATGTTTGACGAAGTGCATGCTTTCTTTTTGAATTGTTGCTTGCCTTAATTAACGAGGCAACCTTGGACTCAGTGACGTGCTGGACACAACAAGTGCAGTTGGCGAGAATGGGTTCTTTTATTTGAGGTGGGGTCGGCTGATGGATGTTCGGGTTGGGTATGATATTTGGGTAATTTAGTAATGGATGATTTAATTGGGTATTTGGATTTTGAGAAGGGGCCAAAGGGGTCATTGACATTGAACTCAAAGTAGGCTCTCTCTTTCCGTTGTCGGTCCGTCGATACATTTGAAAGGCTATTTCGTCTACTCGGTCCACTTGGGTTGGGCCGTCTTCATCTGGGGTTGAGTTGGACTTGATACTTGCATTATTTTCTCCATGTTAAAAGAAACTCATCCTCGAATTTAATTGAATTTTGAAAGATGCATCACGCCAAGCCCTTGGCCACGAATGATGTCTTTGCCGCTTTGATTGGTTTTGCAGTATTGGTAAATAGGTGTGATACCATCTCCAAATTCATCATCAACCTTTCTAATAGAAACCTAATTGCCAAACACAATATTAGCAATAGGATCTGCCATAAGTTTAAATACTTAGGGATGTAAGATTGTATTTTCCAAAGAATTGAACTTAGTTATAGGTCATAGGATGAGTGTAGTGAGCAAAATATAGACTAGTTAATGGGATTTTACGTGGGAAAAGAGTCCCACATTACTTAAAAGAGTGTTTATAAAATAGTTGTTTTGACTCTCAATGCTTTATAGAGCAAAGTATTTTACAATGAAAAAAAGACATGTAGATAAAGTTAGAACATTGAAGATATGCATATTATCTTGAATGATTGAATTAACTATAAATGATAACGTTAGAGTGATTGTATAAGGGATCATTTAAAATAACTTCAATAAAGAGAAAGAAGAAAAACTCATTTGAGATATTTTGAAGACGTGACTAAAAGATCAAACATGTCTTGATTACATGGACTCGAGATGTTTTAAGTTGTAAGTATAAAGAGGAGAGGTAGACTATTGAAAACCTAGAGGGGAGGGATATAAGAAAATACAATATAACATGGAATGATCGGCTGAATGATTTATGATATGATCAATAAAAAAAGTAAAACTAAAAAAATTGACTTTAAATAAATAAAATTTTAACTTTAATAATTATGATTATGACGATATGAGAACATTACTTTCATATGGGGTCATTAATTCTGAAATTTTGAGACAATCAGTTCAGATTGTTGAACTTGTTGGGGAGAGGGGGGGAGCTAAGGGGTACTGAGGTAAATGGGATAAAGTCATTAGATAAAATTAAAGTACTTAAATTTTTTTTAAAAAAATTTGTTTGGTGGAGTTTGATCAAGATCCCTCTATCCAATTCAATTTAAATTTATTTTATATCAAATTAATCTATTTTTTTTAGAGCTACATGACTCATGGGTCAAAATATCGGCCGATACATATCGTATCGATTTTTCAGGGCCGAACGTATCGTATCGGCCAGTCAAAAAGGTTATCGGCCAATATGACCGATATTCGGTCAAGAATATCGGTCACCATATCGGCCGATATGCATAAAAATCGATATTTAAAATTTATTTGATTTTTTTTTTTAAAAAAAGAAAATCGATACGATTTTTTACGGTTCTTCAACAGCTTTGTAAATCGGAGGAGAGAGAAATGTAATTAAATGTAAATATCGAAAGAGAGAGAAATTTATCTGTCGATATTTGCATATCAACCGCAACATCGGCCGGGCCAAATTGTTGACCCCCTTACATGACTAAGACTTGATTTTTATAAAGATCATTAGAGTAAGGGGAGTGCAGAAATGACCACCCATAACTCCTACTCGTTTATTTCTCAAATTCTCACTGTCAAAGTAGACAAAACAATACTAGACACTAAAATACCTATCACTTAAAAATAAAAATTGAAACATTCCTTAAAATGCACCAACGGGCTAACGCTTAAGGCTCGTAAGTACTAAAGAGAGAAAGTTGGTTTTGTAATCTTATAAACATGGCCTCATATTTATATATATTTATTTTAGCTTAATGATATGAATTTGTTAAAAAGTTATAGTTAAATGTAAAAATTAAAAATAATTTTAATCATATTAATAAAATTATATTCACTAATGTTATTAGTAAAGATACATTGTTGTGATTTATAAATTGTGATTTCAATTTTCAAATTCATATGAAATATGAATGATATAGACAAAAATGGTCTATAGAATTATTAAACAAATGTAAATATGAATATCAGATTGATGAGATAAATAGTTTAATGATTATAATAATAAAACTATATTCTAATAAAATTTTATTTTAATTGTATTTATAATATTGTGTACGGAGTTCTTTCATTAGATAGGATTTCAGAAGCTTGATAATTTTCAATTTTTAATACTGTGCTGTTCCTATCCTCGCGAGATTTTTCTTCTGACCACCGAAATGTGCACTACTGCAGCAGTAATGCAAGACGTCACATTTCACTGTGTCAGAATGGCTCGCGATGACCTCATGTAATGCAAAAACGGGTCGGGTTTAGGCCCACATCCCAGACAATAGTTATAATGTTGGTTGGCGTACCCACTCAGTCCAAAACTCCAGTGCCTTTTAAATTTCTGGCGATAGATCGTCACACCAAAAAAAATCGGTCGATATTCAGTTGTTAAAAAAAAAAATATTAATGGTGGATCCAGCCGATATCTCAGCTGTTATTTGTCTTTATCAGATGAATATCATCAGCTGTTATTTGTCTTTATCAGATGAATATCAGCTGATTTTTTTTATTTAAAAAATAACTTTTTTATTTTTTTTAAATAATTTTTTTCAAAAAAAAGCCATCAAGATTTTTAAAAAAAAAAATGAAGAGAGAAAAAATCTCAGCCCAATTTTTGACCCCTGCTTTGCATGCCGTTTATTAAAACTAGTGTGAACTCATAATATTATTACTCACCTTTTTTTTTTTAATTTATATATAGAAAATCATGAGATACCCAACGTAAAACCTCCACAGGTGAGTCTACTATCTCTAGGACACACCAATATTAGGCTATACGGGATTGAACCCGCAATCTCCTATTTCTTAAAGTAGGAGATAACCAATTAAGTTACACTCATGTGGGTAGTAAATTTTAAGATCAGATTTCATTTGATTAATTTTTATGGTATGTATAATTTTTTTAATCTATGTATGTTGAATATATAATAATTAGAGAATAATCCTTTTTATGTTGAGAGAATTTTATCTCAAAATTTTCTACAAATACAGTAGATTTTGACGATCAAGCCAACCCCTTAAAATTGAGTGACAATATAATATACTTTAGAAACATCATTCTTTCTCTACTTAAATAAATTCAAAAGGTCAACATATCTTTATTCAGATAAATTATAAAGAACTTTTAAATATATACATGTTTTGCACACTGCTCTCTATTTCTCTTTTATCTTTAAACATTGTAGGCACCATGGATGAAAAACGTGCTCCTTCCCTTCCATTCATTGCTTGCAGAACAACAACCGACCCTTCTTGAGAAAGATCTTCAATTTTTCAGTGCTATATTCCACCATTTTGACGATTTTGAGCCCAATATTAATAATTTTTCGATCCAATTTGTCAGGTATCCATCATCCAAAGTTGATTAAGAAGTTGGATTTTTTGCTTGTACAAAATTTTTACAGGTTTTTTTTTTAAAAAAAAATCTGTCTTTATAATGGTATTAGCTTCTAAAGACCTTATTTTTCTTTCTTCTTTGTAATTTATGAATTTAAAAATATATTTGTGATAGAATAATATTTCATGAAATTTGGGTTATTATTGGATAATGAAATTTATGGAAGTTATGTAAAAATTTAGATTTTAGTAATGGATCATGTGGATGGATTATTTAGGATGCTAAGATAGTGTTTAAATGTTAGATTAATACATTTGTTATTTTTTAAATTAATTCAAAATTTTAATCTAAGATAATTGAAAATTTGAGCGTTTTTTGAAAATAAAATTATTTTTGTAGTTTCATTATTCAATTTTAAGTGTAATGGAGGAGTGATTTTGTGAGTTACAAGTTTAGAAATATTTTTTAAGTATTCTTCCACGTTTTATTTTTTAGATGAAATGCAAGTCATGGGTGATAGTTGTTTAATTTGAGTTAAATGTATTTGGATCTGGTGGATGGATTATTTAAGACACTAATGTCACATTTAAATGTTAGATCTCATTTTTTTTTTTTATAATTCTTTAATTTAATATGATTTTTTGGTTTAAAGTAAATGAAAAATTGGAGTTTTGGAAATAAATTGTTGTTGTAGTTTAATCTTTCAATTTTAAGTGTATCAGAGGTGTAGTTTTGTAAGTTGCAAATTTGGAAAATATTTTTGTGGTGTTTTTCACAAATTTTTTTGTTGCATGGAAAATGTTGTTTAATTTGGATTTAATCATAGGGATGATCTTTCTGTAGATGGAGTATTTCAACTTAAATTACCAAACAAAATAAAAGAATCCCTTCCTCTAAATTTTTTTTGCTTAAGCAAGTTCTTTATTTAGGAGAATCACTTGAGAAAAACTTTTTCCTCATATAAACATAGTCGAGAATAGTGAATCTTTTTCCTCCACTAAAATGGTGTTCTCTACCTTTGCTACAAGAATATCTCTTCTCAAATTGAGGAGAAGATAATCACACGTGCAACCTGTAATTTACATTGCAACTGGTGATGTTTCTAATTTTCTAATTTTAATAATTTAACAAAATATAGTCTGTGAGAAATTTAACTTAAATAAGATATTATAGGACCAAATTTCTCTTTAAAATTTAGTCACTTAATATTTGTCACTCTCCGACCCGAAAGGTGGGCCCGGAACGTAACTGATTTTTTTTAAAAAAAACTATCACTACACTCAGAAGCTTAACTGGGTGGGATCAACGGTTGGCCCAAAGGTCACACATGGTCTCACATGTAGACTCAAACATCAACACATAAGCACATAATTCCAACACTAAATTATTATTAAAACATCATCAGAGTAACTACGGACATATGATAGTTTAATACATCACATGTAAACAAACTAAGTGCCACACCCGATACTTTACATAAGCAAATGATTTCAAGAACCAAAAAACAAAGATAAGGGAATTCCCCTCAGTGGAAATCCCAAGGCAACGTCGCAGCTTATCAATCCTAAGCTTCAAATAGAGGGTTCTTCTCTTCGGGCACATCTCCTAAAAGGTGAGTAGAGTGAGCTAACTGGCCCAGTGAAGGAAATATAACAGTATAGTTTAATAAACATCATGTTAGTAAATAATCAACATTTGCAATATATATCTTATGCTTGATAATAAATTCTCAATATCAAGTATATTTTCATCATCATATTCTCATCATCTTTCCCATTACTGTTGTCATCCAACGTAACACCTACATACTATGCTGAGACCATTGTATCAAGTCCCGACATGGTCAAAATACATCCTTTTAAGTACATGTCCCGCCCTCACATGGCCGATACTGACACTTCTCAAGTCAGCAACTTTAACACCCCTGGTCCAGTAGACATAAACTATCTCACACAAATGACCGATATTGGTTAAATAGTGAAGGACACGTGGAAGCAATATTACATATCTCATATGATCAACATCATAGCATTCATAATTATCATAAGTACTTTTTACAACAGTGCATCATGTTTAGATACATGGGTGGGTTCATCAAATCTGAAACCACTCATTGCTCAAGATCCATCTTAATAAAACCTGATTACACCTACTCGCGGTCTCTGTTCAACAAGCAAACAAGTGCACAATCATTAACAGGTCAACGTACATAGCATCCAAAGTACACATACAAGTGGTGTTTCAAAACCATACTTGTTTTCCAAAAAAAAAACTCCAAAGTAAATGGAATTGAGTCTCATACTTTGTTTCTAACCATTTTTAGTTAAAATAATCCACAATATAGAAATAATAAGGTGCTCAGTCCAAAACTCATATTGTCTTCTGGGCATGACCATATTGACTTATTGAGTTAGGTCTAGATACTCAAGTCACTTCTCAATTGTCTTCTGCATAGGACTAGATTTGACATGTTGAGTAAGGCCTTAAGGTCACTCAGTACCTGACAGATATAGCGTCGGCTTGGAAGTGAATACAATTATATACCATATAGTAATAAGATAAAAGGGTTAGTACAATTTTAATTTATTAGAGATATAAACATCACATGCATCAATAATCAAACAAGATTTTACACTAAAAAATTGAGTTCCTCGGAACATGCCTTGAAACCAGGTACTCTGTCTTCAGATCATCCGAACCACTACCTAAACTAGTCACTGACTTCGGATCTTGGGTCTGGTTTCGAATCGTCCGAATATCAGGTCTCGGATCATCCGAAGGTTCTTCCGAACCAAAAAATCTGAAAAACAGGTCTCGGTGGGTCTGTGTGTATCGGATCATGCCAAGTGAAGCTCGGATCGTCAGAAGGGATTCGGTCCTTCCGAACAAGGCTCGGAATGTCCGGCTGAGTGGCTAGCCTCAAGCCACTTCGGTACTTTGAGCCGAAGCTTGGAACGTCCGAAGGGCTAATTTCGGATAGTCCGAAAGAGTGTTACCCTCGGACTGTCCGAAGCTCGACTCTCGGACCATCCGAAAGTCGTCTTCCTCCTCTGTCTGCAACAACAGACATAACGGGCAGACACTTCATGAAATACGAATCTAGAAACAGTGGATTTTCTGGATTCAGTTTTCATATCAAACCGGTCAGATGGACTAGTCAGTGAGTCCTCTTTCCATAAAGAGTGGTTTAAGACTTTAAAACTTAATAACATCAAAACCACACTGGTACAAGAAATACCACATTTTATTCCTTAAACTTCAAATCTATTTTTCTTACTCAAAACTTGGCCAAAATCGGTTTCTCTTAATTCTAAACCACTTAAAATTTGAAAAATAGATTTTATACCTTCATTCGAGTTCTTGGGTTAAAAATCCAATCTTTTGAAAAACTTTCCTCTAAGCTTACGGCAAAAATAACTGGAAAGACAGTGGTAAGGGTGGGAGAAGGATTGCTGGTTTTCACAGTTGAGAGATAGAGACTGAGAGATTGAAACCAGCTGAGGAGAGGGCATTATATAGAGATTGAGGAGGCTATCGGGCCACTGCATGCAGCTGCTGACGACGTCCCCAACAGTAACCGCACTGTTTGGGCGTTGGTTGCAGATAACTCCTCCACAAATTCCGGTTTTGCAAAAAGGCCCAGTTTTGGTGAAAATTCGATTTTTAACTAAAAACAATACTTTTAAAGTTGAATAAAATTAATCAATCCTAACAAATAAGTTGGGTTTTAAAAACTCTAATCATCATAAAAAATTTAAAACTTACCAAAAACTATAGATTTAAATAAAAATCACAATTTAACACTATTTACGTGTTTTAACTGGTGTTAAATGAAACGATTTAAAATCCTCATTTTTTGGGTTTAAAAGAATAAACTAGAACATAAATAAATGGTCTAACATACTATACTTGTTTAAAAATTTATCTCATTTCCAAAACCATTTTAAAATATTTATTTTTCCCTTTCGAGATTTTGACGGGTAATTTTTAAATACTATTTTCTGAAAATAAAATTAATTTAAAATTAGAAATAGGAATCCTTAATTAAGGAGAATAATATCATCCAATAATAATCACATAATAATATAATTAATAAAATAATAATAATAAACGGTAAATTACCATTTTGTCCCTCCAGGTGGACGAGCTGGATCATTGAATTTTCGAGCTCAAAACTTAAAGTAAAGGGTTCGATGAGCAAATTCAAAGAACAAAATAGACAATAAAGTAAAACTTTTATCGGATTATATAAAATATCTATGGAATGGCGTTATTTATGATGTGTTTCATAAAAAATTGAAAAAAACTAAAATGGATAGAATTTCTCAAACTGTGGCTGCGTTTGGATGGGGTAAAGGGGATTTACCCCCATCTTGTTTGATAATGGAAGGGTAAAGATAAAAATAAAAAACCCTTCCTTACCAACGTTATTCATAATACGGGGGTAATAAGTGATCAGAGGTAACCCCGGGTAACCTTTGCAAAATTTACCCGTCGGGGTCAGGGCACAAGTAGAGATCACAATAATTGCTGTTCCTGGCAAGTAGGCAATTAGGCATGGCCTTCTGTACGGAATGCCAATAATCCACAAAATATATATTTTATTTTGGGTGGACATATAGACACCGCATAATCCTGTCATCAGACACCGATTTTATGATTTTCAGTGGAAATTACCATGCTGCCCTTCCGTGCAGAATCGATCGATCGAATGTGCAGTGCACTTTTCGCATCGATCGATCGATTATACTAACGGAAGAAAATGATCTAAAATGATTCTATCGATCGATTCATAGCATGCTATCAATCGATCGACAGAATACAATAATTAAATAAAAAAATAAATTAAAATTTTAAAGTTGTTTTTTAACCACTGTATATTTTCAAAATTTCTCAAATTGAATATCCGGACTAATTACGATAACCTGATAAAAATACTTTAAGACTTTAAGGTCTTTTGACACTCCTAAATATTTAAAACAGAGTGTTTTACAAATAAGGGTATCCCTAGGGTATGCCGAAAATACATTTAGAAGTGTCAAAAGACCTTAAAATCTTAAAGTATTTTTATCAGGTTATCATAATTAGTTCGGATATTTAATTTGAGAAATTTTGAAAATATACAGTGCTTAAAAAATAATGTTAAAGTTTTATCTTTCCTTTAAAACTTTAACATTATTTTTTAAGCACTGTGTATTTTCAAAATTTCTCAAATTAAATATCCGGACTAATTACGATAACCTGATAAAAATACTTTAAGACTTTAAGGTCTTTTGCCACCTCTAAATGTGTTTTCGGCACACCTTAGGGATACCCTTATTTATAAAACACTCTGTTTTAAATATTTAGGAGTGTCAAAAGACCTTAAAGTTTTAAAGTATTTTTATCAGGTTATCGTAATTAGTCCGGATATTAAATTTGAGAAATTTTGAAAATATACAGTGGTTAAAAAACAACTTTAAAGTTTTATCTTTCCTTTAAAATTTTAACATTATTTTTTAAGCACTGTGTATTTTCAAAATTTCTCAAATTGAATATCCGGACTAATTACGATAGCCTGATAAAAATATTTTAAAACTTAAAGGTCTTTTGACACTCCTAAATGTATTTTCGGCATACTCTAGGGATACCCTTATTTGTAAAACACTATTTTTTAAACATTTGGGAGTGTCAAAAGACCTTAAAGTCTTAAAGTATTTTTATCAGGTTATCGTAATTAGTCCAGATATTTAATTTGAGAAATTTTGAAAATACACAGTGTTTAAAAAATAATGTTAAAGTTTTAAAGGAAAGATTAAACTTTAACATTATTTTTTAAGCACTGTGTATTTTCAAAATTTCTCAAATTAAATATCCGGACTAATTACGATAACCTGATAAAAATACTTTAACACTTCAAGGTCTTTTGACACTTTTAAATGTGTTTTCGACATACCCTAGAGATACCCTTATTTGTAAAACACTCTGTTTTAAATATTTAGGAGTGTCAAAAGACCTTTAAGTTTTAAAGTATTTTTATCAGGTTATCGTAATTAGTCCGGATATTCAATTTGAGAAATTTTGAAAATATACAGTGGTTAAAAAATAACTTTAAAATTTTAATTTTTTTTTATTTAATTACTGTATTCTGTCGATCGATTGATAGCATGCTATCAATCGACAGAATCATTTCAAATCGTTTTCTTCCGTTCGTGTAATCGATCGATAGATGCAAAAAGTGCACTGCACATTCGATCGATCGATTCTACAAGGAAGGGTAGCATGGTAATTTCCACTGAAAATTACAAAATCGGTGTCCAGTGACAGGATTATGCGGTGTCTATATTATTTTATACAAGTCAATAAAGAGCTTCTTCTCATTATTGTCTTACGTATCATTTTATTTTCATAGATTTTAATTTAAAATCATAGCATGTAATATATTAAAACCTACTAATCCAATTAACTTAAAATATTCAAGATTAATAAAAAAAATTAAAAATAAATTATATAATTAATCTATCCATCTGATCCAAAATATCTAAATAAATAATATTTAACGGATCAAAAATGAAACCTTAGCCCTTCTATTTGCAAAATAAATGCGTCCAGTCACATTTACAGAGAAGCTCCACATCCGATTCTCTTCTCACCTTCTTTCTGCCTTTTACGGCAAAGTGAAAGACAGCTCACTGACGGATGGCATAAACGGAGGTCTCTTCTTCATCTGCTATTTAGAGCCTAACACACACAGACACACTTTCACTGAACGAGTGAGGGATAGTAATACTTGTTATTAGGATTTTTTTTTATTTAAGAATATATTCTAAATATTTTTATATTAAATCTTTGGATTTATCTAATTGAACGATAAAATTTAATCAAATAAATGTTCAACATTTTTTAATAAATTATGTGTACACAGATATATAAAAGCCTGAGATCAGGAAAAAAAATCTCAGTATCGACTGATATCTCTACTGAGAAATTTCTCTCTTCTATTTATTTTAAAAATAAAACTACTAATATTGACCAATATCGTCAATATCGAGCAATATATAAAAGTTTTAAAAACCGATATTTAAACTTCTGTTCAGGGGGCCGAAGATCGGCCGATATGCCGATATCTCGACCGTATCATATCGGCCGATATCACAATATCAGCCGATATCGGCTATTTTTATTTAAAAAAAAAAGATGAGAGAGAAAAATATCGACCGATAATGATATATCGACTGATACTTCGTATCAACCGATATATCGACCGATACCGAATTTTAAACCCCTTCTCCTGCTTGACATTGACAAAAGAGTCTAAATCCGTATTTCAAATGCGAAGAAATGTATAACATTCTCTTTAGATAAGCATGTAATTTTGATTTGCACATCGAGTAATTTATTTTTCAAGATAATCTAGATCAAGAGTTTTTTAAATAATAAAAAGTCCACATAATTTTATTTTTTTATATAAATTTTGAAAGAAATTATTTAATTGACTCTTTAGCTCACTAATATTTAAAAAACTGTAAAATGTTACAATGAAATGCAGAAACCCTCATATATATTGAAAATTTCTTAATATATCTAAAACATTAAATCACTGTATACTTAAGTAATTGATTTTCAGGGTTACCTAATTTACTCTCCATCCTCACAAATATTTGAAAAACTTAGTATAGTATAAGTCATGATATATGAAAGTAGTTCTCATGTTGTATATGATTTAGAAACATAGAAGAGAATAAAAAAATATTGATTGAGATTTTACCTTCAGTTAATTATTCTGATCTTAACATTTTATAACTTAAAAAATACGATTGTGACAGATTATTGATTTTTATGACTGATTGTGTAGAATTATAATAGTTGGATGAAATAATCTCTTTAGAGAAAATCATTACTTCAGTCTCTCTCAATTTTAATTATAAAATTTAATCAAACTTATGACCTCTCTTAAATAAAAATGTATGATTAGAAATCTAATAAATTTAACATGCACACACAATAGTGTGACATGGTGAAATTGCATAATGGAATATTTTATAGACTAGGTTAGTTCATTCAGAATTATCTAATTTTTAAAAGACAATAACTCTATTAATTAGATATCACAGTCATATCAATTTTAATGCTAGATAACACAAATTGAATATTTAGATATTTCAAAAAATAAAGTATTTAAAATTGTAAATTGTTATCATTGAAAATAATCAGTAGCTCGTGTTATATAAGATAATTATAAATTTTGATAAATCATTTTTTTATGAATTTAATTGTATCTGTCTATAATTTATATTGATAAAAAATAAAAATAAAAGCAACCTGAGATCCAGTCTTGCTTGACTTAAGTGAGAATGAGAGGGAGGGAGAAAAGGCGCTGTTTCGCCATAAAAGGTTCATTTTTTATCCTCTTCCTTCTCTGAGGCATCAGCTTCTGCTGCGGGAAAGGAGAGAGATCGCCCAATCTCCGTCTCTCTTCCCTCTCGATTTCAGCAAATATTGCCGCCGTTGGTCAGCTCTCTGCTTTCATTTTTCTGGGTTTCTCTTACATTTACTGTTTGGATTGGGGTTTCTGGGATCTGGGTCCCTTTTTTTTTTTCTCTCTTAATTTGGAAAGCATTTACTTAATTTGGACACACCAAATCTCTCTCCACTCGACTCTCGATTTTCCCTCCCTTTCCTCTTTTTTTAGTAATAAATAGAAGATTTTTATTAAAAAAAAAAACGGGATTTACAAGGTCTTAAAATTTAGACCCAACATAAAAGAACAATAAATATTATCCTCCCTTGTAACCTAAACGTGTCTCGATTTGAGCGATCCAACTCTCTCTCTGCATTTCCTTTTTCTTTACCTTACTGGGTTAGTGTAGCTTCTGATTTCATTGCATTTGGAGATGAAGGAGGAGGAGGAGAAACTTTGAAAGAGAATGGCAAGGGAGAAAATTCAGATACGCAAGATCGACAACGCTACTGCCCGGCAGGTGACTTTCTCCAAGAGGCGAAGAGGGCTTTTCAAGAAAGCCGAAGAGCTTGCGATTCTCTGCGATGCCGAGGTCGGTCTCATCATCTTCTCCGCCACAGGCAAGCTCTTTGAGTACGCTAGCTCAAGGTATATATACATCTCCCTCTCTTCTTTTTCTTCTATATGCGTGTTTGAAAAGAATTTGTTGATCTTGTAAGATCTCATAGTTTGATGCCTTTTATCTATTAATATATGCATCATTCAAAAAAAATATATACAAATATATGATTCTTTGTTTGGATGTATGAGAGAGAGAATTTCCAAAGCAAGAGAAGGAACAGCTGAAGGACTCAGCATAAACTATGGATTTGATGATGAGAAGAAAAACAGTTGACAGATTTGCGACACAATCTACTTCTGTATGTTCATTGGATCCTTGGGTTTTTTAATCTCAGTGTGTGTTCCCCACTCGAGGTTGCATCTTTAGATAAAATGATTATCTTATAACACTTCCCGCACGCACATGCGATACGATGTGTTGCAATTCCTGGTGTTTAGATATTTTTTTTTTAATTTACGGGTGGAAAACAATGGGATACCACGGATGAGCCCACTATCTTTAGAGAACACCATCTAGATGATGGGGCTTTAACCTTGGACCTCCCGCTTCCTGAGACGATGAGTTGAGCTATCACGTGGGTTTAAATTTGTATTTATGTCCATTCCAATTTAAAAATATCTGTAATAATAAGAGACATCTTATATTATTCATTAACAAAATATATTATATAATAAGTAAAGTCAAATAGAATTTTACAACTTAAAAAACAACTTTAAATAAATGAAAAAGGTTACTTTAATAATGACAATGAATGTAATAAATTTATTAGAATTGTTTGCAAGGTTCCAGTACATGTGCTATCTTTATCTTCGTATCTCCCCAGTAATCTGTTGCTAGGGTTCTTGCTTAGATTTGTTACGTTTCAATTTTATTAGATCTCTTAATAGAGATGATTTATTTATTACTAAAGTACTAAATTCTTTTAGAACACTGATTAATCTTCAAAGCACGTGCAAATCTTCCTATCTACACACTGAGTAATTCTGCGAGGAGGAGTGGTCCCTGCTTAATGAGATTTATTACCTTTTTATATCATGCTATTGATTCTTTAATTAAATAAAAATAGGTTTCAGGCTGGCCTTTAATGTCCCAGCTAACCTACCTGCTCTTTGACTTGTTTACCATGTCCTTGGACGTATATTCATTATCAAATCTGTTTCCTTCAACATGCAAATCCCTTCTCCACCATGAGAAAGATTCGATCCACCTAATAGCGATTGGTATATAGATATTAACTCTAGGCTAGTTGTGGAGTTTTAATTATTTATATTCTTATCTCTTTGTTGTTTTGGATAGATTTCATGTTGCCTCCTGCATTAACGAAGAGCCTTAGTCTGAGACTAATATTTGTTATGGTTTGCTTTCATTAATATTATAGCCTTGTGCCACTAAGGCCTGATATGGATATATTACTAGTAAGTAGTAAACTCATTTACTTGAGAGGAAGATGTTCTTTATTCGGCAGTCAAATAACTTAGGCTATTGAAAATATATATCACCTGCAATTTTATGCATTTTGAGTATGCTCACCCCTCAGAAATTTTCCATTTTCAAACTTTTCCTTCTGTATAGCCTTGCATGTCAATGTCCCCCACACTTATGTATACGTTTTTTTTTTAAAGGCGCTCACCTCATGAAAACAAGTTCTTGGGTTCGATTAATGCTCAACCTCAATGAAGGGTCACTCTTCGTATACTTACCTAGTGTGTGCGGATTGATAGGTTTTCACATATCCCAAAAGACTAGTCGGGTGAGACGCCGGACACCTTCGGTCATCATAATATATATATATATATATATATATATATATATATATATTGTTTCCTTGCCTTTTGTTTTTCTTATTTCAAAAGTTGGATTGCACTTCTCCACAATACAACAAATAGCTACCAATGAATTTAAGGACAAGAGATGTCTCAATCTGCCTTGTGTATGATACAATGGTCTCAGTGGAATCCCTAGTCATCAGTTATAAATCAAAGCAGCACTGTTGCGACCAGCTATCGTATGAGTATTTTTACTCCTGCTTATTTCTCTGGTCAGATTATGAGGCTTAAATGGAATTAAAAGTCATAAAATTGGTACCCATCAAGACGATATATGGAGTGCAAGATAAGTGAATGTGAGACTATGAAGTGTGACTTGCTATCACAGTAAGAGAAATTTGAAAAATACTTGCTATCACAGTAAGAAAATTCAATACTTAAGTAAAAATATAGGATAAAGTGGAGTATTTCATTTCAATGTAGGTTGAATGTATGGGTGTTGGTCGAGCATTGTGTTGTAAAATAGTGACACGTCGATTAAAAGGGTGTTGTACCTGAAGACAGTTAACCTGTAATATTTTATAGCATTGAAGACAGTTAAATATAGGTGTGTGGTGCAACAATAAAAGAATGAAATAGAAATGAGTCTATTAGAATTTAAAGATGTTCCTTTAAAAGAAAATGAGGAAGTGTCGTTTATGATGGTTTAGATGCATAAAAAAAAAACATAACCACTGTATGAATGATTAAAGGATTGCAAGTAGAAGATATAAAGAGAAGAGGGAAGACTATTAAAAAGGTGGATTCAGGTGATAATTGATGGGAAAAACCAAGCAATAAAAAATTGAAGAAATCTAACCAAATAAATCCTAGCACAAGACATCAAATTTACATGGTTCGGCAATGTGCCTACGGATAAGCTCCGAATAAGTTTTTCACTATAAAATAATGGAGTTATAAGTTTCTTTCTAGCGGATAGAATCGCTCCAGATTTAGATTTTGAATTTAGATAAGATTTAGATTTTGAATTTAATTTTGCTTTATCTTTATCTCCATTTTGAATTACTTGTTATCTTGTTATTTGAATTTTCCTTATCTGTATGTATTAGATTTTGATTATAGATAAAGGAAATGAGCTCTCTTTTGGTGAGAGACACAGAGAACATTTTATTTTCACAGTCGCCAAAATAGAGGCTTACAAATAAGATATTTTTCACCTAGAGGCTTACAAAATTTGAGTTGAATCAGAGCAAAGACACTGGCTAGATTTCACCTTTTCTCCTTTCCGCTTCTTCCTCCTTTTCTCTCTCTTTTTTTTTTTTTTCCTTTCTTCTGCCGTGTGAGAGACTGTGATGTAGCACACAGTCTAACCCGACCCGGTCGAACTCATTTATTTATTTTTATTTCATTTATTCTATATTTTTTTTATTAGCTATTTTTTAGGATAAGGGTTTTAGTATAAATATCCCTTTTGAGAATGTAATGAGATAAGAATGAATATGAATTGATTTGGGCCGGGTCTTCGATGTTTGGCTGGGTTGGGTTAGACGGTGCGCTACATCAGCCTGCAATCAACGCTCAAACAAGTTGCTGTGTTATTCAGATTCTTCTCCCTATTTTTTGGGATTTTCTTTCCCTTCCTTTTTTTATTTTCTTTTATTAGTTGTAGCCCCTCATATGAGGAGGGGCGATCTCCCCCTCTCGACTCATGTGAGGGGCTCAACCAAGCTCTGCTTTCTTCTACACAATTCATATTTCTCCTTAGACAATGTTTTAGTCATCATATCCAATCCATTCTCATCCGTATGAATCTTCTCAAGTTGTTATAACTTTTCCTCCAACATATTACGTATCCAATAATATCTTTAGATCAGATCTTGAAGGAAAGGTTGGGTCATGCTCAAGCCAGGTAAGCATGGCCACATTTCTTTTAAAAATGCTTAGAGTTCACCTTAAATAGGGTCTGTGGGAGCGTGGTGTTCTCTATCGCTCATCGAAATTTGAATCTGAAGTGTGCAAGTATAGTGCTAAGGTTATGGTAAATAATGATGGCTTGACGGTTACTGAGTCTATTTTAAGAAATGTGGTCTTGAGTTTAATTCATATTTAATTCTAACTTGCGGATCTTTGTAATTACTTATCTGGTGTGAATGAGATTGAAAGCTTGCACCTGCTTAAAGGACTAATTAGATTAAAATTATCCTCTGACCTAATACATGGGAGACACTTAAACACTTTGATTATAAAATAATAATGATGATTTAACTATGTAATCTTGTTCTGAAGTCTGTATTACAATAATCTTTGGTAGATACATTTTGCTTTTGCGTGAATTTTTCAGACTTTGTTTTGTAGAAATCCTTATAATTACATTCTTTGGTCTTAGGCATCTTTTACATCATTCCAAACTAGCATGTTAGTAATTATAGCCTTAGCTGGTTGTAGAACACATTATAATAATACATTAAAGTTGTATAATATATTATATTCATATGCAATTACTTTAAATCATATCTATAATTTTAAGTAAGTGACTCAGTTTAAATCTGATATAAATGGGCCAACTTCAATTAAATTGATTGAATATTATATTGTTAAATAATAATTTTTAACTGAATAATATTATTCAATTTAGAAATAACGAAGGCACCAAAAATAAATCCCATCCCAATTCACACCCACCTTAGGTTAAAAGAAGTAAACTTACACCTGCTTTAGCCTTTGAAAGATGACACTAAATTCAATAGGATAATTTTGAATGAGTGACTCTTGACTTAAAAGATTAGATATTCGATCGAAAGTAAAAAGAACGTGGAATTGTTATTCCAAATACAATGATTTGTATAATTAATTGAGATCCACTATTAAATGCAAATTAAATAATCATATGCATGCATTAGACTTAAATCTGACATTAATTCGATTTGACATTCATCGAACCTTTTTAATCCACTTTGGTTGTAGAATTGTAATTTAAAGATTGAAATAAATGCAAAATATGAAATTAAATTCACCATGTAAATAAAAAGTCAATGCTTAAAATTCTCATTTCAATGATCAACACAAATTAAAAATTAAGGACTCAAAATAGGACTCACCTCATTGGGGAGACTCAAAAAAGCTTAAGGCTCAAATAAATTCAAGTGAATTGGACCTACTACAATCGTTGGCCTACTCTCCAATTTATAGACTTATTTCAATTCAAAAAGGGAAATTAAAAAAATACAAACTCAGTTTACTGAGTTCGAGTTATATCCTGCATCTCTCCTGCCTAACAATTGAAAGAATTCATTTATGATTGATTATGAAAACTTTATATTGGACCTAACTAAAGAAATTAATATATGTGGAAAATAAAATTTATTAATTTCATTTTCAATGAAAATAAAAATCATTGAGGAAATCAATTTTCACGGAAAATAATTGTGTACAAACATAGCGTTGAAGTGAGTGTTTGACACCTTACACCCATGTTGGACTCCGATACTCACAGTTGTATCCAAGCAAATTAAGTCTTAAATTTTACTTGAGTTCAACATTGTATACCTATGTAGCATATTTTGAGAGTGGACTTAACCCAAACTAATATACATTATAAAATACATTAAATGGATTAATGTTTAATTTTTATGAAATATATTATTTTGTGCCTAACAATTATTAAGAAGCTTAAGGAAAAAATCCTTCAAAGTAGATATTTGATTCAATGCATTAATCATGAACGTATGCCATTATTTGAGATATTGTTTTCGTTGTTGCATATCAATAATTAGGCTAAAAGTTTTAAGGAATCATGGGTTCATTTTAATAGCTAAATCTCACCTTGATTAAATTTCACTAATCCTTGATTTTGTAGTTCCCAAGATAATATCGAATTGTTGATGTTTTATTGACAATACTGGGTGTAGATAATTAAAGTTCTTGGATTGATTGTAGGTGGGCCGACTACTGATAAAATGGGGCATCCATTGGAGTTTTTTTTTTTTTTTCAGTTATTGTTAAACAATTATTATTCATTATCAGGATGGTTAGGGCTTTCAAGGAGCTCTATATTAGAAGTGTAGAGGGAGATCTAGTGATTTATAAAGGACTTGGGTCACTTCACTTAATAAGCTAGTCTTTTGGGATGATATCCAATTCTAACAAGTGGGTATCAAAGTCAGGTCACAAGCAACTATTGATAAAATGGAACATCCATTGGAGTTTTTGTTTTTATAAAACAGATGTGGCATCTTAGTCGGATATTGTTAAACAATTACTGTCCATTGTCAAACATTTTGGGGCTTCCAAGGAGGCTATATTGGAAGTGTCGAGGGAGATCTAGGGTTTATAAAGGATTTGGGTCACTCTACTTAATAGGCTAGTCTTTTGGGATGATACCCAATTCTAACAAGTGATATCAAAGCTAGGTCTTTGGCAATCTCATGTGGACTCAGAAGATCTCCTAAGAGGACTGGCCTCGCTCAATGGGAGATTGTTGGGGCTGTGAACGAGTCTTAAATTGGAAGGGTAGAGGGAGATCTAGGGATTTATAAAGGATTTGGATCACTCCATCTAATATACTAGCCTTTTGGGATGGATACTCAAGACACAGGTAAAGAATTATAATCTAAGTTAATCTTTGCTGCAACGACTCTTGAAGATGTGTGATTCGATTGTGTTGGATACAGACACTTGCATCTGTCCTCTGTGGACTAATATTGTGTTTTTTAACATTGTTTTTCAAAATAACTAAAATATTAATTACTTTTTTATTTTTTAAAGTTAATTAAAATATAATATTTATATATTTATCACTAAATTATTTTAGAATAAAATTAGTACATTATTTTTATCAAACATTATTTATACACCTTATTATTTAAACAAATTTAAATGTGTTGTGTCCCATTATTTATACACCTTAGATTATTCTGTTGAACGGAATTACAAAAGTTAGTCCCAAATATTAAATCTAAAGTTTTAAAAATTGAAAACTTTAAATTACAAATAACTCACTCAAAGGAAAACAACTTGATTCTTAAAAAATTCCTTTTCTATTTAATTTAATACAATGGTAAACAATTATTTCTAATAAGGCTTGAAGGACCCTCCCTTTTCTGTATGCAGATCCACTACTCTATCCTATCCCTATCACTTTCTAATTGTTCAAGTCTCCCAGTTTTTTGGTGTTTGTGGACATGAAACAAGTTTGGGAGCATGGCCCAAACTCATGGTTGTGCAGTCAATGCTGGCCCATCCCTTCTAAAATGTGGCTGGTTATTACCTTGTAAGATGTTTGAGGGCCCTTTTTTGGCCTTGGGAGGGTAGTTTTGGGGAGGGGGGAGTGGAAAAAGGAAGTTCTAAAGAGGTAGAAGGCTCCTCTAGTGGATACCTTTAAATTTAATGTGGATGGGACAATCAAGAATAAGCTTGGTCTGATCGGCATAGGGGGAATAGTTCACAATGGGAAAGGTGTGATTATGTCTTGTTTCTTAGAACTTATGCGAGTTACGAATTCAGATGAGGCTGAGTTGATGGGGATTAGAAGGGCCTTGGAAATCCTAAGGGGTTAGCTTGATGGTTAATTCCCACTGTTGTTTGTGGAATGAAGACTCCCTCAACACAAAAAAGGTCACTCTCCTTAGTTATGTACTTGGTGTGTGCAGATTGAGAGGTTTACACATGCTCTAAGGATTAGGCATATGGGACGCCTAGAAAATTGAAAAAAAAAAAAAAAAAAAAAAGAAGGGCTTCGGAACTTTGCACTAGACTTGTTCAAGGTAAGCTAAATGGTAGAAGAGGGCTTGTTGAACACTATTAGATGGTCTAGTGGTATGAAGAGACCTCCATGTTTGGTGCATTGTAATAGATTCTAGCTGTTCGACATGTGTGGTTTCCTTTGATTATTGTGGTGGAGTAAGAAAGTGGTTTGACACTTCATATATTGAAGATCGACAAGATTTGCCCAATAGTTAATATTTAATATAAATTCCTCTTTGTTAACTCATTGGGTATTAATTTCAAACAGAATTTGAAATATTCAATGACATAAGGTTATGAATCTAATAAATTTAAAACTACACAAAAAATTTAAATGCAAAAATTAAATTAACTAGAAATATAAACACGAAAGATGATAACTCACCAACTAAAGGAGAACATACGACTTGAGTTGGCGCCTAAAGCTTACTCAATTTTATCTTCTTAGAATCAAAATTCTAGCATGCCCACTTAAGAGAGGTGGAGAAGAATCTTCAAAGGTTCACTCCTCATCCTTAGCATATGAGCCTCTTGAATGGATTCTTTCAAGCCCAGAAGAACACCTTAGAACATGTCCTAATCCATACTTGAGCCCAAAAACCTTGTAGATGGGCCTATTCTTCCACCTTCAATGTTTTAACCAAATTGTCCAGCATCAAACTCTCATTTTATTTTTGTTAAAGATTGATTGTATCGGATGAGGCATGTTGGAAAAGAGTTCACTTGTTAAAATGGGTCATCTGTCCTCATTTTTATTGTCACTTTTACCGGGGAAGAAGAGGTAGAGAAATAGACTTAAACCATGTGAGAGTTTAGTTAAATAGAGTTTTGAAACACTACGAAATATTTTGTTCAACTATGACACTTGTTTTTGAAGATTTTGAGGTTATGGCCTGCAAGTTTTAGCTTGAATTGACATTATCTGCTATCTTTTAAATTTTGAAGCAACATGTGCATAAACATAACTATCTTTCTCAGTTGTGTGGTTAATTAGGAGATGCTACTCATATTAGAATATTAGATTATGGTCATTGAGACATGGCCTTCGATTAGGACATCAAGGCATAAAGTGTTAATTCACCCTAGATTTGGTCACAGTCTAGGAAGACTCGAAAACTAATTAGGTGAATTGTTGACTCGATATATCTATACCTATTTTATCTCTAATAAATTTGGCAAGATTTGACTTGTTGACTCAACTCAGTGTTGGGCAGCGAATGAGTCTCACATTCGTTGTGAAGGGGGAGATCTAGGGACTTATATAGGACTTGGGTCACTCCACCTATTAGGCTAGATGGATATCCAGTTCTAACAAGTGGTATTAAAGTCATATCTCCAGGTCAATGCATGTGGACTCGGGGGATCCCCTAGCCTAACGGGAGAGCCGACGAAGTCCTATCCTCCGAAGAGCCTCGTTCGAGGGGGGTGTTGTTGGACAGCGAACGAGTCCCACATTGGTTGTGAAGGGGAGATCTATGGACTTATATAGGACTTGGGTCCCTCCACCTATGGACTAGTCTTTTGGGATGGATACCCAGTCCTTACACTCGGCCCATTTAGAAAATGGTTAGACCAACCTAACCCATTTAATGAACGAGTGGACCTGACTAGTACCAATTTATAAATGGGCTATAAATGAGTAAATCGATTGAAGGAACTGTTGTCATGTTTATATACAACACATCCAACCATAAGAGATCTAGACTCATTTAAGTAGTAGTTTTAATACGAGTCTCACTAGAAAAATCTCCTTAAGTAGATTGGTGACTGGCTTTAACTGTATCTGAAATAAACTTGGACAGACTTAAATATGTTTAACAATAGATGAAATAGACCCGAACTAAATAAAGATCCAACCTGACCCACCCTTTCCCAGGTCTAATCTCCAATGTATTCCACTAATGCATTTTTGTCCGTTGTTCTTTTGAATGTCGGTTTAGTAGTTTCATGTTTAGGTTGTGTTTCTCATGTTAGAAGAAACAATGCTTAGGGTTTTTGTGAGTTTATTTGAATTTAAAACCAATTTTATTTGTTGCTTGATCTACATTGTGATCAAGGTCAAAACTATGACTGATTTTTTATGCCGCCTTGAACTTTAGAACTTGATGCAATTCCGTATATAACCTAAGAACCTGTTTATTGTTGCTATTGGAGTAAATTTTTGATTCTATTGTGCGTATTTAATTCAATATCCAAAGTTCCATATATGACTGAATGAAATTAAATTGGATATCCTGAAACTTCTTGATACAAGAACATTATAATGTTGCTAAGGTTTCTTATGATACGTGAAAAATCTCTTTCTGTAGTGTATAAGAGAGCAGTATAATGAACTAATCGATCAATTATGAGCATGTATTAATTGCTTCATCACATTTCTAGTACATGGAACCTTTTAAACTTTGTAGTACTCTGTATGTTGAATATAGGATTATTTACACCTGTTAAGTTGCCTTTAATTGATTCTAATATTACAAGGGTATGGGTTCTTAATTTTTTTTTTTCCATTGTTCTTGTATTTTGAAGTATGAAGGAGATCATTGAAAGACATAACATGCATTCTAAGAATCTTCCTGAAGCTGACCCACCATCTCTTGAGTTGCAAGTAAGCTTTCCTTGTTCTTTATAAATTGAGGAAATAGATTGTGCTTTTTTCTTGCCATTAGTTGATTAGTGCTTGAGTAAAATCCATTACTTGGGTAAAATGCGGTTTGCAATCCATCAAATTGTTAGTCTACTTAAGTATGCGACATTAGTTGGTGGTGGTTGTTACTGGGGTGCGAACGAGAGTCCTACATCGGTTGTGAGAGGGGAAAACTAAGTAGTTATATGAGACTGAGTCACTCCAACTATCAGACTATTCTTTTGGTATCCAGTAAACTTGTTTTAGGGAAGTCAAAGGACATTCAAATGCAGTTCTCTAGTTAATTGGAATGTGGTTACATAATCAAAATGTTAATCATTAATTCTTAACAATTTTATGTTAAGTACGGCATTTTATTGGCACCATTCTATTTTGTAGCTAGAGAATGGTCACTGCACAGTGTTGAACCAGCAGGTAGCAGAAAAGAGCCAACTGCTGAGGTATTGGGTTTCAATATCATTTAAATTCTGAGATACACAATGCATGAGTGAATTTCGACATTCAATGACTTGTGTCATCTATTAAAGGCAGATGAGGGGGGAAGATCTTCAAGGATTGACAATAGAAGAGTTGCAGAAGCTGGAGAAAACTCTTGAAGTGGGAATGAGTCGCGTGCTAGAAAAAAAGGTTTTCTGTACTTTTTCCCGTGTGTTCTGTTTGATCAAGAACGGTGATATTTAAGTTTCATCACATCTTGCTTTGCAGGGTGAGCAAATTATGAAAGAGATCAGTAGCTTGCAAATGAAGGTTCGAAAGTGGAACTCTCTGTTTCCTTGATATATAATTATGACAATTGAACTCTATTTTGGCTGAATATATTCTATATTTTATTTGTATTATTCCACTTCGAGTAAATTTCACTTGCAGGGTGTTCAATTGTTGGAAGAGAACTTGCGACTGAAACAGCAAGTGAGTGATTCCATCTCTTTCCTTGCAGCCTTACTCTTATAACTCATTTTATTCCTTTGTAGGCCATTACCTCTTGAGTTGCAGGTTGCAGAAATGTCTAAAGGTGAAAAACCTATTGTTGTTGATATGGAGAGCATTCCATGTGAAGATGGGCAGTCATCTGACAGTCACAAATGCTTGCAAACTCGGTGGCTCATGACTACGACAGTTCAGATACCTCTCTCAAGCTAGGTGTGAGTTGATAAACCAAAACTTAGAATTAGCATGTATAGTAGTTTTAGAATGAGCTTGAGGGTCCTACACGGGCTTCAATGTTAATCTCATTGGAAGTGTAGAGGGATATCTATGGATTTATAAAGAACTTGATCATTTTTTTGAGATAGATACCCAGGTTCTAACAGAAGGGCCAATATTCTTTTTTAAAATTTGAACGTATTTATATATCATAAAGTTTTAGAAGAAACAGTAGTATTCATTGCTAAAAGTTTTATTTCAAGCACCATTTTATGTGTTTACAAGAAAGTGATAAAAATATGTTGTATGATAGAAATTATTTATATAAGATTTTATAGTGAATAACCTAGATGAAATCCAATCCAGTTCACCGTTCACTGCGACGTCCATCATTATGGGTAAAACTAAGATCAACTGATTGCTTTATTTACCTGGTGTACATAAGATGTCGTCTATATGATCGAATCCCAATTTGGGAATTTGTTTTTTCTACCATTCATTAACGAGATACCCTAATTTTTACTTCATTTTTCTTGTGTTTGTTTCAGGCTTCCATTCTCTAGCTGATGTTGAAAACGTATGCTATGAATTTGATATGAAAGAAGTCAGGTTTGCAAGAGATGGAACGTGAAACTCCGGTTTCTCCCATGCATGGGATAATTCTCCATGCTAGAAAAACCTATTAATTATGCTGTGAATTAGCAGTAGCTTGTTTTTATAAGTCAGTGTTTGGATGTGATACTCTTAAAGAGGCATTCTTTTTTACGCATCTTTCTACTCTTATCTATATATATAAAGAGAGAGTTCAAGTGTCTGTCAAATAAATACTAGTCATTCATTAAATTGATAGATGAGAGTTATTTAATTCAATGTCAACCGTTTTATGCTCTCGATCAATAACATGGCTTTCAGACGACGGCTCCAGCGGTCTTACAACCTCCTCTAACTATCAAATGAAATGTGAATAATCTGTTCTCCTCGTTTTGTAACGAGGGCCGCTTCCAGTTCTGTCCATGCTTCAAACAATTTTGTGATTGAAGGGGAGCTGGGTTTGTGACCTGGTCAATTGAGAGATTGTGCTTGTTGATTTGATTTTTTGTTTGGTTCCTTGCTTTCAGATTTTTCACATGTGCTCTTTGTTCTTGTCATTGTTAAGTAGGACATTAGAGAGAATTTTCAGTTTTATGCAATTGAGGTCTTGTCTGATTTGCTTTAAGATGTTTGAATACCAGTTTCCTAACTATAATAAAGGATCATAAAAGATCAAATGTTTGAAGCCAATGCTCCCCTGCATTGGAAGTCTACCTAAAAAAAACTTATATTCTGTGGTGTGGTCGTTCAGCTTTTTTCATTTTTTTTTAGCCATGAAGAAACTGTACACATAATGACCATCTGGTAACAAAAAGGGCCCATCTCATCTACTTCAAGATTTTTCAATAGTTGCATTTTAAACATGATAAAAGATTAAATGTTTGAATTGCTTCTTGTAAAAAATGCGGTGCCAGTTTTACCAAAATGCATGGATTAAAGGCATATAGAATGACAGACAAAAGAGTGAGGGATTGTTTGAAGATAAAGTAGCAACACTCGGAGTGAAAAGGGCAAAAATCTTTAAAGAAAAGAGTATTAGGAATTGAGGCATGGGATAAGGGCATGAACTGAATGAAATGTGGGATGATATGGATAGATATATAAAACAAGTGGCCTCTAACGCCCTTGCCCACCTGGGCATGTGGGAAAGAGTCCCACATTGCTCAGGGAGGTAGGTGTGTGGGCAGATTTAAGAGGAGAGAGCCTCTCTCTCGAGCAAGAGCTCTTTTGGGCCTGGAACTGAGCTGGATCCAAATGTAAAAACGTACAGGTCAGGTAGGCTTAAAATGGACAATATTTTGTTTGGAGAGTCGAGTTATCATAAGAATATAAAAGGTGATAAGCAGCACACATGAAGAAACAGAGTCGTGGAACTTGGTGATCCATATGGCTATCCAGGAAAACTTGCACATTTTAAGAAATGGTAAGAAAAAGGGTGACAAGAAGACAAGTTAGAAGATGGCTAAGAAGATCATATGATGATTGTATGCTCGTCCATAGGTGCTAAGTGTTGGACATATAACTTGAATTTTAGGAACCAATTGGATTCCTCTTTTTCATATATTTTGAACAATAATAACATTACAATTTATAGAACAAGACTTCCTACTAATAAGGAAACCAAATCAATCTTAAATCTGTGCAATCAATTATGCAGAGTATAAAATCTTCAACATTCCCCCTCAAGTTGGTGCATAGATATCACACATGCCCAACTTGTCTAAAAATTTTGAGAACACTCGTTTGGAGACTGCTTTGGTGAGAATGTCAGCCAACTGATCCTCTGATCGAATCTTAGGTAACTCCAATATATTCCCATCTAGCTTCTCCTTGATAAAGAATCTGTCCACCTCTACATGCTTTGTACGATCATGTTGAACTGGATTATGGGCAATGTCACAAGCAACTTTATTGTCACAATACAGTTGAATTGGTTGCCTAGATGGGTAACCCAAATCTTGCAAGAGAAGTCTTAGCCACAATGTTTCACAAAGGCCAAGGGCCATACCTCTGAATTCAGTTTCTGCACTTGAGCGAGCAACAACATGTTGCTTCTTGCTTCTCCATTTAACAAGATTACCACCTACAAAGGTAAAGTAACCAGAAGTTGATCGCCTATCATCTATTGCTCCAGCCCAGTCAGCATCAGTATATGCATCTATGCGTTGATAATCTGTATTTTTAGTGAACAAAATTCCCTTTCCAGGTGCAGATTTTCAATACCTTAAAATGTGCATGACTGCATTCATATGTTGCTCTCTAGGATTATGCATAAATTGACTGACCATAGTCAATGCATAAGAAAGATCCGGTCTTGTGTGTGCTAAGTACATCAGTCTCCCTACAAGTCTTTGGTATCTTTCTTTATCACTTGGAACTTCGTCTAGCTCAACAAATAACTTCAAGCCTTCTTCCACCGGTGTATCTGCAGGTTGACATGCTGACATGCCAATTTCCTGCAATAGGTCTAAAAGCATACTTTCTTTGAGACAGAAAGATTCCTTCACTAGATCTAGACACCTCGATCCCAAGAAAATATTTCAAGGAACCAAGGTCCTTCATTTCAAATTCTCTGGATAAGTACTCTTGTAGTGCCTTCCTTTCTGTTGGATCATTTCCTGTAACTACCATGTCATCTACATATATAATGAGTGCAGTGATCTTACCATGTTGTTTCTTCAGAAATAAAGTGTGGTCTGAATTGCTCTGATGATAGCCAAATGCTATCATGGACTTTGTGAACCTTCCAAAACCATGATCTCGGAGACTGTTTCAAGCCGTATAATGATTTTTTCAATCTGCACACCTTCTGACTGAGCCTTTCTGGTGTCATACCCCCTGGTGGGAGATTCATATAAACTTTTTCAGATAATTCTCCGTGCAGAAAGGCATTCTTCACATCAAATTGTTGTAATGGCCAATCCAAGTTTGCAGCTAAAGATAACAATATACGAACAGTGTTGATTTTAGCTACAGGTGCAAATGTCTCTGTGTAGTCGATCCCATAGGTTTGGGTGTACCCTTTTGCCACCAGTCTTGCTTTAAATCGTCCAACCGTGCCATCTGCCTTATACTTCACAGTGTAAATCCATCGACATCCCACTGGTTTCTTTCCTGGTGGGCAATCAGCTAGATCCCATGTTTTATTTTTCTGCAAGGCATTCATTTCCTCGTTCATAGCAGCTTTCCACCTTGGGTCAGCTAAGGCTTCCTGCACACTGTTAGGAATAACTACAGTAGATAATTGATTTACAAATGTTTGATTTGATTCAGACAAACAGTGGTTAGACACATAATGACTCATGGGATATTTAACTTTACTAGAAAGTTCAGGTTCATATGTGGGTTTAGGAATACCTCGGGTGTGACGTTGTGGTAGCTGTTTCTTTGATGGCTCAGACACTATATCAGGAACATCCTCAGTAAAAGATTGGTGTGGTATATCAATGAGAGGCTCGTACTCGACTGGTGGGGGGAACTTATACCTTCTGTTAGTGTCACTCCTTTAGTTTCTGGGCGTTCATCACCACTTTGATCTAAAGTTATACCACTCAAATCCAATTCGCCCACATCCTGGTTACCAGAATCAAGGGATTCACTGGAGTCTCTATCCACAGAAGTTTGATACTCGTAGTCTAGAACATCATAATCGAGAGTCTGAATTTCCCTCTGGTATTCCCCCTGAAGTTCAGGCTCAGATAAAAAATACATTAAATGTTCATGGAAAACCACATCTATTGTGATAAACATACGTCGAGTTGGAGGATGATAACATCGGTACCCCTTTTGGTGTGTAGCATATCCAAGAAAAACACATCTCAAAGCTCGAGGAGTTAACTTGTTGCGCTGATGTTTATGAAGATGTACAAGTGCTACACAACCAAAGACATGAGGAGGTAAATTTGGGACGACTGGGGCAACAACAGCATCAGTAAGCGCCTGGAATGGTGTCTGAAAATTAATAGAGCTAGAGGGTACCCGATTGATTAAATATGCTGCAGAAGTAAGTGCTTCACCCCAGTAGGATAATGGCATATGGGCTTCGATCAATGAGGCACGAACAACTTCCAACAAATGTCGATTTTTTCGCTCGGCGACGCCATTTTGCTGGGGTGTATTGGAACAAGTAGTTTGATGAATGGTTCCGTGAGCTTCCAAATACTGCTGCAGTTTAGAATTCTGATATTCTCCACCATTATCACTGCGAAGAACCTGAACTTGTGCATTGTACTGAGTTCCAACCATTTTATGAAATTTTTGAAATAATAGGCTCACTTCACTTTTAGATTGCATTAAGCACAACCAAGTCATCCTTTTACAATCATCAATAAAAGTAACAAACCACCGTGATCCTCCCAAAGTTGAGATTTTGGACGGACCCCAAACATCAGAATATATAACCATAAAAGGAAGTGGACTTTTATTCAAAATTAATGGAAATGAAGTTCGATGACTTTTCGCCAGTTCACAAACATCACAATGGAAACTAGAAACGTCCAATTTTGCAAATAAACTAGGAAATAATTTTCGTAGATAGCCGAATGAAGCATGCCCCATACGTCGATGCCATAGCCAGATCTCAGATTTCTTCTTTTCCCTCTCATAGCCATTAACTGTGAAGATTTGTCGCAACTTGTCGGAACTTCCTGACACCAAGTCTAAGTAATATAGCTTCCCTCGTCTAATACCACAACCAATCGTCTGCTTTGTGAGGATGTCCTTAAAAACACAAAAATCAGGCCAAAAAATCACAACACAAGATAAGACTGTGGTTATTTGGGATACTGACAAAATGTTATATTCTAAAGATGGAATAACTAAAACAGAATCTAAATTCAAAGTATTAGTGAGGGTCAAAGATCCTTCCCCAATGACTGGGGTCGTCTTACCATTGGCAGTGGAAACAATTTTTTGTGAGGACGGTTTAAGAGGTGTGACCTGTTTAGAATCAAATGTCATATGATCTGTAGCACCAGAATCAATTATCCATGTACTATTAGAAACAGGTGTAGAAATGGTAAAAAACTTACCACCATGATCTGTAGCTGCGACTAATGCTGAGGTCTTGTCAGTAACAGCATCATCTGTCTTTGGTTCAACAATAGCGGCAGTTATAGTCTTCTTTTTTCCTGAAGCACGACTATGATCCCACCATTCCGGATATCCCACAAGTTCAAAGCAACGATCTGTGGTATGCCCAGTCTTGTTACAATGGGTGCATTTATAAGCAGACTTATCGACACCATTGGTGCTCTTTGGACGGGTGCCTCTTGAACGGTCCTGCCAGTTTTGGGTTGGTCGGTTTCGAGTCACCATGGCTGAAGCGTCAGAACTTGCAGATTCCCCTTTCAGAGTTGCACGACGTACAACCTCTCGTGGAATGAACGCATAACAGTCTTCCGAATCTGGAATTGGTTCTTTACGTAAAATCTCTCCACGAACTTGTTCAAACGTTGCATCCAATCCCACAAGAAAGATGTGCACCCTTAGTCGTTCAATGGACTTTTGGTAAGCGATAATATCATCAGGATCCTTCATGATAACCTTATCTCGATGGTCCAATTCTCGAAAATCCCGGTCAACGTGCCATAATATTCTGAAAGAGGCTTTCCACTTTGTGTGGCAGTGAAGGCCTATTGGTTCAAGGCGAAAACTTGCAACTCATCACTTCCATCATAAAAAGCTCTTGACAAAGCACTCCAGATTTTGTAAGCGGTGGGTAAGCGTAAATAACGCTTCATAATATCGGGAGTCATGGATATTAATAACCATCGTTTCACTTTTTGATTCTCGGCATACCATTTTTCATATCCATCATCAGATTCTGCAGGTGGCCTCGTCTTACGACGAATATGGAGAGTTTTTCCAGCTCGGCAATATGCATCTCCATTAGCTGTGACCAAACATCATAATTGGATTCAGTAAGAATGATCCCTGCATTAAAAATACTGTCCGATTGAACAATAACAGGAACTGATTTTGTTTCAGATGATTTTGGAGTGGAAGAAGACATCACGGCTGAATTAGTGATTGTAGGGATTCAAAAAACTTAGATGTCAGCCTTTCCTTTATTTTTTCTTGCTGTAAGCCCGGAAGAGATCGACACAGCAGACTACTGTTTTTTTTTCCTCGAGATCTGTGCAAGGGCTTCTTCTTCTTCTGTGAGGACTTGACGCCGGGTCTTCTTCCTGGGAATCACCATCAGCCGCCGTTTCTTCTTCCTTGGACAACCGCCGCTTCTTCTTCCGTGGATGCGCTGTGATTTCCGCGGCGATCCGGCTTCTTCGCCGTTATGGCCGCCGCGTAACAAGATGCACCGCGATTGCCGCGGTGATCTGGCGCTGCTTAGATCCGGTCCAAGGGTTTAGCCTCCGGCCGAATGGGTTTCCGATCTGTTCAACGGCTTCTTCTTCCTTGGATGCACCGTGATTTCCGCGGCGATCCGACTTCTTCGCCGTTGTGGCCGCCGCGTGACAAGACGCACCGCCATTGCCGCGGTGATCTGGCGCTGCTCAGATCCGGCCCTCCGACCGAATGGGTTTCAGATCTCAGATCTGGTTGCTGGCCTTGCTTCCCCTTGCGTCTCGGAATCGGAACAGGCTTTTGGAACGTCCGGCTGCCGAGAAAAAAAAAATCTTTTTCTTTGCAGCTGTGATCTGCTGCCGTTGCCTCTTCTCCGATCGCCTCTGTTTTCTGTGTCCGCCGTCTCCTCCGATCTCTGTTGGCAGAGTTTTTTTTCGAGAAATCGATCTCTGAACGGAGGGCGGTCTGAATCGAGAAAACACTGAGGAATCAGCGCCGGTTCGTTTGTTTTGTTTTTTTTTTTTTTTTAAACTTCGACGCTGCTCACTTCCGGCGGCAGCGATGAAACCCCAAAATCTGGGTTGCTGTTGCGCTTCGTACTGCCTCCGACGTCCTGCTTCTGAGTCCGTAGCACTGGCTGTTGGAGAAAAAAAAAAACGATCGCCGACCCTTCTTTTTTTTTTTTTTGTGGTCGCCGGTTCCTTTCCCGACGGGATATGTGATTTCCGCCGGAAATCCAAACCCCTTTTCAAATTCTACAGCGGAAGTTAGAACCCTGGCTGTGATGCCAACTTGAATTTTAGGAACCAATTGGATTCCTCTTTTTTATATATTTTGAACAATAATAACATTACAATTTATAGAACAAGACTTCCTACTAATAAGGAACTAAATCAATTCTAAATCTGTGCAATCAATTATACAGAGTATAAAATCTTCAACAATATACAGTACCAGAAACAACCCAATGGGAGGATCAAGGAGGAGGGAAGCTTTTCAGTACATGGTTTCAGTGGTTAATGGACATGATGGATTTTCAATTAGAGGATATGATTTCTGATAGAAAATTATGGAAAGAGAAGAATATGTCTGATTCTAGATAGACGGGTTTGTGGCTATGGTGATGATGATGGTGTGGATCAAGGGTCCCAGTGAGTGAAGACAGAATGCTAGCAACTTTTATATTTGAATTTGTAGCTTATACAAGCTTGTCCGGATAAACTTCTACAGAGGCCAATTATAATTGCCCTCATCGCTGTGGTCTTTATCCTTCTTTGGAATTATTCCTCTTTTTCTTTTGCTTCACACCTTTGTCATCATTATTTCACCTCAGTGGAGTGATAGGTGCTTAGACATTGATGCCCGAAATGAGCCATTATTTACCCTTTTTTGTGTTAATTCGCTATGTCACACGCATCCAGTGATTGCACTGATTGAATTCACAATTTCAAAATTGCTTTTTCCAAATTTACAATCGAAGTGACTACCTCTTAACGCCCTCCACTCACCTTTTGAATGGAAAATCCATACAATTTTCTGGTATCTCATCAATTTTATTTTTAAAACAGTAACAAATAAATTCATTAAATTATATAGAATGTACAACTGAGATGAGGCCAGAGAGGTATACATGGCTACAGGATAGGATGCAGAGAGAATCAATAAAAGATACTATATGTACCGTACACCATGGCGGACATGAATACAATAAGGAGTTCGCGACTCCCCATACACTTTTGGTAGATGAAATTGTCGTGGGGCTGTGCTAAATACAAGAAAGGATAAATATGGTTTCTTTAATCATTTTATATTTTAAAGTGAGTAATTATTGTTGTTATCCGTTTGTTTATTTAGAAGACTTTCTCTTTGTTATTTTACTGTATTATAATGTATTTTCAAGGAAAATTTAGCGGTGTTTAAAATTTAAAGTTGGCCAGTGAGCACCCCCTCCATGCTCTTTAATTTTTTATATGACAAGATATCTGTAAGTGACAACTTTGGAGCAATGCTCATGTATCATATTTTCCGAGCTGAAACTCGAGAATAGGTCAAGTTGGCTTTTAATGAGTTCAATCTAACTCGTATCAAAATTTATTGAATCAAATTCAATTCGACTCGAATTACTCAACTTAATCTGAATCAAATTTCTTACTCGAGTCATTCCAAGTGTTGTTTTATAATTTAGTGCATGGAGGTTGAGGCGAGTTATGTCAGTCGGGTCTGGTTGATTTTACATTTCTCAACCTGACTCGACTCGAATTTTATATGAGTTTTTATTTTTCCAACCTCAAATACATAACCTAAACTTATTAATTTTTCAGATCGGATTATTCAAGTCGGATTGAAATTTGACTCCAGTTTCATCCCTGTTATTTTCAGTACAACGATTCATGAGGATATCCTAGACGAGGTGATCCTTCCAACTGCACCCTGGAATTGACTAGATTCTACTTTCCGGTCAGCTCAGATTTGGTGAAATCGACTAGATTCTATTTTCGAGTGGATTGTGAATGCTCGACTCAACCTAACCTTTATAGAAAAGGGTTTGAACATGGTTAGATTAACAGCCATGACAAGGTTGAGTCAGGTTAGCGGCGGGTCCTTCATAAAAAGAAATTGGGTTACATCTAGTTTTTGTGGGCGTACTTGCAAATTTCTAAATCTTGAAGATAAACCAATCCAAAATGAAAAAAAAAAAAAGAAGACGACGGCTTCAGACGTGTTGCATGGCAGGTAAAAAGATAAGAATTGCAGATCTTTATAGTTTATAACATATATGCTCCTCATACCGCCCAGAAGGCCTTATACATGAGTTACATAGGGTGGCTTCTAATAAACCCTCCCCCTTTCTTCTTTTCCACCGATGTGGGACTCTAAGAAAGGGAGGGGCAGGGTATTACAATGCCATACTTATTCTATATGTACGATTTGAATGTATTATCTGATAAAGATGTATCTGATATTATTTGTTAGGACTTGAGCTTCTATCTCTATCTCAAAAGACTAGCTTGTTAGGTGAAGTGATCTAAATCATTCATAAACCTCTAGATTTCTTTCTATATTTTTAACGTGAGACTTGTTCGCAATAGCCTCAACAAATAATACCTCTAGCAAAGAATTTTTGTTGAGAGTTACTTTTAGAGTCCTTTGGTTGTAAGTTGTGATGTGTAATTTTGGGCTCGATTCTAGTAGCAGTTTTTTTTTTAAAAAAATATAAGAGGCACTTTTTGCTATTTCAGTGTAAGTGGTGGAAAGTACAATGTGTGCTTCAAATCTTCAATAGTATCTTTAATTTTGGACACAATTTCCATTAAGCACTAGCTTGCTTGGAGGTGGGAGATTAAAATTTTATGAAGTGGCCTATATGCACGTGAGGGCTTGTTAGATGGCTTCGGCCCAAATCATTTGTGCTAAAAATTAAAGCTAAGTTTCAAATAAGTTCAAGCTTGGACCCTATTCTTTCATACCTGACTTGGCATACCAGTCCAATTTTAAGGATAAAGCCCAAGTGCACTTGAGAGGCCCAGTTTTGTTATGTTAAAATAGCTTTATATATATTGATGTATTGTAAAAAGTAAAAATCTTGATGGTAAAATGAAATTATCCAAATTAGCCAAGGACTAAGCAACGGTCAGCTCAGTACGCTTGAGTGATTTTAATCGTCTATTACAGTCAGAATTCTTAAAGGTTAAAAATCCTGTCAATAAGAAAAATTTATAGGGGAGAAACTTGAAACGCCGCTCTGCATTCCTCTGTGTAGAGTTGCCAACATATCCTAGTCAAATCGCATGGACTTCATTCAATACATTTATTTATGTGGAACAAACCAAACATAAAGCTTTTTATAGTATAAATATCCAACAAGATAATTCTCTGCGCTCCTTCTGTCTAAGCCTACATAGTCAGCCCGCTTAAGTCATGAACAACCAAGGATCGAATGCAGACGTGGGGAGCAAACACACTTCTCCTTGACCACTGCTTCGTGTAGGGAATCAATTTAGCTCTATATAGGGTTGAAACTTGGGTTGAGATAGGTCGGGTTTTACTAAATTCAAGTCAACCCATGTCAAAATTTATTGAATTCAACCCGGCCTGAGTCGTCCTAAGTTGCTCACCCAAATTACTCATCCCGACCTGAATTTTTGACCCAAGTCGACCCGACCTTAGGTTCAGTCGGCTTATGTCAGGATTGATATTCATTTTTTCAACCTAACCCGACCTGAATTCCATACGGGTTTTTATTTTCCAAATCCGACTCAACTCAAAATATACAAATACATAACTCAAATCCACTGATTTCTCGGGTCTGTTTATATGGGCCGGGTTAAAACCTAACCCAAGTTTCACCCCTTAATTGGCTAATAAAACAATAGTTTGTATGAATTTGAACATCCAAAATGCCCTTGAACACTCTTAAAGGTCACACCCTCATACATGTAAACACATTTTGAGAAACAATGATCGTTGGATTAAACTCGAGTCATATAGACAATTAAAACATTTTAGTATTCTAAGAATAATTTATTTCAATTAATTTTTAACATATATTATATAAATTTAAATCTTTCGTACTAACTTATAATGTAAAGTAACTCTTATAAAAAGTTAATATCCTCAATTACATTTACCATTAACTTGTGCAAATCTCTCAATTTCTAAAATAAAAAATCTCTTAACCTCTCGACACTCACTTGGAGACAAATTAATGAGAGATTGATGAAAGATTTGAGATTTTTCCATATTCAATTTCTTTTTGCTTGGCTACGACAGATAAACAGATAAAAGGCTAATGTTGATAGATTGATGTTGGAGTTTTATCTTATTCCTTGTTATCCAAAATTTTCAATTGAAGAAGATGACTATAGTTTAGTAAGTTTGTCATTTAAAGTAAAAATGTATTGGCATAGATTAAGGTTAATATTAAAATTTAATTGAAGAAAATGAATTCCATAATCTCTTCCAAGGACCGTATATAACACATTGAATTTCCTTATTTAATGAGTTTTAGTGAACTTTCTATTTTATTTAATCTAAATATACAAAAAAATAAAAATAAAAATTAAATATTCAGAAGTTCACCTTCTGGTAAATCGGTACCGATCAAATTACTGGAAAACAGAATTTGAGAAAAGTGATTCGGTTGATACGTCAATTTCTTAAAATTTGAAAGAGTCCAAATCGGTGTACTGATTTATTAGAAAATAATTCAATTGGTCTATCAATTTTTGAATATCTCATTTTTTTTTTTTAATTTTTTAACGGGGATAAATGAGAAGTTAATATGTTAAAAAGAGTTTTGATATCAGATTTGGCCATCGGAGAACATATTTAAACATTTAAACCTTAACAAAAGTTTCCTCCTCTCAGATCTCTCTTTACTCTCTCGCGCCCGCGCGAATGGCTTTTTCCACCGAAGGTTGTGGGAGATTAGCGACATGGACAATGGCGGCGGTTCTGATGCAGATGCTGGGCCTCTCCCTCTTTATGATAGGGTTTTTCCCTGTCAAACCAACTCTCCGGCTTTAGGTTTTATTCTTTTCCTTTTCTTTCCTCTATCTCAAATCTCAATCCACTTTTTCGTTTAATTCTCTCAGTGCCCATCCTCTAATTCCTTCCCTCCTTTCCCCTTCGCAGTGGCCCAGATGGCTTCCTCAGGCCCACGTGCAACGCTTCCCAAGATCTCCTCCGTTTGTCACTTCCTCCTGATCAGCTGCGACCTCTGTATAAGGTATGGCTTACTCTTCATTTCCAATCTCGACACTTTTATGAACGGAAAACCCATTTGGGCAGTCCTGTTTCCTGTCATGAGCCGAACCAAATGTTGGGAAAAACCCCTTGACAAAAGGAAAATTTATATGTAGGCCCGCTTCTGAGAAACTGGCATTTTTTTTTTTGCACATTGGCCTCCTCTCTCAAGAAATGCTATTTATTTACTAGTCCACCCAGTCGAAAACTCGAAATTCATGGCTCTTTAATATCGTCTGGGGACTACCTTGTGGCATGGTAAAGATTGAAGAATGATACGCGGTTGTAAGGTTTGTACCGGGCTTCCCTTTATTTAAGCCCAATGCTATTTAGAATTTGAAAGCCTAAAGTCACTTGAAGTCTGATGGGCTTTTTATGTTAAAGCCTGAGCCTACCTGTCTAGGCAATTTAAAACCCTACGTTAACACATTCAAGCCCATTTATAAAAAAACACAAAAAAATGTCTGGGCCCTTTATCTAAAGCCCGTTTCAGGCCCAATTCTTAAATTCAATATGATAATTGTGTCATTGTTCTAATTAATAAAACATCATAAGCATCATTATATTCACAAAAATCTATAAGCAAATAAATATAATCAAATCCAAACTAATTCATACTAAGAACAAAATATATCAAGAGAATATGTATGCTGATCACTATAACCATTCAAACTGCAATGTGCCCAACATAGTGGTTTTTTGAAGGCGGAGATATCTCGGCGAGATAATTCGGCCAAATATCAGTCGATATCCATTGAATTCGTTTTTTTTTTTTTTTAAATATCGGTTGTGGGCCCAGGCCGATATTTGCCTATATTGGCTGATATTTACACTTTTCATTTTTTTAAATCAGCCTTTTTCGATTTTTATTTTATTTTATTTTTTTCAGATTTTTTTTTAAAAACCACCTATATCCTAAATTTTTTTTTGAGGAGAGAGAAATGAATTCAGCCGAGATCTCAGTCCGACCAATATTTGCACCCATGTTTTTTTTACACCAAAGCCAAAACCCATCTATTTACTAAATGGGCAATTGAGCTTATGCCAAACCTATCAACCGTATAACTTGTTCAAGCAGTCTTTTACTTTATTAATGCAAGTATGGGCCGGGCTTGGTGTTCGGTTTAACTTCTGAAGCTTATGATTAGCCTTATCAATCAAGATGATTGTGGGCCTTAACTATCCATGTGGGTTCTTCCACAGTTCCACCCACTATCTATAGCAATGTTTTAAAACTAGATTGTCTTGCTTATTCAAAATGGGTCCTAGAACCTATTCTTTTTTGGTCCTTGACTGGGGTGTAAGAATTGGTCAAATCAGCTAGAACTGGTATGAATAGGCAAAATTTGAACCACATTGTTTGACTAGTGTTGACTTCCTAAAATAAATTAAAAAAAAAAATTGTTCTTGATTTTGATCTATTGGGAACTGGGTTGACCTTGTCAAATCATCTAGTTGAATCATTTTGAATCCAACCAGTGGTGGAATGACTTTCCAACATTTAGTTTAGAAAACATTGTCTGTTGCGGTAGCTGGTAGGGTGAACTTGGGCCCAACCTGTGCCTGCATGAAAAAAAATATGAATGAATTTGGGGTTGGGCTGACCAATGCTCGGGTTGGACCTAAAATTTAATTAGGCTGGGCCTAGTGAAATAAAACCCAAACCCAATGTAGAGCTGAGGCTATGTTCATAAAACTGCAAATATTAAATTTTATTTATTTATAATATAAATATATAATTTTTTGATATGCAATTGATATACTTGTAAAACTTTATCAATATAGTTTTATTGATATAATACAAATTAACCCATATTGGGCCCGACAATACCCAAATTTGTGCACAACCTGCATATCCAATTTGGGTTTACAACTGGGCCTGGGTGTTACATATATAAATAAATTGGTTGAAGCTTGGATTTTATTAGGTATGAGCCCTTTAATTACAAATTGGGTCCGGTGCATGCTCACCCAAAACCTGACCCAGTCTGCCTGAGTTGCAGCCCTAACAGCTAGTGAGTCATGTGGCAATGTCTGTTAATGTTGTCAATCTAGAATGGGTACCTGGTTATGTATCCCCACCCTCCTTGTGATTTTAATTGTAAATTTAGTAACTAAAATATACTTATTTTGTATCTGAGTAACATGGGTAAAAAAGTAAATTGGGTGAGAATGACGCCATACTATGTGAGGTGCACGATCGTTCTTTGATCAATATGGACTGCCACCAGTGGCACAAACTTGTAGACATGCTTGCAATGCACATGTTAAGATGAAGTGCAGATTAACCAGATAGAATTAGGAATTAGAATGTAATGAATGAGGAAATAAAGGCTTGTCGCTTGAGATAGTTGGCTTGGATGTACAGAGATTTAAATGCTAGAGGTACAAAACTTAGAGAAGGGGAAGTGTAAAGCTCAAAAAGATGATCACAAGTAGATGCGTAAAATGGTTGTCATGGTGATAGATTTTAGATTGATGGTGGTAGGTGAAGTTCTTTTAGATCATCTAGGCCTTGTGATTTGGTTTTAAAAATTGAATATTATAAGCCATTGATTGAATGTGGTGAAACTTTGCCTACCTTCTATCCATGTTCTCTCTTACATATCCAACACATCCATGTGGGTCGCTATCCTTATTAGATAGCCCCTAGTTAGTATTGCTGGCACAAAATCATTTATAGGTGGGCAAAATCAAAAGTTTATGTCCTAGCCCAACAAAGTGGCTCCATCGCTGACTTTTTGTTATCTAGAGACCTGCACTTGTACTGCTGCAGTCTGATGTGGTTTTTTTTATTACAGGATATATCTGAGATACCTCCCTTGTTTGATCGGTTAGTACTGATGGTAAGTGTTATTTTTCTAAAGCATTGACATCCAATACTAATCTTGTATGCTTTTCAATATTTTTAATGTACACTCGTTTTTAAGGATGAATTTGATTGTTTATCTTGATATGGATTATGCTAGTTTAGGTCGTTGATGGTCTTCCAGCTGAGTTTGTGCTGGGAAAGGGTGATAGGCCTCCAACTAAATCTATGATGGAAGCTATGCCATATACTCAGTCTTTACTGGCAAGTGGAAGGGCCACCGGTTACCATGCAATAGCTGCACCGCCTACAGTTACCATGCCTCGGTTAAAGGTGGAAAAATTGTCTTTCGTTATTGCTGGGTGAATAGTGAATCAGATTTCTTGGATCTTAATCCGAGTATATGTGTGTACATTGCAGGCAATGGTTTCTGGGGCAGTTAGTGGTTTTCTGGATGTAGCATTCAATTTTAACACACAAGCATTTTTAGACGACAATCTTCTTGGTTAGTTTGGATAACTTCGTAGTATAAGTTCATCATTACTAAATGTGAATGTAATTGAAGTTTTTTCATTGAGAGTTTCTACAATATGCTCAATTTTTTTTTTTTACTTATTCTTGAGATCTACCTCAAATTCATTGTGGTGCAGTTCAGTTCTTTAGCATTGGCTGGAAAATAGTGATGCTTGGTGACGAAACATGGATTAAGTTATTTCCAGGATTATTTACCAGACAAGATGGAGTTAGTAGTTTCTATGTAAGTCAACTGCCTAATGGTATGCCATGGATATTATTATTGTTATTTGCTAGATTTAACCATTTATTCACCTTAGTTTTATTTTCTTGATGGCGCCATGTACATGTTAATAAGATACTAAATACTACTAGTATACAAATATAATCATGTATCAACAAATTTCAATTGATTTTTGTATGTGGGTGTAAAGAGTTCAAAGTGTCAAGTCTTAGCTCCTCCTTTTGGAGACTAGCCTGGCACCCTTGAAATACAAGAGATTCAAAATTTCGAGAGTTACAATATAGATGAAAGCTTTGTAGATGTCTTCACGCTCTTTAAGTTATCTCTAGTGCTGTTTAAATGACATGGTCCACTCATGGAGATGGATTTGCAAGGACCAAAGGTATGATTTATCCTCAGATGAGTCTCAAAAGTTCTTAGTTGAGGAGCCCTCAAAACTTTGAAAGAAAACTTTAAAGGTTTCAAAGATTGAAATCCTCAGGTGTTAAAAGAACTCCAAAGACTTGTTAGAATAATCTCTTGGAACTACAAAGTAAACTTCTGGAGGAATGTTTTGAAAGACCCCTAAGGATCTATGCCAAATCATGAACTTTTTTCCAGATGTTCAGAGTGCCAAAAGAAGCAATTTCTTCTCTTTAAAAAGATATCTTGCACGGGTTGGGGTGTGAATGTCGGAATCAGACACGGGTGCTTGTGGGATTTGGCAAGCCAAAAAAATTAGGACATGGAGCATGCCACCATATTTAAATAAATTCAAATCTAAATTAATTTTAAATGAAAATAAGGTGTGAAGTAGCAGTAATAAAAAATAATGTATTGGTTTTATTCTAAACAATTAAGTGACAAACATATCAATATTTTATTTAGGCTTTAAGAGGAGAAAGGTGTTGCAATATTTGAGTCATCTTAGAAGACAATGTCAAAAAGTACTATAAGAGTCCATGGAAAATAGGTGTGTGTGTCTGATACAATAGGTGTGTGTGTCTGATACAGGTATAAGTGTTTGAAACGAGTGCATCAACATCTTGAAGAGTTTGTGCAACATAGCCAAAATGTGCCTCTCCATAAAGTCCCTCCAAAAGGCCCCAAGGAAGGGGTGTTTATAGCCTCAAGGAAATTTGAAAAAGAAGAGGAAAATGGAAAAAAAATTAAGCTCACAGAACTGCACAAAACCGCACTTGTGGGGTGACCTATTGCAATTCTCTGTGTGTGTGTTTGTTTTTTGGTCTTGTGCTTCTTTGGTTTTCCTATGTTTCTTCTTTGTCTAGAGTTAAATTCGAGCCTTGTTCTTTGCATGGGAGAGATGACTCAATGTAATTTCCAACGGTATGATTTGAGACACTTTCAAATCCTTCGGTGGCTTCCACATGATCCTAAAGTGGAAAGACATGCAAGTGGACAGTTTATGGTATTGCTTTCTCCTCTGAACTTGGATTTGGGGTCTGTAAGTTGTTTTAAGAAGCTAACTTAATGATCTTTAAGATGGTACCCAAGTGATTGTCATGGGATCATTGTACATTGGCATCAACTTGTATCTTTTGATCAATATACCGTTGATGATCCATGAGTTACATTAGGAAGTATGATCTTTCAAAGTGGTTCCCAAGCCATGATTGCTTGATCATCATTTGTCAACCCCATATTGTACTTTTAGATCCCAACATCTGATCATTGATCCATATCTTTCATAGCATCCTTTAGACATCTGTCATCCCCTCGAGCATTTTTGCTTTACCCATGTCTTCCTTTTGATTGATTGAACTTTGTAAAGTCTAGATCGTTGTGGATCTTGTTAAATTTTCATTTGATTGACTTGTATAAGGTCTAGATTGCCATGATCAGACTATGTAAAGGCCAAATTGATATGATCAGACTATGTAGAGTCTAGATCACGATCTTGCATGGATCCTTTTAGTTCTTCTTTAGATTTTGTTGGATGGAACTTGTGGAAACTTAGATCCTGTCTTCTTGTGGCTATTTTGCAAAAGTTTTAGGTGCCAATACTGCTTAACCCGAAAAGAAGAAAATGTAAATAATTTGCTGCTTATATATGATACTAGGAGCCCTCGACAAACTGGTGCAATTGACTAAACTACATGGATTCTCCATCTAGGATTAGGGGTGCTTTGTTCCATGAGTTGAACTCTAAATCCTTTTTCTTTAAGGAGTTGAAGATCCTGCTTGGTTTGAACTTGATCTCAAGTTATTTAGCATTTAAAATGAAGCTTGCTATCAGTATCACTTGATTGTAAGTAGTATGTGACATTCTTGTCTAAAGAATTTTGGATTTAGCTCAATTCAATACTTATACTTGGGTAATGTTGTGCTTTATTACTGAGGACATCATGGGACCAGTGAAGAAGGATCCATTGGAATCTAGAATTTACCTCACCATGGTTGGATGATGATTTTTGGCACTATCCCATTATATCTGACCATGGATAGAGAGAGAGATCTGGCCATAGATAGCCCAGATTGTATGCTGATGTAGAAGTGGATTTGGGGATTTGGTTTGATCCATTTATTTACATCATATGAGTCTTGATTGGACCAGTCTTACCGTTGATCCAATACCATTATCTTTTATTAGTGTCATTGTTTTAGTTATATGGTTCCAAGATTGTTATAGACATGTATTTGTTTTTATGGTTTTAAATTGTCCATACGTGTCTCTTAAGTCACGTGTCTAGTGTTTCTAAGAGTCTTTATTTTATAAATAATTGTAAGAGATAGTTTTTGAGAATAATGAATGAATGAATGAATGAAGAAATTCAAGTTTCTCCCATGCATAGCCTGGTGTGAGTCCTTCTGCCTCCTTGGTGTGAGATCAAGAGATCTTGTGTGACTGAAGGTACAAGTTTTTCTTTTTCTTTTCATTTTCCTCCCTATCTCTTTTTTCTTCCCTTCCTTTTTCTCGTCTATTTTCTCCCCACTTTTTCCCTCGTTCGACACCTTATTTTTGTCTCATTTTCATCCAAACCCTAACCCTAGTCAAACTAGGATCCAATCCCACCATCGGCCACCAAAACCCTACCGGGTCTCCCTAGTCTGTATGGGCGTCCATACATGTCCATATGACCGTATGGACAAGCCTTTTTTGCCCCATTTTGCACTCCAACCTTTGGATCCCTATCTTAGACCTTTAAATCTAACCTTAGCCTACTGTAAGAACCTATTTGAGACCTTACTTTGCTTGAAAATAAAAGGAAATAGTAAACCCTAATTCCTTTGGCAAACCCTAGATGATCCCATAGCTCTATTTCATCCTTCAGGTGACTTATTTTAAATCTAGAAGATCTAGGACAAGGTTTGGCATGATTTAATTAATCTTTTTAGGGATTTTGCTTTGAAGGAGGACAATACAATCATAAGGGCAGGTGTCATTCTTCTTTTTAAATCTCTTTGATTAATTGTGATTGTGAATTTGCCTAAGTTTCTATTTTATTCTTTGTTTGATATTAATTTATCTCTTTAACATCTTATGTGAATCATGGATATAGATTGCATGTCATTTTAGGATTCACTACCTCACATTGTGTATTTTCATGATGGCATTCATCTAGCATTTAGATCTAGGGTGTCCAATATTTGATCTGTCCTACACCCTGCTCGGAATAACATGAAGTCCCAACCAATATTTGCCAATGTTGTTTACTAGTGAAGTCCATAATACTCTCTCTCTCTCTCCCCCCCCCTCCCCTTCGTTCTCTAAACTGGTATCTTTGTTAAAAGGGCACAAGAAGGGTCCAAAAGGACGCACACCAAAAAGAGGAAGAAAGGAAACTCCTCAACACCCATCTTCAAGATCAACATCCACACCAAAAATAAGAAATAGGAGATGACCCAACAAAAGCTCAAAGAACTAAATCAAACCAATACACTCCTTTTAAACTTTGGAAAACTAAAAAATGTAGAATTTCTAGAACTTTTGAAGAGAGGAAGCCACGTTGCACATTTTTTTTTTCTCTCTTATTGACCTCAGAAGGACTCTGTTCTTTGTTTCTAAATACTCTACTGTTTCCCTCCCACCAAAGGCTCCAAATGGTGGTGAAAAAGGTAAGCTGCCAAAGGATAAAGAATCTTAAATGCCTTTTTAAATTGACCAAGCATAGGAGAGAAGAGCAACGAAGGACGGCATCATCCATTGAGTATTGAGGAGGCTAAAGGTAGAGGCCCAAATTGAGGAAGAAAAAGGACAGTGGAGAAAAAGGTGGTCCACACCTTCAGAGGCATGTAGACAAATAGGACATGCACTAACCATGACTCTGTCCTTTGTGAATGTTATTTTGGGTAAGGAATTTTCCAAGATCATCAGATAGACGAAATTCATAGCTTGAGGAGCGGCTTTGGAGGATCAAATGCTAGGATCAACCATAAGGGCAGAATCATATCGATTATTCCACTCAAAGAGAGACTTCACTGAAAATAACCCTGAAAAGTTAGGATAGCAAATCTGAGAGTCCTCAAAGGGTATGAATGCGGGCATTACTAAGGAGGAGGAGGAGATGATCTAAGACCTCGGCTTCCTGATCAGAGAGATTTCTTCATTGACTTCAGCAATAGATTGCACCCCAAGTTATGTGTTAGATATGAAGTTATATGCTTTGTGGAGGGGTGTGCTGGCATTGGAAGAGTTAGGCGTAGTTGGGAGTATCTTAGAAGGTGATTCTAAGATTGTTGTCAGTTGGGCTTCGAGGTCTCTTTGTCCTTGGTGCTATCTAGATAAAATTTACAGGATTCGCCATTCCATGGTGTCTTATGAATATTCTATTTCTTTGACCCTCGCTAGGCAAATTCAGAGGCAGATAAGTTGGCTTGTCTAGATGTTTCTTATCTTTGAAGATTGTGCATTTTTTTATGTAATTTTGGGGATTCGCCATTCCATGGTTGCTAGTATTTTGTGCTTGGTCCCTTTTGGTGATGTTTCTTTTTTCTTGATTAATGAAGTTAATTTTCAAAAAAAAAAAAATTTGTCTTGCACTGGACGATCCCCAAGACCAGAAAGACAATATGCCACAAAAGCATTAGTAAATGTTGATCGACGAAAAAGGGAAGTAAAGCGGTCAGCAGAGGGAGAAGACCAACACCAAGTATCTTTCTAAAAACAGAACCATGTTACCCAGACCAACTTGAAAGTGGATGCTTTGCTTTAATTTATCGACATAGGCAAAAATAGCTCTCCACATTCCAGAGGCTTTCCATGGAACGGGATTGATCTTCCATCCAAAATTACCAGCATTATATTTCGTAATCAGTAAGGACTTCTAAGGAGCTGCTTCATCATAGCCAAGTCGCTATAGCTATTTGGCAAGAAGAGCTTCATTGACTTCAGCAATAGATTGCACCCCAAGTTCTCTAGCTCAGTGGTGAGGCATATTTGATGCTACCTGACAAGATGATCTTTCTTCTTATTAAGAGAGTCAACTGAAGAAAGTCTCATTCAATCCTCTCTAGAAAGTCAATTACCTTCCCAGGGCATTTGAAGGACAAAAGATAGACCGGAAGGGTTGATAGAACTGACTTGAGAAGGGTGATTTTGCCACCAAGAGGAAGATACTTTCCTCTCCAAGAAGCTAGCCTTTATTAAATTTGTTGATGATAGGTTCCTAAAGAGAACTACAAGGATTGCTGATACACAATGGAAGGCCCGATATACATGGAGGGCAGAGACTGGGGTTGGCACCCCAAGAGATGAGCAAAATGAAGTAGGTCCTCCTCCTGATCCAAATTGATGCCAAAAACTTCATTTTTGTGACAGTTAATTTTGAGAGAAGAGGAGCTCAAACCATGCAGCAAAGTTATAAGATTCTGTATGTGTTGCATGTTTGCTTTGCAAAAGATGTTAATAATTAATATCATCAATAAACTATAAATTGTGAAACTATAAAGGAGATTGCTTAGTGGAAAAACCATGAATAAGGGAGAGGTCTCAGATTTAGAAATGAGAAGACTAAACATTTAAGTAGCCATGATGAAAAGAGTTGGAGACATAGGATTGCTTTGATGTAACCCTCTAGAGCTGCCAAAAAAGCCTTTGAAAAATCATCTAACGAGAGTGGAGAAGAAAGCCAAGAAAACACATCCTGACATCCAAGCACACCATTTACTACCAAAACCCTCACTAAAGAGAAAGAAGTGGGAAGTCCCAATCAACCATGTCATATGCCTTTTCGAGGCCAAGCTTGCAAATAAGACCTTGCTTTCTAGATTTATGTTGGGAGTCAATGCACTCATGGGCATTGGTCACTGCATCCATAATCTGCTTACCTTCCATGCTAGCTCCTTGGAAAGGAGAGATGATACAAGGGAGAACATCTTTCAACCTGTTCGCAAACATTTTGGAGAGGGTCTTTTAAGAGTTGCCCAAAGACTCATAGGTCGGAATTCGGAAGTTTTAAGAAGTGATGCATTGTTTTTCTTAAGAATTAGGACAATGAAGGTTGCTCCAACCTCATTAGAAAGCTTGCGACAATTGTGAAATTCCTCAATGAAAGACAACAAATCATCTTTGACAACTTCCCAAAAGATTTTGAAGAAACATTGGGGAAGCCGTTTGGGCCAGGTGACCTGTCTTCACTGAGGTCCCATAGTGCACGTTTAACCCTTCAATCAAAAGTGCCTTTCGAGGGAGGAAGCATGATGGAGAGAAATGGACTTGAATGGAACTCTTGCAATGGGCGACCTTTCCCCAGGATTAGCTGTATATGTCTTGTAAAATTGTACAATAGATAAAATGCTGACATTTTTATCTACAAACAGGAATATTATCAATGGTGAGACCTTTGCCTCAATTTGACCTCCTCTTGGATGCATTTAGGTCTATATTGGTCCCGAAGATCTTGTATGTGAACACTATTAGCTTAAATAGGTATTTACTAGATTTCTCACAAATATCTGTTTGGTTGATACCATTCAGAAGAGTGGCTAAGGATTCAGAAGGGATCCAAAACAATAGTGTTGCCGTCCTTTTAACTTTCCCCGAGGCATTTTCAGCTTTTGAGCCAAAATGAAACCTTCATGGCCATGGAGATTAAACTCTGGCCACCATTTTGCAACCATACCTTTTGAGCCTTTCTCCTCAACCACATTAATTCAAAACGGAAGCGAGATGGTCCCAATATTCTTCAAGGTATCAAGTAATAATGGCCAATTATCCAAGTGGGCCAGGGAAATACAATAACAGGAGAGTCTTGGGACAGATCGAACCAATCCATAGACACAAGGAAACGGTCCAATGTGGAGGGACAAGGGTTTTACTGCCCGTTGCCAGTCCATAATGTTTTCTTGCTGGTTGTCTTGGCTGTTTTTCTAGTGTTACAAGTGGTAATATTTTATGGATGAGTAGAATTATTTAGGTGACTGCATCTGAGGTGATCTGAGGTTTCTGGATCTTCTTCTCTTTGTGCCATGTCTGGAAAATTTCTTTTTCATTATCTATTAGTACTTGCATTACGTGATACATGCCCATGGTTGTTAGCTTTAGATTTGTTTCTGTAGAACTAGTTGGTATTATTATTGATTTATTGTTTTCTTTATTGAAGGTAAATAATCTTTCCAACTGTGAGTGGCTATTGCATTTGACTATAGGACTTGTGGAAAATTTGTTCTCAATTTTATCTGCTCTAGGTTAAGGATACGGTTGAAGTGGATCACAATGTTTCCCGACATCTGGAAATTGAGCTTGAAACTAGCGACTGGAATCTTCTGGTAATGCTTATTTTTGTGCTTGTTACATTTCTTATTAGAAACATTGCTTTGTAGGTTATTTTTGTGCTTCTGTATTGTTTGATCACCAACATGGTTGTCTAACAGTTTCTTGTTTACTAAAATGACCTCATTCCTGATGTCCTATGGTGTTTTTACTTGGAAGATGGTAGTAACATAATTGTAGTGAAACTTGTATGAAACATGTTCTATATATATGTGCTATTTTGAGCACATTTACAAGTAAATCTCCTTTACAAAAATTCTATGCAATGCCTACATTTGCATTTGCACCATGTGTATCCAATCTCTCTTCATCACATTTCACCAAAAAATCTGTTATTTTATTAGTGAATCTCCTAATGTGTGTAAAAGAACATTCATCCTTTTACATATGACACCCATCCTAAATCTCCATTGATTTTTGACTCATTGAATTTACTGAGTCTCCCTCTACTCTGAGCTTTCCTTGCCAATTTTCATGGAGGATCTGTATTGCTTCTCTGATGGCCAATAACTCTACCTCATTTGACTTCTATCCCAATGTTGTTGAAAAGAAGATAACTTTGCATAGCTCATCTTGCAATAGTCCTTCTATTCCTGTTGACTTGGTTTCCCTTTTTTCCCTAAACAGTAACATAGTGATTTTATTGATTCAAAAATGTACGGAGAATACATTGGTAGATTTACACTGAAGCCATGTACAAGTAAGAGTTTCAGAATAGAAAGAATCATTACAAAAAGCCAATTGAGGAGTCTGACCTCTCCGCCCCTACCTTAGCCAATGCTTCAAATGCTTAAAAACACCTCCAATTCCCCCTTAAGCCCTTTGATGTCCCTCACCACCAATGTCAACTTCCAATGCAGAGTTTTCCTCCCAGTAGCATCCTATAGCATTAGTTAAGTTCCCCTCCACCATCAACTTTCTTTCTCATTTTCCTTCATCACTTTTGGCATTCTTCTAATTTCCAATAATTTTGCTTCATTGGAATCTTTCACACTGATTGAAACTACAAAGAATAATTTCATTTTTGCCTGATGATCATGCAAAATAGCTTTGATACTGATTGATCTTGGTTTTGCCTTTGCTACTCCATCGACATTAAAATTCTTCCATCCTTCAGGGGAAGCCTCCCTTTTTTCACACACCTTTTATTTCTTGATACTTTCTTTAACACGAGCGTCCTTCCCTGAATGAAGTCATTAAATAAATATTGTTTGAACTCCTTACGTTCCCTTAACCACCTAATCAGTCTAGACCTAGCCAACTCAAAAACTTCGCCAAACTTGGATTCTGTCCTGTAAAAGATTCTCAACATTGAATTTAAGGCATCCTAGATCCAGTTTCTTCCATTGCTTAACAATCTTCTGCTTTCATCTACCTGCAATTATGCAAGCCTCCTAGGCTTTTTTGGGAATCATCTGCCTTGAAGTCTTTATAGTTCTTTATTAGCTACAAGCCATTTGATTAACCTCATTTTTGATAATTCAAAAACTGACTTTACCAATCTGTCCTTATAAATTCTACCATTCCTTTCCTCAACCAGCCAGCCACTGATTTTCTTTGTCTCTCTAATTTGTAAGAGGAATAGGAACGGGTAAGAAGACACTTACTTATTGATGATCCTTTCTTATTTTTATTTTTTTATTTGGTAAATTGTAATCTCATTCCATCATTCAATAACTTCACCAAAATAAATATACTTTGTTAAGATAGTCTCAAGCTCAATACTTTTAAGCTGCTTTAGCCTTGCATTTTCATTTTCATTAATAAATTATCTTTTATCTCTAAATTGAGGTTTTTATATTTCTTCAATACCTTTTTCTTCCTGGAACTTTAAACTATGGTCTTGCACTTCTAACTGAAGTTGTTACTCTAGATTCTGCACTATCTAGGCCTAGATCATGTTGGGCATATAGGTGGGCGCCATAGGTAAAACTCTTCTCTGTAGCTAATACGGTTAATACTTCGTATTGTCTCATTATTTGGAGTATATATGTCATTTTTGATCCTTGTTCAATCTTTTTAATATTTTCAGCATCCTGATGCCCCCAAAGCTGAAGGAGATGGATGACGTTATAAAAAGGATTCATTTGAGTGCAATCTTGCATCAAAAGGATCTTGACAAACGTACTCTTCTGGTTTGTTCTACTGTTGATCTTTGCATCTTATATTTACAGATTCAAGTAACAATGGACCCGATGTTTCTCTATTTTTGTTGGTATTGAATTATTTAATATTCATGTATTTGTTGTGACTTGGCTCAATGTGAACTAACTAAGCATATCATTTTGTTATCATCTGTTAGCATAAGTTCCATATGATGAGGTGCTGATAGGAATCAAAATGGTATAGTTGGTAGATGGGAATGCAAGTTGAAACTGTGCTTTTGCGCTTGAATGTTGTGTTTTTAGAAGGTCTTACAGCAGAAATATATACAGGAGGGTGTCCCTATGAATCCTTAATCAGATGTTCCCACTCTCTCATCCATTCATGCTAATACAACCTCTCTCTCATGATAAGTTTTCCAAGTTCAACACTCAAATATAACTTTTGCCACAATATATCTTTGTCAAGGGGCATCTTAATGGTTTTTGGTTGATGATGTGATTTATCACTCCGCTTGTCAGGGATGTGGGTTTATTTTCTTCTTTTGTGACCTAGCATTTGGATGTCCTTTTTTAAATTTATGTTTGCATGGCCTGTACAGTTGGAAGGTTTCACTTTCTTGACTGATATTACTTACCTCTTATTATTAAAAAAAGATTAAGCAATCCAGCATATACAAAGTACTGTAGCACAACATAGGACACTTCTACAGGTACTTTTGAATGCACAATCCCATTTATCATTAATCTAGTGCACACTAATTTGTTTATTTGAAGTTATTCGCTTGTGATGCCATATGATGTGTTTGCACTGGTTTAAGATTTAGTGAATGGGACTGTCATTGTTGTCATCATCATAACAACTGGGATACTTCATACATATATATGTTTTGTGATTCATGTATCATTGAATGTTCGTGCTTAGTGGGTTGGTTCTCATAATTCAGTGAGAACATGGTTGATGTTTACTCATTCAGGATGAAATGTCCATTTGATTCAGTTCTTGGTGTCAGAATTGTTCCTTGGACTGCAAAATTGTTAGATTTAGAGGCATGCTTTTTGTAAGACAATGTTATTATAGATGTGTCTCTATTAGGTTAAGTAATTGATGATAGAATTGTGTCTTGGAATGCAAGTTAGTTTATAGTTTTTGATACTTTTTGTAAGACATTGTTTTTATAAAAGTGTTTTGATTGTGTGTGTGTGTATGTGAAATGGAGGGTTCCATTGAGAACTTGAAAACAAGGAGTTCCCTTGCGGGCGGGGCACACCCTACTACTTTCTTTGTTTTCTAAGTCACCTTGTTTGGTAGAGTCAGGTTAAGGAGCTTGACATACTTTTTCTTCTCTTTTTCCTTTCTTAATAAAATTTCTGTGGTCATCTCAAAGAAGAACAAGAAGTTTCGTAACTTATAGTACTGGACATTTGGTTATTTCCACTTCTATGATGATTGTTTGATTCATGAGGTGATTGCAAGATTTTTCTTATGACCTCTTTTTTTTTTTCTGAATCACATTTTTTAAACTTCATTTCTAATTTTTGAAATGGCAATTTGATATTGTGAATTTCATCGATAGATGGTTGTAAGTGACCATGGCATGACTGAAAGTGGGAATCATGGAGGGTCCTCATATGAAGAAACCGATTCCTTAGTTCTTTTTATTAGCCTCGGCTCTAAACTTCTTGATCATGCATCGACAACTCATAATACAGTTTTTTCAGGTAATCTAGCTACACCTTATTGTATTTTAGTTTTTTTCACTTCTTGTCCTTTTCTATGCATTTTAACTTAACATTAAAGTGAATTTAAAAAATAATGCCACAAATATTCGAAAAGTCATCTGCATTATTCCCAAAGATGACCAATCTTAGTGTTTCTTGTGAATAAAAAGTGACTAATACTGTGTGCAAGGAAGCTATGATACAATGTATAACGTATAAAATTCATGACACAATATCTTATTTACAAAATTGTACATTATACATTATATCAGTTTATCGTTATAATTTATCAGTTTATCATTATAATCTCTTTTAATTTTGTGGCTCAGGTAGACATTGCTCCAACATTGGCTCTTTTGTTTGGTGTGCCCATTCCAAAGAATAGTGTTGGTGTTCTGATTCCACGAATCTTGGACTCCTTGACAGGTCTTTTTCTTTTCTTTATATTTCATTCTCTTCTCAGTACCACATTCTTAAGTAATAAGAGTATCGAAGTGCTAGAGTGACCCTAAGACGTCTGGAGAGAATATTTCTTTTTATAAAGATTGGTTCCATAAAAATTGAAACTTACTGTTTCTTTTTTCTTTTATTTATTTATTTTAAGGTGAAGGAATTATTGGCTTTGTGCTCATCCTGTGGTATAAAATTGAAAATTACTGTTCATAGATGAATGTACTCTAATTCAATTGCATTCACTTTTTTTTTTTCATTTTTCATTAGAGATTCAATGGGATCTGAGTGTCACAAAGGAGATGGCTAAAAGATTAATACCTTGAGAGTCTACAGTTATGAAGATGCCGGTTTAGAACATAAAAGTTATATACAAGAAAATGATTCCAACAATGTTGTGAAAATCGAATCGTATCGTAAATCGTTAATACATCTCGAATCGCAAATCGTGTTTCGTAAATCGTAGAATCTTAAAATTCATAAGTGTTTTCCCTAAAAAAATATTTAATATATGAAATAACGTAAATATATTTAAGATATAATAACATGAGCAATTCTTCAACTTCCTTTCAATATTAAGTGAATTCTATATAATTAGTTCATTGGAGCTCAAATTTCAATCCTCTAACGCCCAAAAGTATAAGACCAATATATAATCCAACTATCCTGTGAAAAGTATATATAAAAAAACCCTCAAAAAATCAAAAGGTCTTAAATGTTCATCAACTTAAACCTTAAAAACCATTAAAATGAAATGTTTCATGCTTTCACACTCCTAATAACCCCATAATTCTATTATTTATACGAATCGTAAGATTTGTTGATAGATACGAATCGTTTCTCTTATCATATTGTATGAATCGTAAGATACGAATCGTGTATCGTAAGATTTTAACAACCATGGATTACAGTAACCCTTAAAGCAGTATAGCTGCTGCTTCATGAAACTCATTTAACTCTGGTTAGCTATTGTCTACCAGAGAATTCTGATGCAATTAAGCAAATTGCAAATAGATAATAATTTGGTAATACTTGATAACTTCCAAAATTTTAACTATTCATACATTATATATGTATTTGTATGTACATACATATATACATACATTATATCGGGTAATTAGTATTAGTTGCAAACCCCATGACTCCATGAGAAGTTCTCAAGATGAGAGCTTTGTATGGGTCCCACCTATAATTAACTTGGTTGGTTGGGGTGGGGGGGGGGTTAATAGGGGTGTTCATAGGCCAAGCTATTCTCTATGGCAGCCTGACCCTGTTTATATATATAGGAGTCCAAGCCCACTTGAAGCCCTTCGGCCTTTGCAGGTTAAAGCCCAAGCCTGCCCATTTGGACTTCACAAAAAGGTTTGTATAGAGTTTTCTGCTTAAAACATCCAAGGATGAGTGGATGGTATACACTTTTGACCTTGGTTTTGAGTGAAAAGTATCTGTACTGATATCCCTAGTGTGATATTCATATATGTTGGCATAATAGACATAATGATGTCTAGTGTATCAACATTTTTTTTGTGGTTTCTGCACAATAATGATTCTATGCTGTTTAAGTCTGATTTTTTTTGGAGTTTTATAATTCAGCACGATTTCTACTATCGATCATGGATCTCATTGATAAAAGAAACAAGATGATGTCTTTTTCTTTGCTTCATTTCATTATTGTTGTAACTTTGCATTATGTACTAAATTGAATATTTCATCTGTGTCGTCATATTCAAATCTCATGTCAAACATTTTATGCTTTGATGATTACAGATGAACAAAGGCTGCGAGCATTGGAATTGAATTCCTGGCAGATATTGAGATTACTCCAAGCACAATTACCTGGCTTATTGTGTGGTCAGTCACCTTGTAGTGGATTTAGTGATGGACAAATTCCACAAATCAGTAAATTCGATGACAATATCAGTGCCAAATTGTGTTTCTTATTTTCAAAAGCCACGGCTTTCCATGATTCCTGGAAATCTGAGAAAGGGTCAAGGTTAATGTAGTTATTTTCATAAAAGACAATAATTGTAACTTTGGATGGAAATGCATAATGTCATTGCTATGTTTCCTAATTGGTAGGCTTCTTTTTGCAGGACGGACAGTGCTGAAGCCCTTCAGGTTGCTACCAGAGCATATTATGAGTTTTTAAGAAATGCAACTGAGTGGTTATCACGCAGAGTCACTGATGTAAATATCAAACCCAAGTTGTCATGTAAAAATGTGATGGATAAGATTTGCTAAGTTGACTCAGAGAACTTCGATGCTAACCATGTCTACAAGAATACATCTTTAAACTCATTAAAAATTGAAAAGTGAGATGGTTGAGTGGTGGAGAGAGTTTTTCCTTCTTTATGGGAAGTATACTGGAATGGGAGGCTGGAGATCTCGTGCGAGTCATCAGAGCTGCTGGTGTAGTGTTTGGTAAGTGCCTATTGATTGGAGATCTGGAAAAACAAGAAACTTTTCTTTCGTTACATTCAAAGCAGAGAGAGAAGCGGTTAGAGCCATCAAAATGCTCGGTGGTCAGATGTTTGAAGGTAAAAAAAATTAGGTAAACAAGGGCGATTTGGGCCTGAGAACAAAAGGTATGCAAGGAAGGGGGTTGGAGGGTTTGCTCCGGAAAGAAGATTAATTTATGAAAATAATTTTCAAATTGGCCGGGAAAAATGACCTCAACCGTGTTACCATACGATCTCCCATCCAGATCGTTGATTGTTGCAAGTAAATGAATTTTTTGTGGACAATAATAAAGAATTGTTGGTTGATACCTGGATTGGGGTGGCTCGTCATGTCAATGCTGAGGAGATGGAGATCGAAGATTGGCTGTCTGGGGCTTTGATTTGAGAGTAACGGTCCGACGACTATCCCCAATTCTATTTTGGATTGTTCCAGCAGATGATAAAGATAAAGGGAGATTAAGTTCCGGAGGATCTCATTTTGGAGATGGCCCTCTGAAATGAATTGACAAATGGACAAAGATTTTGGGGCCGAGCATAACAATGGACTGGGTTAGGTTTTTTGGTATCTCCCTGCATGTTTGGAGAAAGGAAACATTGCATAAACTGGGAGAACTCATTGGGATGGTGGAAGAGATTGATGACCGTTGCTTGGAAATGGAGGTGGTGGAATTCGTGAGAATGAGACTAGCACATCGTATTGATTTAGAAATCCCAAGAACTTTCTGGCTGGATGTAGGTGATGTTCAATTCCACATCTGGACTGAGGTGGAACTGAAGTTGATGGTGCCAATGGAGGAGATTTCTTGTTGGCGAGATCGGTCAGATCCGGTCCTATTCCTAACAACAACGACGGTGTAGGAAGTGGGGGTAGGTGACGATAATGTCGGAGAAGAAACAATCTTCCTCTCGTTAATGGGATGGTGGATCTGGGAGTTTTTCAGAATATTGCTATTGGCAATGAATTCTTGCGGCCAGAGACTTTGGTGGTAGAGGAAGGGGGGACCATGCTCCCTCATCGCTTGGGTGGCAATCTGCATTGAATCCTCAGTCAAAGATCTTTCCTGGAGCCTCAGAATTTCCTCCATCCGCTGTGGGAATGAGAGGGCTGTTAGGGTAGAATCAATGGATAGACTTGGGTTATAAAGAGGCTCTGTTACTGAGCTTGGGTAATGTAATACCCTGTCCTAAAAAGTCCCATATTGCTAGTGGCATTGGAAATTCCTTGGTATATAAATAGTAACCTTCCTCCTTCTAGCATAAGGCCTTTTGGGAGCAACAATGGGTTGGTTCGCCATAGCAAAGCCGTGCGGGTCAGTGTGTAGGCCCAAAGCGGAAATATTGTGCTAGTGGGACGGGTCGTTGCAAATGGTATCAGAGCTGGTTCAACTCTCTGCCTGAGGGTGTGGGCTTGATTGTTGTGTGTGTAGAGCCGGGGACGGCTCTAGCTTTAAGGGGGGTAGATTGTAATACCTTGTCTCAAAAAGTCCCACATTGCTAGTGGCATTGGAAATTCCCTGGTATATAAGTAGTAGCCTTCCTCCTTCTAACATAAGGCCTTTTGGGAGCAACAGTGGGTTGTTCGCCAAAGCAAAGCTGTGCGGGTCAGTGTGTAGGCCCAAAGCGGATAATATTGTGTTAGTGGGACGGGTCGTTGCAGGTAAGGCCCAGTTTGACTCATTGGCCCTGTCTCGGGCCCATTGACAGGCTTGGTTCCTTTGGGCTCATTTTATCGGGCTAGGCTAAATCCAAGCCCAACTTCTCAGATTATGTCGGGCCCTTCTAGCTCTCATTTCCTCTCGCAGAAAAGGATCCCATCTTCTGCTTCATGAAGAAGCTCGTTCTCCTCCTCTCGCCACAACAGCGCAGCAACATGTATCAAATCCAGTCGTGATTCCAGTGAGAGATGAATGAGCCACTACTGATGTTGAAACGGTAAATCCTTCTGCGGCAAAGGTCTCGAGGGAGGAAGGAGACCATTTGCAGGGAACTGGAAATCTGTTACAGGAGATGTCAGGCAAGTCTATGAGGCTGGTGAACTGGGTAGAAGCTTCTGGGTGAAGACTCTTTACCTTTGACGGTCAGATGGCAGGAATTTGATGATGAGAAGATCTTTCTTGTGGGAGCTTTGCTTGGTATTTCCTCTCAGCATCAGACTCTTCAGTTGAAGGGAATTTTATAGGCATTTTGGGAGGCTGAACGACCAGAAAAAGAACAATAGATGGGTGGCTAAAGCCTCTGAGGGCGCTTCAGATGGTATGTGGAAAATTTGGAACACTAACATATGGAAGTTGGTTTCAGTTGATTTAAAAATCTTTCTCAATCTCTACGGTGCTGGACAGCTGGAGGTTATCTCTGCTGGGAAGAAATTTTTGTTCGCAAACGTTTATGGTCCGAATGATGATTCAGATAGAAGTGAGTTTTGGGGAGAGTTATTTGCAGCCCCGGGGTCCAATCTTTTTCCATGCTGTGTGGGAGGGGATTTAATGTTGTCCAAAGAATATCTGAAATGAAAGAGTGTAGAAGAATTTCAGTTTCTATGCAGAGATTTTTTATTGGATTGATCAGTTGGACTTGATTGACCTTCCTTTGGGGGTTGTTTCTTTCAATTGGTCTAATATGCAAGACAATCCAAGTCATGCTAGATTGGATAGATTTTTGGTGGATGTAAGTTGGCTGGAGTTTTATTAGTGATCCATTTATCGAGCTGCTCCTAATCCCGTGTCAAATCATACCCCCATCATTCTTGAATCCTGTTTAGATTCTTGGTGTCTTACACCTTTTCGCTTTGAAATTGCTTGGCTTAAGGAAGAAGGTTTTAAGGAGTTAGTTGAAAACTGGTGGTGGGAAGTATACCCTATTGGATGGAAGGGTATTGTCTTTTGCAGAAGCTTAAATTCTTAAAAGCAAAGCATAGGCTGTGGGATCGTAGAGATGCACATGTACAAGAGGAACTTTCTTTGTTGGAAGAATTACAACATCTAAATAGTTTAGAGGGAGAGGATCCTTTGCCTCCAGAAAGTCTTTCTAGAATAAAGGAGATCAAAGAATTTCTTAAAAGGAGGGCTTTATAGGAGGAGATAAAATGGAAACAACGATCTAGAATAAGATGGCTCAAAGAAGGGGATAAAAACACAAAGTTCTTTTAGCAAATGGCCAGTGCTAGAAAATATAAGAATCACATTCATTTTCTTCAAATTGATGGGGAGTCTGTGGAGAAAAGGGTTGATATTTGTGAGGAAATTTATTGAATACTTCAAATGTTTTATATGCTGATTTTAGTGGTGCCCTGTTCCTACTTTTTTACCCTTCAAAGTCTTGAATGAAGATCAAGCTGAGTCTTTATAAAATTATTTTGAGGAGGATGTGAAGAATGCAGTTGGGTGAAGATAGAGCTCTAGGCCCAAACGGTTACCCAATCATAATTTTCAAATATTGGGATTTGGTTAAGCTTTTTCATGAGTTTTTGATAGGGGCATCATCTCCAAAGATTTGGGAGCATCCTTTATCACTTTGGTTCCTAAAAAAGCTAGAGCAGTTGAATTAAATGATTTTCATCCTATTTCTCTTTCCGGAAGCCCTTATAAAATTTTAGCTAAGGTATTGGCAAATTGGTTGAAGGCGGTGGTTCCTAGTCTGATCTCTCCTAACCAAAGTGCTTTTCTAGAAGGGAGGCATATTTTAGATTCGGTGGTTGTGGCGCATGAAAGTTTGCATTCTAAATTTATTTTAGGGGAAGCAAAATTGTATGTAAACTGGATTTTCGAAAAGCATATGACAGGGTGGATTGGTCTTTCTTTGAGTTTGTGATGCAAAGAATGTGCTTTGGTGATCGCTGGAGAAGTTGTTTCGTTCTTGTGTCGCATCAGCTCACTTTTCTATTTTGGTAAATGGAAGTCCGAAAGGGTTCTTCAAGATGGACAGGGGAATTAGACAAGGGGATCCTTTATCTCCCTACCTATATGTTATAGTAGCAGAGGCCCTTCATCTTATGTTACATGTTGCCTCTTCTTAGGGTCTGATTCATGGGTTTCATATAGAACATACTGTTCTAGAGATAACTCATCTTCAGTATGTAGATGATATTATTATGTTCCTTAAGGCAAACGAAGAGGATCTGAAGATGGTTAGGGTGATTCTTTTGTGGTTTCAGATTTGCAGGGGTTGACTTTCTTTAAAGTGAACTGATGGGGGTTGATGTGGAGCATAGGTTTGTGTGGAGCTAGCTTCAATGTTGGGATGTAAAGTTGCTTCCTTCCCAACATCTTACCTTGGTCTTCCTCTTTGTAAGGGTAAGCCTAGCAAGTCTTGTTGCAATAAGATTATTGAGAAAATGGAGAAAATACTCTCCCTTTGGAAAGGTAGGCATTTGTCTATTGATGGAAGGATTATCTTTATCAAGTTTGTCCTCTCTACTGTCCCAGTTTATTTTCTCAGTGTCTTTAAATGCCCAGTAGAAGTGATCAACAAAGTGGAAAGCATTCAGAAAAGGTTTTTGTGGAATGATGATAGGGATAAAAAGAAAGGTTCATTTGGTATCATGGTCCCAGATATGTAAATCAGTGGTGGAAGGGAGTGTTGGAATCAGGTTGGTTTGTGAGCTCAATATTGCTTTGTTGGGGAAGTGGTTATGGTGATTGGGGGACTCTCCAGAAGGTCTATGGAAGGTTATCATTCTTGGAAAGTAGGCTAAATAGAAATGATTGGAGGATTGCTGTTTCTTCTAGTAGGGCTTCTGGTTTCTGGAAAGGAGTTTGTTCGATCTCAATGGTCTTTAACCTTCATATCAGATATCGTGCGTGCTTACATTGGTGATGATATTCTTTTTTAGTGCCCTCAGTTTAGAAGGGATTTAGAAGATTGGATGATGGAGGGATGACTGTCCTTAATGGATCTTCTCAGTTGAGTCGGAGGTTTTTGTGTTGATATGATGAATTTGAGATCTTGATCCTCATGCGTATTTCTCCATTAAGTCTTTTTTAGAAATTTGTTGTGTGTTGATGATGTTCCTCGTTAATCCAAAAATATGGAAGGTTGATGCTCCTTTTACAGTGAAGGTCTTTGGGTGGCTTGCTGGTCTTGAGAAGATTTTGACGATTGATAACTTGAGACTTAGGAGAATGATTACTGTTAATGCTTGTCCCCTATGCTTGTCCAATACGGAACAATGAATCATCTTCTTTTGCATTGTAGGTTTGCATCTCAGATCTTGTCACACTTCCTTCAGCTGTTCGGTATTGATTTTTATGTTCCAAGAGCTTTGTTTGAAATGTTCAATGAAGAAATGCTCTTGCTTGGTAGTTCTTTTAGAAGAAACATTTGGAAAGTGACATTATTGAGCATAGTGTGGTCTATTTGATTGGAAATGAATAAAAGAGTCTTTTAAGGAAAGGTGTCTTCTGCATTGCAAGTTATAAATGTGATTAAGTTTCGAGTTGCTTGGTTGTGGATCCGAATAAATTTCGGGGGACAAATATTTCAGATATTTGTAGGGATTGGGCCTCGGTGGATTATGTTATGTCAGACTTGAATACTTTGGTGCGAGTTTCTTGGTCCCTCTAAGGTCGTTGTTGGTTGTAAATAAAATCATGTAATTTCTTGGGGGGTGGTTTTTCTTGTAAGGGTCTTTTGGGTGGTGGGCTCTCTTTTGCCCGGTTGTTTGATCTCCCGGTTGTATTTATTTCTCTTTTGTGATTAATATAGTTACCTTTCAAAAAAAAAAAAGATTTGCTAAGTTGCTTTAGATGGACTATGTCCAATTTCAGCCAAAATGCCACCATGGCAAATATATGGATTAAATAAAATTCCCATGAGGTTCTTTTCTTCATTTTTGCTCTAGATAAGAAATAGTGGATCCATTTGTCAGGTTGATCACGCATTCCCAATGAAAAAATCCAGTGGTTTGCGTTCATTGCAACTGTGTGGACTGTACAATGAGCAGCCATTCTGCTCATGGTAATTTTTATGGTGCCTTGTCCAACTTCTGCAGTGTTTGGGTGTGCCACCTTGTGTACCATGAGAGACGCCTGCATATGGAACTGCAAGTGGGTCTGGAAAACTCGATAGTGTATAGCATTTTAACAATATTGTTGTTAGGAGTTTTATCATCTCAAAATCTAGGATGCTTACAATAGTTGGTTTTTTTATCCATAGTTATTGGGAAATATTAATAAAAGTAAAAAAAAAAAAAACTAAGAAAATAGTAAATATCGTGAAGTATTTAAAATGTCTAAAGTTAGACATTTTAGGTAAATATTATTAAGGTATCAGTTTAATATTGTGATTTTTCATTTCTAGTGGTATTTTGAAAAAAAATATATATCTTTGAAAGTTTACAGTAATTAGACTCACAGAACGAGGTATTTTGAAGATATTGTGGCAGTGTCTCTATTCTGTCAATTCTTTGTACAGCAATAATATCATGATTTTTTTCCTTCAAAATGCCATTAGTTTGTTATAGTTGCAGATAGTTTATAGTTTTCATTGTATTTGTAGATGATGATAGAAAACCTACTCTCTTGTGCAGAAACCTCTCAACTTGCTTGCATCTGGAATTGGCTTAATAGTGTTATCATGTGTGACACTTCTAAGCCTTCTGTTTTGGCTGTCCAGAGAAGTGTCCCTCAAACAAATGCTATGCCTATCTGGCTTAAATGGTTCTATCTCCAGGTGGCATTTAGACGAGTCTTTTGCTTGGTTTGCAATTTTAGTCCATGCTCTTAGTCTTGGTTCAAGCTCAATGGTAGAGGAAGAGCAATACATATGGAGTTTCTTGACATCCACATTATTTTTGATATTTCTTCGTAAAGCAATGCAGTCTGTTCCAGGAGCAGCGCCTACTTCATCAAGTGTGACAAAAGAACAGATTAACACAGTACATTTGTCATGCAGAACCGGGCCCGTTAACAAATCATTCCAATTGAAAGATCAAGACATGTATCTTCAGATAGGTTCTATCCTTCTTGTGCTCATTTGTGGTAGGTTATTGAGAGGCTGGCATCAAGGTGGTGTGAACTGGACTCATCTTCCTGACATTTCAAAGTTTCTTGAGGACAATGGCAATCTAAGCATAAAATCATTGCAGATAGCTTCAGTACTCCTTGTTATGATCTTTGCTTCACTTGCTCTTTATCTAGTAAAATCAATGAGAGTTCTTGTTCATGTGGTTCAGCTCAGCATATGCATAACTGGGTTACTAGTGATATTTCATATCTTGGAAAATCAGAACCATGCTGCCATTATATCTATTGTCAATGGCACTTCATTAGCTCAGGTCATAAATGCTATACTTGGTGTCACAGTAACAGGGACTGCTCTGTTATCACCCTGGATTGTGCCTATTCCAGATCAGAAGACTCGCCAGAATTCTGAAACCAACTCAACTTCATTTTGTGTTGATATGAAGATAGAGTCTCTTCTAATGGGAGTGAGGGATTCTGTGTCTTTGACTGGAAGGACATATGTGGTATTTTGGTGCATGCTGCATCTTCTTCTCCAGCAGCCAATAAATTCAGTGCCCATTTTATTGCTTCTATTGCAAATTCTGGCTAGCATGATATGCTTCTCGACTGATGGATATCTTCGTAAAGAGTGGGTTGAGGTTTGATATGTGATACATCTTTCATCTTTAACAATTATTTTTTGTTCTTTTTCCCTTATATTTTTTTCCCAATAGAAAGTTGATTTTATGCTTCCTTTATAAATTGACAGTATCACTTCAGAGAATGTCATCCAATTCCATTTTCTTTGTTAATATGTATTGGAGGAAACCTGTACTGGAGGGGAACCACTTAATGATATCTTTCATTAATCATTTTGAATTGTTAATAATAAAAAAGTATTATTTTGAAGGCAAAGCAAAATGAGGGTCCATTTCCATTCAACACTTCAATGTAGTATGTGTTGATGACAATTGACAAGAAGATGAAACTGTTGGATATGCTTATTGTTATCATCACCAGAGTTTGTCCCATCTATTTGGGGGTGTCTTTCCAAGTTTTATGTTTCCACTCCACTCTATGTTTCCCTCATTGCAATCTACTGTCTTTTTGTACCACCTCAACCCATGGATACATGTATCCAAATCCCTTATATTTATTGTCACACCACACATCCATATTGGCATAGGCATTTTGTCACCATTACTTATTTCCCTACATTGTCTTAATCACCTATCATACAACTGCTTATAGCATTGCAAGGCTCATTGTCGTCCTATAAAAATGCCCCTTTGATTAAAGTGGCACTCTTTTGTCATGCAACACTTCACTAGCATGCTACATTCAACTCATCTTTCTCCCATAATGAAGGCTATATTGAAAAGCAGACTCTAAACTCTATTACTCCCCTCCAAAGTTAGATGTTACTGTTCACAGGTTTAATAGCTCGAAGTGTTGGAAAAATTTGAGTATTTTTTTTTTTTTTTTGAGTGGCAACAGAAGGATTTTATTAAAAACCAAGAACAAGTACAAAGAAAGAGAGAAAAAAAGCCAGGGGCTAAAAGGATTAGACACTGACAATATAGAAAAAGAAAAAACAAAGAACAACAAAATCCATCAAAGCAAAATAAAACATCCAGTACACATGACCAAAGCAAAACAACAAGATCTATCCTCCTTAGAGCTGAAAAACGCCCGTGGCAGAACCATTTATGCAATTTTTAGCAAAATAGTGCCACCAAAGGACACCTCAAGATCTGAGACTAGAGCCCTAATCTCTTTGACTGTGGTAAGCATCTTCCATGGGGGACGCTTCATGCCTTTAGCATTTGCTGAGTCTCTCTCAATAACTAGTTTACCACCCCCAAAACCTGCCCAGATACTCAGAGCTCGCCTATTGCTAAGCAGTTTGGCCTCATTCGAACCACTTGTCCCCACCGACTTTGAAAAAACCAAAGTTGAATGACCTAGATGATCCCCGCAGATCCCGGTTTGCCCCTAGAAGCTCCATCTAAATTTCATTTCTCCGCACTGAGGAGGGGACCACGCAATCATTTTCTTGTGCCTACAATTCACACCACTCATACAACCTTCCCACGAGGCTAAGAGGTCACAAGCTTTAAGATCCTTCAGCTTCTTAATAGAAAGGAACCAAGGACACAGTCTCCATCTAGCCTTTTGAAACAGTTCACCCACCTCTGTGGACTTACCTTCAAAAACTCTTGAATTCATTTCTTTCCAAATAGTCCATGAGACAACGACCGGAATCATATTCCAAGCCAACCTCCTCCTACTGTTAAGATTAGGGAGACACCACAACCCAAGCAGACCATCCAAAGTATCCGGGAGAACCCAAGAAGCGCCCATAAGACTGAGGAAGTTACCCCATAAGACCCAAGCACTAGGGCAAGTGACAGAGAGATGGGGAGTATCTTCTTTCTTGTCCATGTAATTTGGATATATATGTATGTATATATTCCTCCCCACATTGAAGGTGAGACTATCCCATGGATACATGAACGTAATTTGGATTTTGTTAAATAGTTTAGAACCCTCTCCACTTTTTCCCTACAAAAGCCATGCTTCTATAGGAAAACCATTTGTTGTTTTGGTTTCATGATCAAAATAACAAACATACTTTGTATTTTATAAATTATTAAATTAATGGTTAGAAAAGGTCTTGAAAGTACACACTCATCTATCATGTATTTCGTATTTGTCACTAGACTGATTTTGATTTTTCATCTATAGTACAACTTGCACAAGTTCTCTAGTTTTCCCTTTTATTTTAGTAAGCATGCTGATATTCTTTTTGCCTTTCACAATTGGGTTTATACAAATTGAATTTCTTAGCTACTCTTTTCACTATTTGAATTGATGAATCAATTTCCCCTAGGGGCACTGCCCATGAGCGACAATCACCCTTGGGCCTTGTGGGGCTATAGGGTGGGGTCTACTGCATGGGGGGTGTGGGTGGATTCGAGTGAAAAGGATCCTCTAGTGTTGTAGCACCGCCAATTTGCGGTGCCACCAATCAGTTTGTGCCATGTGCACAAATTCAGGGGTGAATTTGTCATTATAATTTTTTTTAGCAATTAGCATGGGCTTGAAATGACCAAATCACCAGTGAATTTGTCTACTTGTCATTTGTTGATTGGTGACACCACAAATTGTGTAGTGTCAAAGCACTAGAGGATCTGGACTCATGGGTTTGAAAGGTATTTTCAGATGATACTTCTCATAAAAAAAATCAGCTCTGTTGGATTTGAAAAACCATGATTTTCGAGGGCTAAAAGATTAATGGTCAAAATGAGGTGAGTTTTGGATGGATTTTTAATCCAACAGTAGGATGGGTTCAAATTAGGTATGGATACAATTCATGGAGGTAGATGGGTGTGAGAAGGAGAGAGTGTGAATTCAAAACTTGATGGGCCCCAAATGGGCCAGGGGCAGCCCAGTTGAATTTTTTTCTTGTCCTTTGGTCTTAATAGAAGATATATTTGTCCTATTACACCCAATCTTAAAAGTCACAAGGTGTTCTTTCTTCTTAATGTAGGTACTGGCTAGTGCTTAAAGAACACCTTGTGACATTTCAGGGGATATCTTTTGTCTTTGCAAGGATAGGGATATTTATTTCAGCCACGTCCAAAGGTTGGCCAATGGGCTGACAAATTTCTTATCCAAGGTGGGAGTGGATCGTGATGTGGGTTATGTAGGGCATAAATTTTTGCATGATCTGTAATGATTTTTTTGGGGGTTCTCATCTTATTGTGTTTCTTTATTCTCTGGTTTTGTAGAGGATAAGTGTAATTCTCTTATATTGTACCTTTTGCTCTTTAATGAATACAATAGTAATTTTTTTTTTAATGGTAGCTACTTTTCCCATTATGCTTATTGGTATGAAGTGAGCTACTCATTCATTTTGCTTCAATCCCCCTACAGAGTTTGTGGCTGCATTTTGTGTACTTTGATGTAGTAGTGCTGGTAACTTTTCTTTTCCTACTGCAGATTGCCGCCATGTACTTTCTTGGAATGTCTGGCCATTTTGGTCTGGGCAACAGCAATGGCCTTGCTACTGTTGACGTTGCTGGAGCATTCATAGTACACTCGTTTTTGCCAGAACATTTATTTTTAATATCTTTACGCTATAAAAATGTGCATTTCAGCCTTATTGTATTGTTATTCATTGGCCACAGGGCATATCCAGTCATTCAACGATTTTATCTGGCATCTTGCTATTCGTGATTACTTATGCATCTCCTCTATTGTTTCTTCTTGGCCTGGCGATGTATGTACCTGTCAAGGGGATGAAATATCCATCGGCCCTAAAAAATGCAGATTTTGGTTTTCATCTGAAGATGATGATTAGCACTCCGTGTCTTCTTCCTTTGGGTTTAAACTCGATAGTTTTGACTGCATTCACGATCATATTGCTTCTTATGAGGAATCATTTGTTCGTGTGGAGTGTATTTTCACCAAAGTAAGAATCTTTTTCATGCCTGGTGGTGCATTGTTTACAAAGAGATATATATGCTGGATCTGAAATAACAATCTCTTTGGTCTTGCAAAGTGCTCCTGTGGATGTTCCTTTACTAAGCAAGGCAGTTAGATGTCACTTTCCACCTGTATATTTTCTTTTGCAATTCTTGTCTGAAATGTAATAGATGCAGAGTTAGAAAAGGAAAAGGTGGAGATCACTATCCTGGTAGTGCATGCCTGCTTTTTTCCTCCCTAAATGAAGAGAACGCCCTGCCAAAATATCAATCTGAATTCTGAATGCACCTGAAGTATGAAGTAGTTACATAGGTCTAATGACTAATATATGATTTCCCTTTCTATGTATGCCCCATAACGTGTGTTCATTTACAGCATGCTTGAGGTAAGGTGGAAGTATAGAGTTCTTTGCTCAACTATTGGAACATTGGCTGCATGATGTCCCATTATAAAAATAATGGTGTGCAGCAAAATTAAGCGTTTACATATTCGAGCCTAGATGAGATGGAACATGCTTTTAATGTGAAAGAAACTATTGTTGTCCAGGATCTTTGATCGGTCTGCATTTTTTGAATTGTTAAGGTGTCACACGTAAACTGTTTGGAAGTGTCATTTCATACTTCCATTACCTTATTTCCGTTTTAATAAATGTTTGACAGTCCTTGGTGATACAGGTACCTATATGTTTGTGCTGCGACAGTGAGTGTCTACATTGGAGTATTTGTTGTTGCTGCAACAGGGGTTTATACATGCTTGGTGTTATTCTTGAGGACGGGCATTCAGTTCTAAGGGGTCATTTTTGAGTTACCAGTGGTTACTGAAACAAGCAACTGATCTCTCTCTCTTCATGGACCGGAATGGGGTAAAAGTGTAGTGAAGAAAGCATGGTGATACCCATGTGTACCACTAGTCAATGCATGTGGGGAGATGGAAAAGTGTGGAACAAATGATTTGCTGAGTACAGTGTGAGTTCCCATTCTCATTCAGAAAAGATGTGTCTCTTATGGATTGGAAAATATTTAAACTTTCAGATTTTATTCAAGAACGCTTGGGGATCCAAATTGGCACAACCAATGTCAGACCTTGGAACATCACAATCAAGGGTTGATGAGGACAGACTCGTGCATCCTTTGCTCATGAATCAGTTCTCGGTTCCATTGTTGGGATTTATGAATAGATTGGTTTAAAGATCACTAAACCTACTACCCTACTGACCCTTGGTTGTGGAATGGCATAATTGTAAAACCTGTAACGGATTGTTCTTAAAAAATCTTGATAATGTTGTTAGCTGTACACTAATCATGTCTCTTTCACACTGCTACAAGTAATTTCTTGAATATAGTATCCAAAATTCTGTTCTCTTGAGAGACATCTGGAATCTCTAATTCCTTGCCTGCCGATTAGACATTCCCTATTAATGTGATAAGGTCTTTATGCAAGTCTGTTTATATAATTGCTCTTGTTAAAACTGGAATCCCCACGGCAGTACAAAAAAATCATTAAAGATCATTTCTGTTGTATATTCTAAAACTAGGAAGAAAGTAAGGGGGGAAAAAACTCAATTGATTTGCTTGAATTCATTTGATTGGATGGTTAAGTTGAGGATAAATGATCACTTTTTGGAGACCTGATGGTAATACTATCAGACCTTCCATCTAAACTGTTCTTTTTGATGAACATTGGAATTTAAAATATAAAAAATTCAAAATGAATGGAGGAGATACAAGGCTTAACAATAGCACCATTATGAAAATTGTTATGTGATCGTTCCTCTTAATTGAGTGAGGCAATGGATTTTCCATCGTGTGTGGGAACTCACCAGAGTTACTCAACTAGATTCAATTCCAAATTGAGTTCAAGTTTTGAGTTTTTAAATCATAGGTGAAACACGTCACACTAACCATTTCTCATACTCTTGCTGAAATCACCATTGTATTATTATTAGGGCTGAAATCGGGACATGAGTTACTAATATATGGAATCCGACCTAATCCGAATTATAATCCAACTCAACCTAAAACCCGACTCGACCTTCATTTTGAACTTACTTTAGCTTACTTTTTACCAGGTCGGGTCGGGTTAACTTAAAAATCTCTCAACTCAACCCGATCCGAATTCAATGTGGGTTTATCACTTCTCAACCCAACCTGTTGACCCGACTTTCATGCCCCAACCTGCATGATTTTTGGGTCGGGTCATGCGGGTTCGGGCTAAAACCCGATCCGAGTTTCACCTCTAATTATTATCATCATTGATCACCTTCCTCATGTGTCTGGGTTAGTTTTTTAGTCTTACATTTCCATTTTGTCCTATAAAAGTCATATTTTCTGTCACCTTATGATCCATCATATTCTTCTGTACCCCCTCCATTTAGGTCTTTAAAGATCTGTTCCTTCTTTTAGTCCAAATCATTTGCTGTCCATAACAAGTTTCTTTCAAACGTCAATGAACGTGTCCAAACTATTGAAGGCACTCTTTTCTCATCTGATTGGCCTATATTTAAGGTTCCTTTAATGTAATTATTTTTTTATTTTAATGTTACCCCACTCTTTCATCTCAAGATGTGCCTCTCAATTACTTTTATTTTTTTCTACTTGTTATTCGTTTATTGCCTAATGTTTAGTTCCATAAAGCATGGTTGGTCTAATCATTATTTTACAGAATTACCCTTTTAGTTTATATCTTGATGGGATTTAATCCCTCTGGACTTGGTCTAACAGAACTTTAACAACAACAGGGTTTTGATGTGGAAAAAGAGAGGTTTCCCAGGATAAGAAAGGGACAAAATGTGAAGCATAAAGGATGAAAATCTGACCATCAAATATCAAAGTGGATGATAAATTTTCTATGAAAAGTGAATCTCCAATCCAAAAAGAAAAACTCTATCTAGAATTTTCATGCCGAGAGCCCCTATTAAAAAGTGACCGCTGGTTCTGTGAATTTCTGAAAAAGCAGGGAACCGGCTTCTTTTTCTTGCTTTCTCTCTTTCGACTTTTGTTTTATGATTATTTACCATAGGCCCATATTTTTATCATTTACGCAATTGTCATTATTTTCCTTTTCCTTTTCATTTTAATAATATTATCGTAGCAATTGTTTTAATAATTAATTTTATATTTGATAAATTATATATCTGCTAAGGTTATTCTAAACATTTTTTGCCTTAGTTGAAAATTTTGGTAAAAATAAAAATTTCAATGCCTAAATTTTGTCTACTATGTTGGCCATATTAAGTATGTCAATCAAAATTTGTAATAGGCCATATTAGCAAAATCAACTAAATTGAATGAAATTTGTTGAATTTTTATTCAAATTTGATTATATTTCAGTCATTCAGTTTTTCAAAAAAAAAAATGTTGAAATTGCTAATATTTACATTTTAGCCCAAACCAAGTTCTAACATTGGTTTTTGTTATATGAATGTGGCCATCTAGGGCTAGTAGTGGGTCAAGTTAGGTCAAGATGATTATAGATTATTCAAGATTCTCTGTCTGATCCAATCTAACTCAAGTTTTTACGAATACTGATCTAACTTGATTCAATTAGAATTTCATTTTATTCAATTTAGCCTTACTCAAACTTTTATAAAAGAAATCTGAAAAAAAAAGAAAGTATAAAATAAGAGGACAAAAATATTTTTTAATAGAAAATAAAAAATATATAAGGACTTTCTTTTATTATCGGACTATTGGGTTATGAACAATTGAGATAATAAATTAAGATTTTTTTTGACTTGGGTCGACCAAGAGCTAAGACCAATGGATAGAAAATAAAATATTTAGATGATAGGTCACTTTAACGAATTTATTTTTTAAAAAAAGGTTCATGACCAAACTTTATTTCTGGATAGGCTTCATGAATCAAGTAAAAAATTGCCACCCTTATGTCTAGCTTTCTTGTTGCCAATGTATGCATCTCATGCGACATTGAGTTGCTGGAAAATACTTATGCACGAATAAGAGTGAGGAATGGTATGTTGGTTTGTTGAAAAGGTCTACAATTGAATAAATAATCTTTCAAAATCAATATTTTAAAAACTGAGCCAAATAGTACGATTCAACCTAGTTGGATTTGAACCAATTTTCCAGATAGTCTATAATTGGCCATTTTATTTATAGACGAAAAATGACAACGGCTGAGTTGCAAATTTAAAATCTGTGACCGTTTTTCTAGTCTCTCTTTCAATTAGTAAAAAAACTTGTATTCAAAGAAGTTATAAATCATTAGGGAGAGAGCCAATTGAGCTCTTTAATCCCTCATCAGTTTCTATGAAACCATTACCAAAGAGCGATTGAGCTCTTTACTCTTCGGATTTTTCTCCCCTTTTCTTCTTTCTTTCTTTATTATTATTATTATTATTAAATTTATTTTTTTCCCTTCTCTTGCACTAAGCAAGAGTGAGGTTCCAAACCAATGGAAGACTTGAGGAAAAGAATGGGTTGAGAGTATGATTACAAATTTTCCTTTGATTCGAACGTCAAATTCAAAATTTTACTGTTTGGCTCCAAATTTTATAAACAAAACAATTAAAGAAAGAACTTAGATTTAGGGAAACAATTTCAAATTTTAATTTTAATTTTTTAAGAAATATTACTCTAAGTTATCCATGAATAACACAAATAAATATTGGAGTTTCGTTCAATTGAAAGCTTTGCTATCTTCTTACACACTTCTAATTGGCAGAAAAGAAAGTTGGAGATGCCTTTGTAAAATAGTAATACTAAAAGTTAACCTCTAAGATGATGACAGTGGATTATAAGCTAATATTTTCAAATATTTTGTTTGCTTATGGTGCTTTTATATTTAATAAATAGTTTGATCTCTTGAATGGAATAAAGTCCACAACTCATGATATTATTTCGGCAAATCTCAACAGAGATTATCTCCCAAATCGCGAATCTGGTTGGCTACTCTCATCTAACTACGCATATTCTTTCTAAAACTTGTATTTATTCTGTTTTTGATGGATTCTTGTCATAGATGAGAAGGTGAACAAACATTGTCATACACCTCCATCACCAACTTCTACAGATTTTCTAAACCACCCAAGACTTCAATGAACGAGCAAGACAAAATTCCAACACCCAAGCTCATTCTACCTCCTCTATATGGCTATATATAACCCAACCATGCATTGCAGAACCACTCAACAGCAATAGCAGCAACCAGCTTTCTTTACCTAAGCTTTTTACAGATCTTTTCCATAGACTCACCATGGCTTCTCATACATTCTTTCCTTGTTTTCTCTTTTCATGTTGTCACTTATTGGCATTCATGTGACTTTGGCTGCTCGCCATCTTCTGACATTGAAGTGCCTAAATTAGAAGTTCCAGAGTTGCCCCATTTGCCTGAAGTGCCCAAGTTTGAAGTGCCCGAGTTCCCTCATTTTCCTGAAGTGCCCAAGTTTGAAGTGCCTCAGTTCCCTCATTTTCCTGAAGTGCCTAAGTTTGAAGTACCTAAGATTAAGGTGCCTGAGTTGCCCCATTTGCCTGAAATTCCTAAGCTGGAAGTGCCCGAAGTGCCCAAGGTTGAAGTGCCAGAGTTGCCCCATTTGCCTGCAGTGCCCAAGGTGGAAGTGCCCGAATTGCCCAAGCCCACATTCCCACCATCCCTTCTCTTCCAAAATTTGAAGGGCATCCATAGCCTAGCATCTGAATAATATTCCCAACAACAATCCACCCATTCAACCAATACCCACGGTAGCAGTATTATAATTATTAGTGATAAATCCTGGTTAAAACGAGGTCTCATTCAGCAATAGGTCAATGTGGATCATTGATCAATTTGTAATGCTGTTTCCTTTTTCCTTTTTTTTTTTTGTTTTCCTCTACTTTCTAATACAGCCTTTCAGCTGTGGGTTCTGTTTGTCTTCGTTGGATCTTCTCATGTGTATTGGTACTTTATCTTAATTAAGCATATGATCTGTGATTCTGTGTTTTCTCGGTGATCTGGTGTCTGGTGTTATTGATGTTTTCTTTTGTTTTCTTTTGACATTTGTGACCCACAACTGGACTTGGGTACTGGTACATGATCACAGGTCCAATATTTGACTAGGAAAATAAGTGCCGAAATAGATTTCTCCTCATCTAATTGAAGTGTGTGTATGATCAGGCATGTCTATGCTATCACAGTTGTAGTTTTGTACATATTTGAAATTAGTCTCACCTCCGATGTACAGTAGTAATTCCTTGTAACAATTAAAAAACAAAAAACAGAGTGCCATCAAATGCACAGTCCAATACAAAGTGTTCAATGGCCCAAATTCAATAGTGTACAAAACTGAAATGGTAAACCCGTGAAGGTTGGCTCGGTGGTCAAGAATGTTGGGATTATGACTTAATTCACCAACATACGGTGGAGTCCAAATTAATGTTGATTTAATTTGGGCAATATACAACTTTGTACCTAGGAAATACTCTTGCAATAATGGGACACTAAATAAGGAATAAGCATCTAAAAAATCTCTCTAGATGCACTCGGCAATTTCTTAATGAAGAGTGTATGCGGATGGTGGAGTTGCATGTATGGCAAGTGTATCATGGGTGTGTGCTGGAGGTGTGAAAACTCATACAGGTTTCCAAAATGGGTTTTCATTGGCAGCAAGGTACAACATCACATTGGTTGACGTGAATAGATGGTGCCGTCCTTATGTTGGCAGATTGCATGATGGGATTATTTCCATGTGGGACAAATCCTATATACATTATATATATTAAGAGTGTATATGAGTATTACACGCGGCAACTAAGATGTAGATAGTTTGGCCGAGTGCTCCATGCGACGAGGGCCTGACATGGCCACATGCAGGAGTGGTGTGGAATCCCAAGTGGACACCGAGAGAGGGAGAGTAAAAAGTATGGCCTTTGACCGTGGGCTTCTAATGGTCGCATGGAGTGGTCCATTGCAGTGGTGGCAATAGAGGTTTGCTCTCAACGGTGAAGATCCATGGAAGGAGCCGCAAATCTGATACTGTCTGGAGGACAGCTCGGCGGCAGGAGAGGGGCAGAAGCAATAGTGCAGTACCGCTGTAGATCTGGGTCTTCAGATTTATGAGTGGCAGCCAGCAGAAGTGCAGCTGGAAAGACAAAGCCCCTTCGCCAGAGCAGAAGTGCAGATCTGTGTGTGTGGAACACATCATCATCGGAAACGCTCGCGTTTGAGAAGCATATCGGGTTGTTGCTCGTAGGACACAGGAAGCGTAGAGGAGAACGAGATACAGAAGTTGAGTTTACTATCGTGGGTATGAGAGAGATTCACATCAACTGAGAGGTGACGTCGATATGTCTTATAGTTGGGTGTATAAGGGGCTCGGGACTTCGGGTTTGGGCTCATGACTCAAGGGAGTAATTAATATTGTACATGTATTTCTTTCTCTTTTATAGTGAATATTTTGTCGCTCTGTGAACGTAGGCCAGGTGGGCCGAACCACGTTAAAATATTGTGTTGTGCTGTTTATTTATTTTCGTTCGATTTTTCTTGTTTCCGCGCGTAACGCTAACAAAGAACTTATCTGAGATATGGAAGGTTTTGGGTTAAATAACTCTTAACACAAAAATGTCACTCTCCATAGTGTTACCTGGTGTTTGTGGATAGAGAGACTTCCATATACACCAAGAATTGGTCAGATGCTCTAAAAAACATGAACACATTCGTCTTAAAAAAAATAAAACTTACATGGTATTTCCTATGTGTGATTCTAACTCTACAACTTTCGAACAAAAGAGAAAAGACTAGATACAAGTATAAGATTGGCAATTGGCCGAGTAAAATTTGCAAGACCTAAGATGGGTTTATGTTTATTTATCCTCTAATTTAAACTTGATTGGAGATGTAAAATTCATGAAACTGATTCTAAATAGATAGGATAAAACTTGAATATTGATGATGATGATTATAGATGATATGGGGTCACGACAACCATGATTGCTTTGTTATTCTGTTGGCAAAATCATACTTTTTGTTTGTTTGAATCCTTAGGTAAAATGCGAATTTAGGGATAAAATGCTGAATTTAGAGTGGACTATTGAAAGGTACAATTGATTGTTAAATATAGTGATAAAATATTGAATACTAAAATTAAATGCTACATACAAAATAAAATGCAAAATAATTTATAAATACTAAAATGCTGATGTGTGAATCTCTAATTGGTGTAGTAAAAACCTTTATACTGCTAGTGCAGAAGAGGATCCTCACTCTTTTACAATGGTGGACCTGTTCAATTCTATACTTGGGACTTATGAGCTTTCATAGACCTTGTACCATCTCATTTAAATCATCATCATTGTTATCATCGTCATCAAAACTTTTTATCACATATATTCAATAAAATAAATTGAGTTATTTTCACTCAAATCAAGCACCGATATTCAAATTTCAAGGTGATCAATACAAAAAGTTTGGATGAAAATCTCATTTGAAATACACACAATCGAGTTTTGGAGATACAGGAAGAGGGCTAGGATTAGAGTTTGGGTTAAATTATTTCGAGTTTTGATTACTAAATGGTGTGGACCTGATCCATTACTGATTGAGTTGTAAATGTCAACTCAAAATATGGATTAAACCAGGGGTAATTTTTTTGGTATTAATCGATAAATTTTTTCTCTTATTTTCTTTTTTTAATAAAAACCACCAATATCGACGATATATATCGCTGATATACAATATCGACCGATACATATCGTATCGACAGAGATATCATATCGGCCGAAATTATCACCCTTGGATTAAACCTTTTAAATCCAATAGTGTTTTTTTATGTGCAATTGTAACTTAAAAAACCATAGTAACCATGAAAACCCCCTTCCATGGTCCAACCTTGGTATTAAATGTCTATCGATTTGTATTGGTTTTCCTATAGTCAATTCAGAACTTCTCGTTGGTAAACATTCGGTGTATCAATGACAAACAATCCTTTGTGAGTCAAATTATAAAAAAATGATATAGATTTTAAATTATATTTTTTTATTTGAATTATTGGATGAATATAAAAAGTAAAACTCAACCGTCTTTGCTCATTAAAAAAATTTAATTAAAAATTTATACTAATTTATAGTGAATTGATTCACAAATCACAATGAAAATTTTCTAATTTAATATACCCCTTAATCATCCAACTTTTTCACTCTTGAAAATTTTAATAAATATTTTAGTCTCTTTCATAGTTAATAATCTTAAACTTCAATCATTATCTAGTAAAATAGCATGGTTAGATGGTACTTGATTGAACCAACTACTCCGAAGGCGATTGAGATCTATATTCTAAAATGTTATTCCAATTATAATTTAAATTTAAGAAATTCAGACAAGGCCAGCAAGCTTCACAAAAATTCTTCAAAAATATTTGTTGAGCTGCTGATCTAAATATTGAAATTTTAAAGTATTCAAGTCAGCAAGTTTCACAAAATTATTTAAATTGTTGAACTACTTGTCTAAAGTTTGAGTTTTTAAACTATGATTCCAATGTCTACAGCCATCGTACAGATATTAATTGGGGATGGACATGAGTAAGACACTGTATACTCATGCCATGCATTGTGACTTCTATTTATTTTATTTTTTATTTTAATGACCGAGATGTAGGGCTTTTTGAAGCATCTGACTGGTTCTCGAGGAATGTCTCCCTATTCACATACCGAATAAAACTACAGAAAATGGCCCTTTGAAGTGGGATGGAATTTGAACTCAGGACTCCGGCTTTCTAAAATGAGATCCTGGCCACCACATCAACCCCTTAAAGTTAGTCGTTTTTAGAGTTTTAGTTAGAGATTTAAATAGGTCAGCTCACCAATTTGATGGAAAGCCCAGGTCCGATTAAATGCCAGACTTGGATACATGACTAATCAACCTTCATTTGTTTTGAATTTTTTACAAAAAATTATATCTAAAATTATGATCTGTAGTTCAACGAATGATTGAGAGGACCTCCTGTTGGTACTAATCTGTCGATAACATGGCAATACCTTTTTACTGTAAATTTTCAATGTTTATTATAGAAATCAAGCTTTAAGGCTTTCGAGCCTATGTACATGCTTATTATCAAACAAGGTTGAAATTGAAGTTCATGTCTAATTATCATTAGGACTAATTTTTGATAGCTAAACCTTTTCTTTCCTTTTACTCAGACTTATTTATTTTACTATTGACTTCTATAATATAGACATGGTATATTGCTACCGGGCCATTAGCTTGTCCCCATCCTATACGATGCTTAAAAATATGATACATAGATTTATTTATTTGTAATTTGTTCTAATTTCTAATATTTTTATGAGATCTTACCTGTATGTGGAGCAGAGTTTCGGACAATGGAAAAGGAAAAAAGAAAAATAGATAAAATTAGGATTACTACTAAGTTAGATGAGTGCAGAGTAAAAATGAACGCATTATGGATAATTTGAGAGTGGCATTAACAAATGACAAATTGTGAGATAAACTCGTTTGAGATGATTTGATCATATTAGTAGAAATCTAAAAGATTAGACATAGCTCTAGTATGTAAAGTTGAAAGACTATAGATGATGGAACACTAAGAGAAGAGGTCAACCACTAAAAACTTAGAGGGAAGAAATAAAAATGACTTGTTAGATTATGAAGTGACTGATAGTATAGTTTATGATAGGGTCAATAGGAGAAAAAGAACCAGTAAAGATGACCTAAGATTGATGAGATAATGACTTGTGATGATGACAATGATGATGATGTTTTATGTATGTGAGCGGTAGTTTTCTTAGAACTTCACAAGAGGCTCATTTGGGCTACACATACATCTCATATTTGCTTACGCCCTTGTTCCTCTTGTGACTTGGATTCTTATCCAATTCAAATTCATTTGGAGTTGATCTGATTGTTTTGATCAAAATCCATTCAAATTAGTCCCATTTTGAAATCATAGCTTTTGCAATCTGATAGACCTGATTTTTAATAAGTACAATTATCCCAAAAGTACGTTCAAAATAGACTCACCCTAAGTACTTGGCCCAACCCATGTGGGCTCCACAAGACCACTACGCAATGTGGAACTCATGTGCAACACACCTTACCCCATAAACATGGGTGGGTTTGAAGGGTCTTTACTTGTTTTCATCTTGATTGAATAGCTGAGATCTTTTTAGAATTCTTAAAATTTCAACTTTTTTTAGATTTACGTGTAGGAAACTCAGACACATTCCTACTAAAATCCCTACGGGTTAGTCCACTATCCCTAAAACACACCAATGTTAGACTATGGGAACTCAAACCCGCAACCTCCCACTTCTTAAGGCGGGATGCAACCAATTGAACTATACCTAAGGCATTTATTAAGTTAGATCATGATCCTGTAAAAGGTGTATTTGTGTTAAATTAGGTATCAGTGTAATCCATGGAGTTCGTGGGTGGGAGGGGACGGAGGAATGGATGTATTGGGACCAATTGGTTGCAACTTGCAAAAATCATATTGGTGTCAAAACGAACGGGTGAACAAAGGAAAATGAGTCTATTAAGTTCACACTGAGTCTCATTAACCAAAGCTTACATAAAAATAATCTTCGAGAAAAAAAAGAGAAAATTACAGAAGGCTGTGATTCAATAATTTAATTCATTAAGAGACACTCGACTGGATTGACTCGTATACAATAATTACCTTAAATTCTAAACTAATTCTACATTAAAAAGAGATTCACAAAAACACACAATACCAAATATACAGTCTTCAATTGGTGGGCAGAAAACGAATAAAAGATTTCGGAAAAATAAGGCCAACTTTCCATATTCAAGAAGTAGTTCAACCAAAGTTAGCGTGGTGACAGATCTTAGGACTTTGACAGTCTGTGAAGAGATCCTAATTGTTTCTCAACTCTGAAGAGAAAATTAATTTCATATATTTTTGTTGAGAAAAGTATTTCCATTATCTAATATGCAAATTTAGATTTTTTGTGAGGTGGTTTCGTGTATCTGTACGTACGATTAATTTCACCTCTGAAGTGAGAATACTCATATTATCCAAAAAGAACTTTAATTGATTTCGGTTTGACTAGCCCAAACAAGAACGAAGAGATTAGAATTTGGAAATGTTGGGTTATCAAGTTGGTGAGTCTCAGTAACTCAAAAATCATGGGACAGACCTTCATATTATATATCTCTGTGGAAACGAACCTTTCAAAAGTCATAACCAGGAAAAAAAAATTCCAAGGTTACGTGTATGGTTTGTGCATTTGAGTTATTTCAAGGATTCCTTATGGTGTGGCTTCCTTTGAAAATTTCAGAGAAGATAGATGAGAAGGTGAGCTAACAACTCAAAATCTCAAACCTTCTTGAATCCCTCCAACTACACCAATTTAGATTACTTCCTCTTCCAAGCATAATATCCATCTATAAAAGCCCAGCCCAGCCCCTCAAGTGTTGCATCACACCAAAAACTACTTCTCTAGTTTCTTTGATCAAACCATCTCTAGCCTCAGCTCATATCTAACCATGGCTTCCTACAACTGCTTCCTCTTGGTGTTGGTCGTTGCTTTATCGACGTCGATGACCTTCGACGTGAGCCTCGCTGCCCGCCATCTTCTCGACACCCCTGCTTCTCCACTCCCGGTGCCGACCTTGCCGACGATCCCATCTCTTCCTAAACCCACATTGCCACCAATGCCTTCCACCCAACTGCCGCCATTGCCGACGGTGCCGACTCTTCCTAAGCCCACATTGCCACCATTGCCATCTGCCCAGTTGCCCTTGCCTACCATCCCCACCATCCCCAACATGCCAACCATCCCTACACTTCCTAAGGTAACATTGCCACCATTGCCTTCCACCATCCCCACAACAATCCCTACCATCCCCACCATCCCTTCAATCCCAACCATTCCTTCCTTCCCATTCTTCTCACCACCACCTTCCACCACTTCTAGCCCTTAAAATATCTTGGATTATCCTTCCTCTGTTACATCTTAGGAGAGTGGTTCATTTATTATATGTTGTTTTTTATTACTGTGTGAGGATTGTCATGTATCTGTACGTGTATGATTATTGTTCTGGCATATTTCTGATGCTGTACTATTGTTGTAGTATAATGGCGTGATTAATATACATTTCTTTTTAGATTGAGTTGAAGAAGATCCTTTTGCCGTTGCTTTTATTTAATGCTGATTTGCTTTTATTATCTCTCTCTTTTTTTTTTTCTTTTTTCTTTTTTATTATTAAAAGTGTTCAAATGTCACGTTCGACCCTTCCTTAGAGACACATGCATATCTCCCTGTATACATATCAGATTCATTCGATAAGAAAATGTTCTTAGAAAAAGTACCCTCTAAAGGAGCTGGCCATATATTGACTCCAAGACCTTACAATCGATAGCAAAAGTTTTGACGGTCGAACACTCTTGTCTTTTTGGATTGGACTCACCCTTGTAAAAGTGATTCATCATTTTAATATTATACTTGCTGTTTTATAAAATTTTAAATAATACAAATTGTTAATTTTCATAATTATACGAACATAATGATTGAAGGGGATTGAAGAGCCAATCAGTCTCTGTTTTTGTGATCTCCGGATACCAAAATCCCGCAGTGAACAAGGGGTGTGCAATTTTAAAAGTGGACTAAATTCTTCAAATTCACCAAATATGGCTAGAAAGTTTTCGTTTGTAGCCATTTTTTACATAAATCTCCCTTCTTTTTGTAAATAATAAGATGATAAGTGTTGATAAATCCTTCCAATTCAATAAAATAGTTTAAAATCGCTTTTGCTATCATTTTTACTCTTTTTATATAATTTTTTTTATTTTCAATATTAATATGATAAATACAAGTAAAATCTTTCGACTTCACAAAATCAAATCTTAAATTAGATTTAAACTAGATTCATTTGATGGTCATCTGAAGTCTAACTTTTCAAAAAACATTCCAAGTTTTTAAATATATAACTGTAGTATGTGATAATGATTATCATATCAAATTAAAACTCAATTATATAAATCAAATACTTTTCATCTAAGCTACATAGTTAATTGGGAATCACAAGATGCATTAGACCCTAATTGAAGTGCAATCAAAGAATTAAATCATTTTGTGAATATTTTTTTATCTAAATGTTTTAAGAAAGAGAATTTTATCTCACTACTTTACTTTTATCTAAACTTTTTAAATTCAAATCCGATCTAAACCAACATTATTGTGTTTATCCTCATCATTAAAATATAAATATTTGTGAGTGAGAATCATTTGCAATATTTTAAAGTAGGAACTGATTCTTCATTTTAAAAACGCAGAGTCCTGTATACCTAAATTTTATTTTTATTTGATACAAGATTACAAAATAAGTAGTAGAATTTGAGACTACTCTTTCTACCATCCAACTTGTCTATTTAGTAGCACTAGATTAGAGGGTTAGAAGCATTAATAAATTAAAATTTGGTATTGGGTTGGTACATAGAATATGTTTTTTTTTTTTTTTTCATTTGGTAAGTTTGTTGGGCCACAAGTAGAGCTGAAATTGGGGCGGGTTTTAATAAATTCAACCCAACTCATATAGGAAATTATTGAGTTCGACTCGATCTGACTTGAGTTATTGACTTGAATTGCTCAACTTGATACAACTGGAGTTTGCCAGCCCAACCCAATCCCAGTTGCTGGCCCGATCCAATCCAAGTTTCTGGCCCAACAGTCCGAACCGTTATTAGCCTAAACTTGGGGGAAAAAATCAGCAGCAAAATTTTTATTTTTTCTGAAACTTGGGTTGGATCGAATTGGTTTTAAATGTTTGAGCCCAATCTGAATTAAATTCCATACAGGTTTTTTTCCCAACCTGACTTTAAATTTACAAATACATATCCAGTCTACTGATTTCTCAGGTCACATCATACAAGTCAGATTAAAATCCAGCCCAAGTTTCAGCCCTACCCACGACTCCACAAGTATGTTGCATGCATCATTTTACATGCTCTAGAAAGAAAACCGTGCGGGCTCGCTTGTGTGCGAGGCCCAGAGCGGACAATATCACACTGAGTCAAGCCCTAAGCCCTTTATTCGGGTCGGGTCGTTACAATTGGAGAAAAAAGTCAATCTTAGATAGACGAGATTTTGAATATTGATGATGATATTTAGTCTCATGATTTCCATTTTGAAACATTTCGGCAGAAAATATGAATTAGTTTTCGTATAACATGGATATCTTTATTCTACATGGGAGAAGAGACTAATCTAGTTAATACACGAAATCAAGCACAATTGTCATGTATCGAATTAATCTGATAGGAGTCAAATCCAAGACCTCTAATTTAATTGGATTATATTTCAGCTTTCTTGGCTCTATAATTAGTGTTGTAATAAATTTCAATAAATTTGAAATTTAGGTTTAGGTCTGAGTTCAAAATCTATTTTGGATGAATATTAGTAAATTTATATAAAATATTCTAAACACAGAAAAAAAAGAGGAAAAATTATTTTATCAATTCATCAAGATCCCCCAATAGAGAAAGGCTTTAAAAAAAAATAAGAAATTTCTAGTAGTAATAATTCTCCATAGAATCAGCTTCTGAAAAGAAATTGACTATACAATCTGGGTGTAGTAACAAGTTTTAGAAAGGTACTTGTGTCTTTCAACTTGGTCACCGTATGGATTTGAAACTGATATTTTTTTTTTTTTTTTGAGTTCGGAGGTGTCCAAGCGTCGCACCCAACTAGTCCTCTGGAGTATGTGAAAATCCCTTATCCCCACACACTGGGTAAGTCGATGGGATCTTACTCTATATATATTTCCATGAAAAGTGGCCCTTCATTAAAGATCTCATACTTTGAACCCAAGACCTCCCTCTAGAGATCTTGCTGCCAAATCAATTAGGATAACCCATTGAGATTAAATAAAATGCTAATGGCTTGTGTACGGTTACTATTATCAATGTGAAAGTTATTTGTGTCGATTATATAGAATAGACGATCATAATTGAATTTAGAAAATTACTTGGACACTTTAATACCTATGTAATTCAAATCCATAAACTTTATAGTAGAAAAGGCAAATACCCGCCAACTTTACCATGTCCTACTGTTATAAAAAAACCGAAGACTTAACTTAGTTTTGACTTCATTTGAGTAGAGTAAATCGTGCTCTTGCTCTAATTACAGATAAAAGATAAAAAATATATTTGATATGTTGTGTATCGGCTGCAATGTTGCATGAAGATTCTGATCGATTTGTATTTAAAGCAATGTTACGGAAAATCCCAGTCAATATGTTGGGGTTTAGACATGTGACGGACATATGTGAAAAAGTGCTGACGGAGGTATATCGGCCTATAATAAGCAATATATTTTCTTCCACTGATATAGAGTTATAGACATATTTGTGCAAACCCTCAAGTCGATTTCTATGATCTCTTTCTGTTCCAATGTTTGTAATAATGGCTAAAAACTCAGAGTAAGTAGGAAAAGTAGTCTAATATCTTGGAATCAAATCTTAATGCTACCACTTGACTTATCTAAATTGACTGTGTGAACAATGATCAGCTGTGAATTCTGAGAAATTAGTGTTATTAGATCAATAACTCATAAATACCTTCGTTTTGTAGAAAAAAAAAAAATAATCGCTGCTAGGTAAGGTTTAACACAAAAATAATGGCCTCATCTCTCAATCCAAAAAGTTGGACACGTGGGAGGGCGGTTTTGACCCTTTAAAATGGATACAAATATTCGAATATGATCACCGTAAAAGGGCCTTTGTTTCTTTCTTTTAAAGGAATGGACAGCCGGAAAGACACCAGAATGGGTCTACCTAGGAGAGCAGCTTTTATGGAAAGGAAATAAAGAGTGAAAGACATGTTCTCTGGAAGAGCTTTTGCCATCTCACTGCAGTCAATCTTGTCGCAATGAGGTTTTTAAAAATCGGATCTGATACGCATCGATCATATCGATCGAAATCATTTTCTCTTATTTTATTTATTTTTTAATTTTTAATTTTTTCAAAAAAATCAAAAAGAATATAGAAAATAAAGAAAATTATGGGTTTATTGGGTGTGTAATTTTATCATTAAATATTGATCATTTACATGTTCAAATGTTATTTTAAAATTAAAACATTGAGATTTTCCAAAATTATTAATAAAATTATGAAAAAAATTAAAAAAATTGTAGAAAATGGAATGTGTGGCTTCTTATTTAGATGTTCAAATTACTGTTAAAATTATTAGATTTATAGAGTCTAATTGTCAAATATTTACTAGTAATCTCATCTCCACATACCTCGTCGAGGGTCGAGCCACTTTGGTTTCTCGTCCAAACCATAATTTTTTACTCAAAATCATTTTGGTTCCCCGTCCAAAACTAATTTCGGCCGTTACTGGCCGATATTGGACCGAGATATCGGTCGGATAAGGTAATTTTCTTTTTAAAAAAAATAAATCGGCCGATTTTAAACATATTGATCAATATTCAGACCGATATGGTGGCCAAGATATCAGTTGATATTCCCAATTTTTAAACAGTACGGTCGATACATATCAGGTTCAAAAACTCAAGATGTATCGACATCGACCCTTACAATACATTTAGGGTGGCAACTCTTCCACAGCATGGATGAGAGACGAGTCCTTCCATCGCAACCTTCTAAATTGTGGGCCCTGTTTTGGATGGCACAAAGCTGAAAGGACACGTGGAACAGATCAGTCTTTCACCCCAACAGAGACAAACTCGGCCTTTTTTTTCTCCTTGACATGTAATTATGTGAAAAAAAAATTATGTTTGTATGTTATTCAACAGATGATATAAAATCCAACCACGTATTAGATCATTTTTTTTTATATTTACAGGAGGTGTCGTCACACGTAACTAATCGTCCGAGACATATATACACCTTCCTATACATATATATCGAGTTTTTCGATGAGAACTTATTGTATCCATATTTTTATAAGAAGTGGGCCTTCATTGAGGCTCCCATAATTTGAATCCAAAAACTCCCTTTAGAGATCTTACTTTCAAATCAATTGAGATCTCCCTTAAAATTCCACATATTAGATCATTGAAACACAATATTTTTATTTTTTCATAAAAAATCTTTATCTTTATTAAAAATAAATAAAGTATTGCAATCTCTATAAAAATAGATTTAATAAGAAAAATGTTTCTTTTTTATATTTTTAGTAAAATATTCTTATTCTATATGAAAAAAAATTATAAATAAAAGAGAACAAATAATCCTTAAAAGAATATTAAAGTCAATTTGATGAGTACATGTCCATTTAGTAGACAATTACTTGACTGAGGATCTTGAGATGCATATGCATGTATGTCACCTCTTTTTCTCCAATTTTAACTTAAAAAAAAAAAATAGTTCACAAACTTTTCCTTTTTAGCCACCTATGCCCCTTCTTTTGCATATATGGCTATTGACAATAATTTAGTCAAAAAGCTTGAGGAATCCAAGAAATATCAAGCAACTTAACAGACTTCTCCATTATAGTGACACTGTTATTTGGAAATTAATAGTAGCAACAATAATGATCACAGTGGTTCATTTTAGCCAAAGAATAGTTTAAACTCTTTTGGTAGGAATGATATCACTGCTAGGGAACAAAAGATTAATATCACTTCATAGCGGAACATTTATTCTCTCAATCCGTCGCACAGGATGGGTACAATTATAGATATTTGATCTCAAGACCTTACACAAATAAATGTTAAAATTGACCATTAAGCAAACTCGGGAGACAAATCCTCTAAATAAAGAGTTGCCCACTTTGTTATCTCCTTTGATTCCCTCAAATTCCCCAAAAGGATGATTGTAATTTCTGCCATAAAGAGTACAAATTTACATTAGTTGTTGAACCCTAGTAATAGTTCCTAGGGTTGGAAATATTTAAGAATTGTCTTAACTATATTCTAGTTTGAATTTAATTCATGAATAAATAAGTTTAGAATTTAGAGTTTAGGGTTTAAAGTTCAACTCAATGTTGTTATTTGAATATGTTCATTGAGTAGAATAGTAGATCACTCAAGCTTGAAATCAAGTTCCATTGTGCACACAAATTAGAGCAATGTTTGAGAGTCCACCCCATAAAGTACTCTTACAAGGAGAGCTTATTGTGGAGCTCACTAATAATCATAGAGTTGAGTAGGTTTGACTAATCTATGTTTATATAGTGCTTATAATAAATAAAGAGTGGTCATTTAGACACTCTACTTTTCTTTTAAGAAACACCCTATTTCAAAATTTTGTGTGAAAATTACCATTTTGTACCTCAAATTTTTTTAAAAAGACAATTTCTCTACACAAAACTGAGGGGCAGAATGGTAATTTCACATAAAATTTTGAAATGGAGTGTCTCTTAAAAGAAAAGTCAGGTGTCTAAATGGCTACCCTAAATAAACTTCAATAAGTGAGAATGATTTTAAATGACACAAAATTCAATGGTGAAAAAAGTGCAATTTTGTCAAAGTTCAATATGTAGTTATGCAATGAAGCTAAGTTTTTTGCAAGCATTATATATGAATGTGGATCTTTCAAGTCTACCTAACCCCATGATCATAGGTGAGATCCATCTGGAGCTCTCATAGTAAGAGCACTTTATGAGGTGTGGCATTATATCATCATCATCATCATCAAATACCAAAATCACATCTATTTGTGTCAATTTTTTAAGTTTTACTTCTTCATTTGAGCCTATTATAAATTATATAGTCCCCTCACTTCACTGTCTCCTATGTCTTTCTTTATCTCTTTCCTCAATGTTTTAAAGGTATGCATCTCCTCCTTATGTTTACAATTTATAACTTCTCAGCTGCACATTCTATGGACATTTTTAGTCTTTTACTTACATGAACAAACTATCTTAGACGGTTTCTTCCACTTTCTTCATTTACCAGAGTTTTTCTCAATTCCCTCTAATGTGATAACTTTTTAACTCTATCTTTTAAAATAATCCACTCATCCAACACAATAATGCATCTCCAGCACACCACACGCAAATATTTTTTATTGTCCAACACTCTACTCCATAGAGCATTGCATACCATATAATTATTTTATAGAATTGTCCCTTAAAACGATGTGAAACTCTTTTACTGCAAAGAACTCTATTAACTTATCTATATTTTACTGACTCTACTCTCATTCTATTAGTTATATCTAAGTTAAATTTTGCATGAAATTCTATTATAGAGTGTGAATATCTAAAGTTATTATAGTATAATAGTAGGTCATTTTCAATTTTAATTAGATCATCCTCCCTATCTTCTGTTCACTAGAGTTATATATTTTATTTTTGCTCTTCTAAATGTTAAATCATCAGTCTTAAAGAATTTTGCTCTAAGATTTCAATTTATTATTAAGTTCATAGTATGATAGTAGGTTGTTACTAGTTTTAGTTAGATCGTCCCCTCTATTTTCTATTCTCCAAAAGTTATACTTCATGTGTTTTAATTTTTTTCTAATTTTTAAACCATCTATCTTAAAATTTTCTCTCCACATTTCCAACATTTTTAATAGGTCATTGTTTCATTTCACCAGGGTTAATGTTATATAGCCTGCAATAAACATTTATAACAACACCTTTTTTATATATATTAAGTTATCCGTGATTAATATAAATAAGTATAGATTTAACACAAACCTTTAGTGGAATTCTATTTCAATTGAGAACTCTCTGTCACTCTAAATGTCCCATATATAATCTAAATTTAGAAAGACAAAAAAAAAAAAAAAACTAATTGTAGATGCCCTAACCTCACTTTAGCTTCATATATTAGATTATAAGAATTCAAATTGGCATCAACTAAGTTGTATCAAGTATCAACAATCGGTTGACATAAGCTCAAAGTACCAATAACTTCGCTCGGAATTAATTTGTACACACACTTTTTTTCTTGTGAGGACTGATAACATCATCATAGAATTTTTATTTGTTTTACCTCTTATTTTATTTTTAAAACAAAATGAAAAATATAAAAAGATTAGAATTTTTTTTGGTGAAAATACTTCAAAATTTACTAATTTTGGAGGCAGTGCCTCGTACTAAATTTAGAAGGAAAATGTCTTTCTATTAGAGAAGTCATTTTTAAACGAGAAAATGTCAGACAAATTAAGATAAGATTTTTCCTATTTCACTTTGAACTTTAACTTCAAACTTCAAAATTCGAATCAGACTCTTCCTCTTTTACTCGTATCTTCGGATTTACATCTCTGAAATCCTCTTCACATTTTTTCCCTTTTACCATAGTCGTCACTGGCTTCACATATTCAAAACACATTTTAGATTCTTCCTTTTTCACACCATTCTTCGACTTAAAATCATTAGAACTGGGTTCCAAATCCTCTGGATTTTCTCTCTTCACAAGGGAAGAAATCTGAGCACCATAACTGACGGTCGATCACTATATAGTAATAGAGCGAGAGAAAAATCCAAATGTGTCAAGGATGATGGCAGCATCCATGTTGTTTATGAGTATGACAATAGAAAGCACTCGAAAAATGTCAGAATTTAACGTTTCTAGCCCAAGGACTGACCAGGTCTTCTCAATCTTTTCAACAATAGCCATTGTTATAGAAACCAATAACAAAATAAGAAGGAAAAAAATGGAAGAATGAAATATTGAAAAGAGAAGAGAATGTAGGTCATTGCCGTGCGCTTGACAAAAATATAGAGTTCATTACTGAGGCAAATTTTGAATTTTTGACTATACCAATACATATAATCAGACGGCTACATTTCATATAAATGGAAAAACTTCAATTTGTGCTAATCCAGTGAAAGATATACTAAACCTAAATTTATCACGAACACCTCTTAACTAAACAAAATCCTAAAGATAGGTGCTAGATTTACACACCCAAATTTTTTGTTTCTACACACCCGTTTTCGAGTGTGGGTGGTTAATTATTATGATACCCTTGCGTTTCCATTCGTTCGAACGAATTCCGAGTTCATTTCGGCATTCGTTCGAATGAATGAACGCATATCCTCTAAATTTTAATTCATTCAAATAAATCTCCATATAAATTTAATTCATTCGAATGAATCGAGTGAACAGTAACGCGTGTTACTATTCACCCGTTCATTCGAATGAACAGATAGAATGAATCAAGCGTTACTGTTCACTCAATTCATTCTAATGAATCACTGATTCATTCGAATAAATTGATTTTCTTTAAAATTTTAAAGTTATTTTTTAAACACTGGCTATTTTTAAAATTTCTCAAATTAAATATCAAGACTAATTACGATAATTTGATAAAAATACTTTAAGACTTTAAGATCTTTTGGCACTTCTAAATATTTAAAACACAATATTTTACAAATAAGGGTATCCTAGGTTGTGCCGAAAACACATTTAAGAGTGTCAAAAGACCTTAAAGTTTTAAAGTATTTTTATCAGGTAATCGTAATTAGTCCGGATATTCAATTTGAGAAATTTTGAAAATACATGGTGCTTAAAAAATAATGTGCATAGTGTATTAAATAATAAAGTCTCCTTTAAAACTTTAAAGTTATTTTTTAAGCACTCTGTATTTCCAAAATTTCTTAAATTAAATATCCGGACTAATTACGATAACCTGATAAAAATACTTTAAAACTTTAAGGTCTTTTGACACTCCTAAATGTGTTTTCGGCACAGCGTAGGAATATCCTTATTTGTAAAATACTGTGTTTTAAATATTTAGGAGTGTCAAAAGACCTTAAAGTCTTAAAGTATTTTTATCAGATTATCGTAATTAGTCTCAATATTTAATTTCAAAATTTTAAAAATACACGATACTTAAAAAATAACTTAAAATCAATTCATTCGAACGTTACTGTTCACTCGATTCGTGAGAATGAATCACTGATTCATTCGAATGAATTGTTTTTCTTTAAAATTTTAAAATTATTTTTTAAGCACTTTATATTTTTAAAATTTCTCAAATTAAATATTTGAACCTAATTACGATAATCTAATAAAAATACTTTAAGACTTCAAAGTCTTTTGACACTCCTAAATATTTAAAACACAGTATTTTACAAATAAGGGTTTCCCTAGGCTGTACCGAAAAACACATTTAGGAGTGTCAAACGACCTTAAAGTCTTAAAGTATTTTTATCAGGTTATCGTAATTAATCTGGATATTCAATTTGAGAAATTTTGGAAATACACAGTGCTTAAAAAATAACTTTAAAGTTTTAAAGGAGATTTTATTATTTAATATACTATGCACATTATTTCCAAAATTTCTTAAATTGAATATTCGGACTAATTACGATAACTTGATAAAAATACTTTAAAACTTTAAGGTCTTTTGACACTCTTAAATGTGTTTTCGGTATAGTCTAGAGATACCCTTATTTTTACAATACTGTGTTTTAAATATTTAGGAGTGTTAAAAGACCTTAAAGTTTTAAAGTATTTTTATCAGATTATCGTAATTAATCTGAATATTTAATTTGAGAAATTTAAAAAATACGCCGTGCTTAAAAAATAACTTTAAAATTTTAAAGAAAATTAATTCACTAGAATGAATCAGTGATTCATTATAATGAATTGAGTGAACAATAATGCACGTTATTGTTCACTCAATTCATTCTATCCGTTCATTCGAATGAACAGGTGAACAGTAACACGCATTACTGTTCACTCGATTCATTCGAATGAATTAAATTTATATGAAGATTCATTCGAACGAATAAAAATTAGAAGACTATGCGTTGATTCGTTCAAACAAATACTGAAATGAAATCAGAATTCGTTTGAATAAATAAAAATACTAGGATATTGTTACAATTAGCCACCCACGTCTCAAATCAGATCTGTAGAGAAAGAAAATCCAGATGTATTAATCTAGCGCCTAAAGATATTTCCATCAAAATTCAGACATTTTGAATTATTTTCAATTCAAGACAAATCAATTTTACAAGTCTCAGTTTTCCACATGATTCTGCCTGCACTTGGCATGGTGTCAGGTGTTTGAAACCTGACGAGAATAGCATGGCATCTGATTCTCACTGCCCGCTGCTCAGTGAAGGTGAAACCCCAACCACTAGTCTCCAACTCTTCTTTGCCAGTTTCAGCAAACAGTCCAAGACTGGGCCATGGGCCCTGCCTGGCCTTGTATGCACTTATTAGACAACAAGACTGACAAGGAGTTGACACATAAGCGAAATTGACCTTTCCATCAACTTCTCAGTATATTCATGCATCTTCTCATACCCTTTCTTGTCTCTCATTATTGATGTTGGTGTCAGTGGTGGAGGTAGGTATAGAGGGCCAAACCAGAGTAAAAAAAGAAGATTGAAATGGTCAAACATGTCCAATCCAATTTAGGCATTCAACAGTTACATGTAAAATTTATTCATTTATTATTATCATCAATTATTTCTTCTCAGAGCTCAATGGTTTAGGAGGATGTGGGTTTGAACTCTGGTAGTCTAATTTTGGTAGTCTAATTTTGATGTATTTTAAAGATTGTATCTGACTTTTTCATACATTAAATCTAAAAAAAATATATATATATTCTTTCTGAGATCATTAAAAAATTTATCACATTCATTTGAATTAATGTCTTTTAAGGAATGCAGTGTTAGAAATTTTTTGTGTGGTTATTCTTTATTAGATTTTTTTGAAATTCTAATAATTACAAAATTCTATAAATGCATGGTTGATACATGGATCACAACATTGAATTGAAACTACAAGTGGGCTCCATGACAGATTGGCTATCTGATTATAAATTTTAATTAAGTAGCATATATTATATAAAAAATTACAAAGATAAACATACATCTGAAGAGCCTAGGGATTTGACATCATTAGCTACCTAGGGAGAAATTAATGCAAGCGCTATCACCCAAGTGTCATGTGCTCATGTTGAATGTGAGATTAATTCAATATGTACTACTATCATCTTAGATGCATTTTAGACTTATCTGTCTGGTCTAGTTCAAACCAGTTTAAAATTATAAAAATAATTAATAGAAAATGGAAATAATATGTATTCTACTTTTTTGAGTTTCTAAACCTGTTGTAAGTGTACTTTTTTAACAGTACTAATAAATAATAATAGCATATTTTTATCATTAAATATATACATATTTAGAAGTTTGAAACTTTAACATGCTCTTTCAAGACAGACTAACCATTTAAGTTAAATGGCAGCCCTCTGGATTTTTTTCAGAATTGGAATGTTAGACTATCAATGTAATAATGAGAAATAGATTGTCGATTGTTGAAAGATCATGATTTTGATCCTAAAATTATAACAAAATTTTGTGAACATCTCAACCATTCCATAATATGGTTCCTCTTTGATGAAATCATAAATGGACAATTACCATGTGATTTTTCTTTCTAATGTCATGACAAGGATACGTTGATTTGGAATTTTGGAATTTTAGAAATAATATCATTTTTGTGAGAATTTGTAATTCCATCATTTTTGCTCTTTGTTCAGATTTAAAATTTACTACTTCTAAATTTTGGGACAACACACTTAGATTCAGAAAGAATTTGTCAAATTATAAAAAAATTAAAATTCAGCTCCCTAATTCTTGACACAAAATAGGCTGCATCTATTAGTGATACAAACTCAGTTGGAAATTCAATGGACGAAATTATCTTATTAGCACGGTACGACCATACCACTTAAACATCCAAATGGCGTGTAGCTCAGTGGTCAGGCTAGCGTGACTTAGCTCTCTATATTCAGCCTTCGATTCTTGGCTGCGACCTGATTTATTCGGGTCTACTGTATGGGCTAGACGGTGTGGGTCTGAAAAATTAGTCTTGTTCAGTAAAATACCTCAGCGTTACCCCTCGCTGAAAAAACAAATCAGCATTTTAAAATGCCAATAGAAAAGCTAGCAACCAAGGGTATGTAAGAGAGTAGAACCCAACCCAGAAAATTGTGTGCTAGCTATTGACTTCGTTGATCCATCAAAGATGCGATGCACCATTCTTTAATGACCAAATTACAAATTTTCCATGGTGAAGTCGATGTCGTTTTGGAGAGTTAAGAGTAAAGGGGCGATGCATCCACGATAAAATCTTGCTTTGTCAGGATATGCTTCACAAATTCCACTTTCAGGGAGAAAAAGTAAGATGTGTGAACCCCAAGAGATTGACTAAGCGGTTGAGATACAGGTTTTCAAGATTGAGATCTTGAGTTCAATCCTAAATAACTTCAACGAAGACCACTCTGTGAAAAATGTAGAGTAAAGTCACATCGCTTGAACCCGACATATGTAAAGAGGCGTGCTCATGCCCCGAATGACTAATCGAGCAAGACAAAAACAAGGTGTATGAAATTTGACATTAGAAAAGTGTTCAACAGTCTTGATTAGGGATTCCTGGAAGCTCCCACGCTAGCTATGTGCTTCTCCCAGAAGTGGAAAGCAATGTATTCTGCTATGTTACTCCTTCAGCTCTAAACGCCGCTATCCTCTCCATTCTCGATATGCATGAGGAGCAACTTGTTGAGAGAAAGTTGTCTTCTCGACTATAGACAAACAACAAGATCGAAGAAAAAAAAAACACAAATCAAACAGCTTGACCTGTGACCGAATCCTCGACTATAGACAAACAACAAGATCGAAGAAAAAAAAAACACAAATCAAACAGCTTGACCTGTGACCGAATCGACAGTATATCTCGAATCAACAATACACCTGATCTGATGATTAGACTCCATAGAACCTAACACAACTCCCTGTCGTAGAGCTTGAATAGATAATGCAAATGATTAGGTCTCAAACCCTATTTTTTAAACAACTCGAAGGTAGTGTCTTTAACAAATAATCAAACATCAGACATAGCTCCACATTTAGAAAGTGTGAAGCCAATGACTTGTAAGTATGCATACAAGGTGAAACGATTGCTAGATGAGAATGTCAATTGATACAAACCTAGATGGTTTTAGGTGGATTGATGGTAGCCTAGCGTCATGAATAAAGATCCACTGATATAAGAAAATGTTAAAACTCATTAACAGCTCATTGAGCTAAGGAGAGGGTAAGTCCGAACAGATAGCTCAATTGATTTGAACTTTTAGGAAGAGATGAGAAATCTTGAGTTCGATTAACGTAACACAAAGCTTACAAGAAGCTTTATAAATTCAAAAGATTAGTCTCACATATATATATATATATATATAGAGTGGTGATACCCATATTATCAAAAAATAATAATAATAATAAAAGAGAGGGTCAGGACTAATGTAAAAACCACCTAATTAAATAGATCGTGCCTAAATTAAAATTAGTTTATCTTCAACTTTGTGTAATTTAGAAATAAACAATGTGATTAAAGTAGATTTTTTAGAATCAACTTGGATTTGATTGATTTTGGAATGATTCTTTAAGAACAATGAAAGGTTACAATCTAGATGTTTCCTAATTAAGATAATTCAATTTTTTAGTCGTAAGCCTAATGGGGAAATCTTAAAGTCTAGATTACTGGACCCAACATCCAGAAAAAATTTCTGTTGGATTTGAATAAAGGACTTTTAGCGTGTGTAGTAGATCTCAGCTATGAAAGAAACTTTTGCCACTAAGAGATGCTAAACTCACCTTGGATGAACATCCTATTTTCAGTGAATTTCCAATTGAGTGTACCCTGTGTTCAACCTCGGACTTTAAATTGTTGATATTTCAGAATTTTGAATTTTTAACCTGTAAACTAACTCAAGCAAATTTCAGAGGTTTGGCTTAACGGCTAAGAATTCATTTTAGAAAACAGAGTCTTGTGTTCGTTTCATGTTCAACTTTAAAGGATCACTCTCGGTAGAACTTGCTCAGTGTATGTGGATTAGAATGTTTAATGGGGTGAAACGCCTGCCTTGTAGATTAACGGGGTGAGACGCCCGACACCTCAGTTAAAAAAAATCAGATACTCAAAAATTATAAAGAAAAAAAGCTAAAATATTGCATCCACATTCAAAAATGAGAAAAAGAAAAACCATTCACAGCAATGGGTCAGTAGATAATTCCACATCCTAATGTCCAATTTCCATTAAATTACTTCAAATGTGCATGCATGTAAAAGATTAAAGAATGCACCAGAGGCTTCAGCCATTTGATAAGCCTACCCATAAAAGTCTAAGGAAACAAGTTGCACTTTGCCTACTACAATTTCATTCAGAATGCAATATTCAAATGCAGATCAAATTGTGATATGCAATGAAATGAAATGAAATGGTGTTTAATTTTCTTTTTGCCTGCATTTCTGGCAGTAGGAATAGGATCCGATTCTTAGAATATAAGACCGACAAGAATTGAACGATTGTAATGAAAAGTAGCAAAGGATATTTTGTGTTCATGCCTGGATCTAACGTTAAAGGATATTTTAGGATGTGTAGGTTAGGATCTAATGTTAAAGTAGGAGAGAATATCAAAATTTGTGATAATCATTATTATAGAAGGTATAAATGAAAATTTTCTACTATGATTAAGAAAAACATTCTACTCATCATCATCTTATCATTTCTTTACCAACCCAACATTGCAGATAATTAAGACCCTTCACCCTTATATGAGATTGAAAAAAAAATTAGACTGAATTTTTATGGAAATATATGATACCCATGTGTTTGAAGGTGTCTATGGGAGAAGGAGGGTTTTGGAAAAGTTCTTTTTGAGATCTAAGGGTGCCACTTGGGCTCAATGCAAATCGTGAGAGATTTTCAAATTTAAAGCAGACAAGGAAAGAGTCGTTACAAAATTTTAAAATATGCAACAATAAGCTGTGTCACCTTCATTCCAAAATCCATACCTGTATTCAGTGTACACGAGTAGCAGAAGAAGGTGAAAATGGCGATCAGGAGGGAACTAAGTACAAGAAACGGAAATGGAGATGGTAGAAGGCTTAAAAGGGAGGGGGTGCCCGAGCGGAGGGCGGCCAGATAACGTCGGAAGGAAGATGGCAGCTGTACACAGACATGTTGCTTCCATTGCTGCACTCCAGATGGCCATGACCATGGTGTTCCTGCTGCTGATGCTGATGCTGAAGATGTTGATGATGGCTAAAATGAGTAGGGCCGGCCATTTCGGCCTCAGATAGACCCACCCCAGATGCAGAAATCTCATCTTCTTCTTCCCCGGGAAGACGATGGAAGGTGGGATTCACAAGAGCAGCTGCCACAACGATAACGGTGGTTGCAGAGAGCAGAGACCCAATAACGGAGCCCCCAACGATGTGGCCCTGGGCGCCAGCAAGCGATACTGTAAAGGTAGGGTCGGACGGGGGAGGGAGGAAGGTGGCGGAGATGGAGAGGATCTCAAAGCGGCCAGGGAAGGTGACGGTGGCAGTGGATGCGGAGGTGGGGTGGCGGAGGGACGTTGGCGACGGTGCCGTTACCGGCGAGGACGCAGAGGCCGATGTTTCTGCGGCGAACGAAGCAGGAGATGGTGCCCACAACGTCAAGACCTGAGGGCACCTCGAGGATGTGCGGGCGCATGGAGGATTCGGTGATCTCTCGGGTTATGAAGATGGGGGGCTTGGGCTTGTTCTTGGAGCCTGGTGGTCTACCACGTGGGCGGCGGACCACCTCAATTGATCCTCCGTCGGTGCCAGTGCTCTTGGTCTTCTTGCTGCTGCTGTTGCCGCTTTCTTCTTCTTCTTCTTCCGACGTCTGGCATTCTCTTTCGTGCGTTGCTATTCCCTTCATTTCAAATTTCCAAAGAGAGAGAGAGAGAGAGGATGGAAAGGAAGAAAGAGGGGCGCCGGAGAGATTGAATAATTAATGGAGGTGGGGCTCCAGGGATGGAAGCGTGGAAGTGACTGGACGTGGTTGGTGGAACCCACAAAGAAATTAACATGCAGAATCAAATTGCACAAGGATGGATCGGAATCTATCACAGCCAATTTTGAATGAGAAATTCTTATGTATATCTCAAACTTCACTGTCCATGATAATTTTACTATCTAAATTTTTTAAAACATTTTTATTTGTTCAAACTTTAAAGTGAGGAGAACTCTAAAGTTAGTGGCACTGCATCATTGAACATGTTAATTGGAAGAAACGAATCTATTTTATATTTCTTTAGGTAATTGATTTATTGTAAATAAAAAGGGCCTCTGAACTTCCACTTAATTAACTATTTTTTAATTTAAATAGAAGCCGTCTTTGATAACATTTTTTTTATTGAAGTCCCATGTATTCAGACCTCTTAGAATACATTATAAGTCATTTGGACATGTGCAAACTTTCTTATCCACACAGGTAAAATTAGGAGAGGTGATCTTATTCATGACTTATTCTTTTATGTGATGAAATTGCCATGCATCATACAATTGAAAAAAGAGTTACAAGAATTCATTATTACTCTTTAAATTATTCTTTTAATTTCTAAATTTATATTCTTTAAAAATATGATTTGATCAATTTAAATATAATAAAATAAAGATTATTTGAACAAGTTCATTCGGTTTGATGGACTCTACACTTGCACGAGTGAACATTATATTTGACTCATATAAATAAAATATTGACTTTAGATAAAACTAATATTCATCAATCACCATGCTATTGATATAGATGTGCATATGTGATTGCCATTGAAATTTAATATAACTTTGCTTGACTAATTTGTATTGTACATACAACTAACATAGGTATTTCTTCTCCCATCTTTATTGCATTCATGTTACATTCTCCTAACCTAGATGAAACATGTATATTGTATAATAATAAGCTCTAAATGTCCATCGTAATTTATATGGGTGTAGTTCAACTGATTGTCTCTCACTTTAAAAAGTTACCTATAGAGAATTTATAATAGGTATCCCGCAATTTCTTATACATAAATTTTGCAAATATTAAAAAAAAATTATAACATGTGATTGCGAACATTAGTAGGATGATCAAGTAACCCATCCTCTTAGAAGTTTACAAGAGGATTGTGTTGAATAGCATACATTGGATAGGATTTTAAAGCAAGTCCCATCTTAAAAAATACCACAAGAGTATAATAAAAAATCTCAATTATTTACATTTAAATTTATCGTTCTCTTGCCCATTTTAATTTATTTTAAGGTTCATATCCACTTCGATACATTATTTACGACACACTCACCCTCTACAATTTCAAACATAATAAATTAAGGCGCCCCATATAGACACCTTAATTTTCTGCCTCTACATATCCGATTTCAGATTTTTTTGGTGAAATTACCATTTTCCCCTCATGTTTTTACTCATCCAAACGAATTGCCAGTTCATTTGGCATTCGTTCGGATGAATAAAGTCATCCGAACGAATGCCGAAGTGTAAATTTAGTTCATTCGAACGAATGGGCAGAACAGAGTTCATTCGTTCGAATGAAAGAGTTGGTTCATTCGAACGAATGACATTCGAGAGAAGTACTGTAAAATACCATTGCTCTTAGATAAATTCGTTCCAATGAACCAATCAGTTCATTTGAACGAATGAACTCTGTTCTGTCCATTCATTCGAATGAACTAAATTTATACTTCGACATTCGTGCGAATGACTTTATTAATTCGAATGAATACTGAATGAACTGGCAGTTTGTTCGGATGAGTAAAAACGCAAGGGTAGAATAGTAATTTCATCTGAAAATTCAAAATCAAATGTGTAGAAGTAAGAAATCTGAGTGTTTATACGTCGCACTGAAACTTTATAGTGGGATTTAAGGTGTATCAACTTCATTATTATAGTTAAAAAGTGCATCAATAATCTGATTTATAATTAAAAGATCATCACCACCGCCGCTATCAACAAACTATTTTCTCATCATTAAACAATAAGAATAGCTAAATCAAATTTAACCAATTAAACTTGAAGATAAGAATGTGCCATTCTTCCACTGATCAGTTCACCACCGCCTTACTTTGTTAGCTGACACTGGAGAATGGCAGACTGCTACGAAATGGAAATGTGGAAAGGAGAGTAGAGAGGAGAGAATGATGCAATATTTGTTTCTTTAACCCGACCGAGTCGATTGACACTGACCCTTGATGCCTTGCTTTCGGGCCCACCCACCACACACACAACTCTCTCTCTCCTCGATCTCTTTCTTCTTCGTCTCCCTATCTGTCAGTCTCTTTTTTCTCGAATTTGGCTCAAAAAGTCTTTTATTAGACCCGAGTCAATTTATGTAAAATTTAAGTTCAGATTAGCGACTTACCATCGAATTTTCTGATTTTACACATCTAATTTTAAATTTTTAGATAAAATTACTATTATATTTTTACATTTTTAATTATTCAAACAAACTGTGAGTTTATTCGACGTTAGTTCGGATGAATGAAGTCATCCAAACGAATGCCGAAGTCTGTCCATTTGTTCGAACGAACTGCACAAATATATTTTCGGCACAGTCGAGGGATATCTTTATTTGTAAAACACTTTGTTTTAAGTATTTGCGAGTGACAAAAGACCTTAAAGTGTTAAAGTATTTTTATCAAGTCATCGTAATTAGTCCGAATATTAAATTTGAGAGATTTTGGAAATACACAGTGCTTAAAAAATAACTTTCAAGTTTTAAAGGAGATTTTATTATTTAAATAATATACTATGTATTACTGTAGCATCGACAAACCGTCCGAACAACTATAATAAGTCAGTGGTTCATTCAAACGAATTTCTGCTCATTCGTTCGAATGAACTAAATTTACACTTCGTCGTTCGTTCGGATGATTTCATTCATCCGAACGAATGCCGAATGAACTGGCAGTTCGTTCGAATGAGTAAAAATGCAGGAGTATAATGGTAATTTCACCCAAAAATCTAAAATCAAGTGTGTAAAGGCAGAAAATCTGGGTGTCTATAAATCGCGCCTAAATTATTTGTATTTTGTAATCTTCAATATAAAAGAACTTGTTTTCTCTTAGAATTTTCAGTTAAGACTTTCTCCATGTTAAAAATGAGAGAAAAAAAATATAGAAAGAAAAGGGAGAGTACATATGGTTGAGAATCAATGTAATAAGTTGTTTAGAGTTGGTGGAATCGAGCAGAACGATATGTGAACATAGTATTTTAATAATTACGTAAAATCTATGTGTCGTGATGTGTTCGATACGTGTAGTTAGAGGTGAAACTTGAGTCGAGTTTTAACTAGACCCGCATGACTGTAGCCAAGAAATCAATGGATTTGGATTATCTTTTTGTATATCTCAGGTCGGATCGAATTGGATTGAGAAATCTAAATGCAATCTAACCCGACTTGAGTGCACCAAATTATAAAACAACACTTGAGTTAATTCGAATTAGACATTTGAGTCGTGTCGGTTTGAATAACTCAGATCAACGATTGGAATTGAGTTGAGTTCAATAATTTTTTACATGAGTTGACTTGAATTTATTGAAATCCGACTCAACTTCACCCGAGTTTCAGCCCTTCCTGTGGTTCTGTGATTTATTTTCTTAACCCTTCTAAAATTTCCTTTTAAGTAGAATCTGAATAGCCGGTGGCCTACGTTCTCTGTCAAATTATCCTTTTATATTTCTCTCTTTACATAGAAAAAAGGATTTAGATGTAGATAAAATGAGATCTTTTATCTTCATTCTTCTTCCAAGTGGCTCGGCGACCTTTCAAGTTTGATGAAGGGTTGATCGTCCATTTGTCGTATTTATTAACTAATAGCCAATGCATGCAGAAGATACAATTGGACTCTGTCAAGTGGGAACTGTCATCTCTTCAATGGGAAAGATGAGGGTGGCCACTCTCGCAAATATCAACAAAGAAGGCCTAATTGTAATAGAAAAATTCAAATTAATATATTAATATATTTGACTGCTTTTTTTTAATTTTTAAAAAGTTAGCTTGAAATTCAATTGATTGAGCTCACTCAGATTTAATGGTTTAAGTTTCTTTAAATTTTTAAACAATCCTTAAAACATATAAAATACAAAACTCGTGAATATTCTCAAACTTAAAAGAATATGTTAAGATTAAAATTAAGATTATCCCTAGATTTATGATAGGTTTGGTCAGATTATATTTATCTTATGATGATGTACTTGTAAAATATCTTACAAAAAAAATTATAGTCAACGTATCACAGTAATGAAAATCTCTACTTTACTTTCTAAAATTTATGTTCAATATAATAAAATATACTATTAAAGTTGAAATTAATGTTCTAGAAGATATGACTTGGTGACAAAGAGTCTTCCATGGTTTTGTGGCCGTGATTAACCCAATTAAACCACGTTGTTCGCAATTTGTCTTGCATTAACAAGTGAGATATATTTAATATTTTTTTAAGACTAAGTGTTTAGGCTTTTAGAGTAAGAGATATATTTATTATCGACAAGGTATTTTTAAAAATAAAATAGTTAAAATATGTAAATCCAATTTTATATAAAAAATTTGAGTGTCTAAAATTTTAAAATGCAACTATATATAGAGATTTAAAAAAAATTATGTTTAGAATATCTCATTTTTATGATGTCTGATAGAATCAGTAAAATTTATAAAATTCTCCAAATAATAATTAAAATGTCATGAACTCTTGTGACAGGCTAATTGAATAAAATCCAAAATTTCAACTGAGACTTTTCAGCTCGTCTTACTTGATATGATAAGGGTTTTTTTTTTTTTTTTGAATTGTTAGGAAATGTTAAAATTACTCTAACAGTAGATATTTTAGTTAAAATTTTGAAAATTTTATCACATATCAATTAAATTAATAGATGCAACTGAAATATCAACTAATAATTTTATTTCTAAAAACTAAAAAATTCTTGTTTTCTAACAAATGTTAGAAGTTTTTCTTTGAAGTCTTCTGCTTTAAATAGTGCCAGAATCAGAGTTTGTCTTGAGAGGGATAAGGTTAGACGTTCCCATCAATGAGAAGTCAAAAACCCAATAGATGATTCCTAGTCTGGACATGAGGAAAACAAAGGACTCAAAGGGGCAAGAAAAAGAAATTTGAGACCTTGTCATTAGCATTGAAGTTCTTGTTCTTGCAGAATATAATCTATTTTGGGAATAAAAAAATTTGTTACCATGAAAAGTAAAATATCGGAATTGAATGATATCGGCTGATATAATTATCTCATCTCTTTTTCTTTTAAAAATATTGGTTTTTTTTTTCTTGAATTATCATATCATCAGGTAACTTTTGAAAAAAGGGAGTTTGTTCAAGAGAGCAATTTCAAGACGTCAACTCCAAAGTCCAAACAATCTACTTTTTAACCTGTCTAAAAGTTATTTTACTCTGAGTTACAAATATCGACCAATACATATCATATCGGCCGATATATATCAGTTTTTTAAAACCGAGTAATATCGGCCGATACAATTAGTATCAGCCGTACATACCGAATATCAGCCGATATTACCGATATTCGGTCCGAAATATCGGCCACAATATCGGCCGATATTCATAAATATCGGTATTTAAATATTTTTTTTTAAAAAACACCGATACGATTTTTCACTGTTTTTTACGATTTTTCACGGTTCAAGGTTCATGGGTTTCACGGGGTCTCACGGTTTTTTGCGGTTTTTCACGGTTTTGCATGATTTTTCATGGTTTTTTCATAGTTCCGATATCGGAGGAGAGAGAAAATGCCGATATCGGGATGAGAGATAAAAATATCGGCCGATATTACTGCCGATATATCGGTTTAACCGATATTTTGACCCCTGATTTTACTAATATTTCAAAAATATTATCACTCAGTTTCTATTGTTATAGCCATAAATAAAAAATTTATAACTCAAAAACTTTCTCCAAATAAAATAAAAAAGAACTCTTGATCTGAAAGTATAACACTAATATAATGAAGTTGAAAAAACTGAACGAGGTCAGTAAGTCTTGGTCAAGCAGTACTAGTTTTGATTCATTTCATAGAGTCACTATAAGTCTAATCCAATGAACTCAAAATGGTAGTCAAGTTTTGGTATTAGAAAACGAAAAATAAATTAAGACTAAACATGGATGGAAGGAATTAAACTCACTTGGCTGTCATCATACTTCTCACAATTTATCATATTTATTGGAGATTTGTTTCATTGAACTTTTCTTGTTAAATCTAAATTTGGTTCTAATTAATTTAAATATAAATTATATATTAAAAGTTGTTATCGAGACACTTCTCTATATTGGTTATTGAAATTCATCAGTAACTTAATGGCGTATGTAGAGCTTGAGTCCGAAGTATAAACTAACCTAACATTAGTTTAAGTTTAAATGGGTCTGATTTTTTGGTATTCGTCAATTTACTTTAGAGTTTTTGATGTATTGATGAAGTTTTTAAGATCGATTTTAAAGAACATCGAATTGACAAAATAGTTTAAAGATTATATTAGGGTTAGATGCAGCATCAAAGTTACATTTTGTATGCATTGGAATGAAAAGGAAATTGCTTAGATCATTGATATCAATTCTGACTTTAATTTCTTTTCATTAAAGAAGAGTATAGTGTTGTAGAGAAGACGTAAGGTTCAGTAATTGTGAAATGAAGATTTGGTTTCCTTGATCAGAATGTCTAGAGACAGCCAAGCGTGCCACCACTCACTCTGTCTTTGTCCATGTATCTGAGCTTCCCTAGAACATAACCTACTACTCTTTAGGACTTTTTAATTCTAGTTTTTGGAAACAGACAGGCCAGTCTTTCACAAATCACTACTTTCTGCTAATTAATCCACTTTACAGATGGCATTAACTCATTCTAATCATGGTTTTGGAGAAAATTTAGAGAGACTTCTCGAGTCTTCTATTCTCTCATATTTTTTCTTGTGGAATACATAGTGAACGATAAGAATCACGAAAAAATTGAGCTCTATCTGATCATAATAATTTTGTAATTTTTAAATTTTAAAAAGTTATTGATTTTTCATAGTGTGGATTGAAGACTTTCCCTTAAATTATATCATCTATGAAATCTTCTATTCATCTCACTGAATTATATAAGAGTCATCACATGATAAATGTGAAGTTTTTCCATTTAAATGAGTTCCCAAGTCTTTCTAAAACTGCTCTAGTTTCAGACATCCTTTGAAAAATTAAAAAAAAAAATCTATTTTCATGAATACAATGAAATTCATAAGACTTGTGTTGGGATTAGAGAGAGGAACCTCGAGACTCATATTTATAATATTATAATTTCTTCCCATAAAAAATTTCAAAATAATTTATATCCCTAAAAAATTGTCGCTACATAGTTTCCTAAAATATAATTGATAAATTTAGAATTTAAGTTTTACAAAATAAAAAATAAAAAATTGAAAATTGTATATTGACGAGTGAGTTTACTAAGGGGTAGAGAGTTGGGCGATATTTTGTATGCATGGATAAATTATATCAAAATTTATCTTCATTAATTGATTAAACCGCACCAACCAAGTTATTTCTACTATTGAAGTTTGGCCTTTGACCTTTTCATTATTTTTTTATGGCTAAGGTATCCAGGCATGTCACATGTAATGGGACTGTAGATAATTTTTAACCTGACTTATTCTTGAGACATATGCAGTTCTTCCAATACCACACGCCAAGTCCACAACTACGGAGAGTGACCCATTGAAATTGAACGCAAAAATCAAACTCAAGACCCTACTTTATAAGACAAACTTTTTTACCATTAAGCCAACCCCTTAAAGTTTGACCTTTTTCATTATTGACCATCAAGTTTTGTTTGGAGCCACTTTGATGAGATAATGCCATCCCAAAAATATGAAAACTTTAACCTTAAGGGGTTGGCCCGATGGTTGAGACACAAGACTTTAGGAGTGAGGTCTTGGATTCAATCCCTATTGACTCCAATGAAGTGCCACTCTCCGCAGACTTACCCGGTATGTGCAGATTGAGGGGTTTTAATGCACCTCATAGGATTAGTTGGATACGACTCCTGTACACATCCGGAACTTAAAAAAAGGTGAAAACTCTCTCTCTCCTTCTCAAGTCTTTATCTGAAAATTTCCAAGTTGGTCACCGATCTGCATTAGGACGGATTCTTGAATGCAAAGTATGGGCACATTCATCGAATGCAAAGCAAGTTTTAGTCACAAACATAAGAAAGCTTAGGAAGAGACAGAGAAAGATGGCTACTCTTTGGTCTTTGCACAGTATACTGATAATGAGGTTTAGGGACTATATGCATGATATGATCATTGTTGATAAGGCTCTCAATGGGCAAAGGTCTTGCTAATTGCTATTTTCTTTACTTTTGTCTCTAATGAAATAGGAGGTTCATAATTAGTATCTCAAAAATCAAATCAAATTACTCAGTTTGACATAATTGGACCAGAATTGATCTCTAAAACGGTTCAATTTATTCAAAAATTACTATTATTATTATTATATTTTTCTTTTCTTCTCTTTCACTTTTTATTATATTATCATATCTGTTCTGATACTTTTAATTTGTTTCGTATTTTATTTTAAATATAACAATATATTATATTATAATAATATTATACTAACATCAGAATTCAAAATTGTTCAAACAGTTTAACTCAATTATTAAATCTAATTAAACCATTATTTAGTATTTAATGATATTTATAACCCTTAAAAAAGAAAATGGGCATATTTATATTGACTTCGACATTTCTCTGTTGACCCACATTCAATAAAGATCAAACACTGAACATTTTTGCTTTGCTGAGACTTGTGGTGGAGATTTCTACACCATGGCTTTTCTTTGGATTCTGCTTTCCTTTATAATAAATATGATAAAACACATTAAATATCCATTAATGCTTATGGGTTTATTTTTATTTTTTATTTTGGTCCTTGTAATGAAAATGAAAGTGGACTATCAACAGGCACACATAACAAAAACAGCTTTCAATGGGACCCCTCTCTATATAACCAGATTGAGGACATTCACATTCATTCTCTATAAGTTCCCTAACTTAGTAGGTGGGATCTACATAAGATATAGGAAACTCTATATTTGAGAAGAAAGTGTTTCAATTATTAGTGGGAATCTCGGTAAAAACAGAGTTTTAGTGTTTATTTTGTTTGATCTGATGTAAAGAGGATGGTGTGAAATAGTTCATGTATAAAGTTTTATTTTCATCTGATAGATCTTATCTATTGATTTTTAAACTTTTAAAAATAAATGCTCAATACTCATCAAAATTTAAAGACCGAGATTGTATGGCTCGAATTATCAATTGATAGTAAAATTTTGTATACTATATCCATATAATCACTTATCAAATGAACTTAAATTTGTGACATCTATAATTAATCTAATGACATATCTTATTAGTTTGTCTCGCTAGCCCTAACTCATTTGAGAATTGGGATGGTATTGCCAAAATCCCTACTCTTTTTTCTTTTTTTTTTAATTTACGTCTGGGAAACCGCATGAAACCCAACGTAAAACATTCAAAAAGTTGAAATTGCAGTAAATTAGAGTGCACGAGAGAAGCCCTCTTATATAGATAATAAGGATGTTTAAAATAGATGTTATTTTTAAAAGTAAAAATAGATTTTACTAAATCATACTAAACATATCATCTTACCTCTTAAATTTTTGAGATTTAAGATTATTACCATTAAGCTAATGCGTATTCCTCTAATACTTGATTTAGCAAAAACCTTGACTGCCCACCCACTATTGGATGGATTGAAATTAGGGAACATTACTCTGCTGTTTTAGAATACTTTGAAAGACCAATGTGCTCTCTCTTGTAATGGATTATTATAATGTCTATAGAGGTTTGAAGATGGCATAAATGTAACATTATATAATATTACAATTTGGGTAAATGTTATTTTGTGAAAACTAAATGGTTCAAATGTTGTCTGAATGTAAGCATCTCACTTGCTAACGAGTAACAACACAGAAATTTGAATCAGACCACTCTCATGCACTGTTGCATCACATGTTCAGGCAACTGATCTAATGATAGTAAGTTTACATGATTTGCAGTCAATTACTTAGATTGTTGTAATCTCAAAGGGTTAGTGTGTTGGACAGGAATTCGTCTCAGAAACAATAGTCCTAAGTTCGAATCTGATCTCACTCCAAAGAGTCACTCTCTACAATTTTATCTAATGTGTGTACGTAGAGAAGTTTACACAGGCTCCTGGGACTAATCAGGTACTCTGAAAAACCTCGAACACTTCAATCATTAAATAATAATAACTAGAATGTTTGATCTAATTGAAATATGATATTTGAGTAGCTTTGTATACATTGATTTTCAAGACAAAGATAGATTCCATTTTCAGTGGCAAATTTACATGAATTGAATTGGTTGAAGTGAGATGAGTGTGTGGTTGAATATTTTAGTATGTAAACACAATGGTAGCCATGGATAAGATGAAGAAAAGAATGAGAAGTGAGCTGGGCCCCACTATGGTGAATTTGGGGTTAGGCAACAAAATGGGATTCACTGTAGGAGAGAGTACGGAGGGGATCGGGAATGGAATGGATTTGGTTAACTGGAGCGCCTTTGCACCCGTCTTCTACCCCCACCTTTTGACTCTTCATCTGAATCTGAACTTATGGCTGATTTAGAGCCCGACTTAAATTTAGATTTGTGATTATATTTGTATTTGTTTGGAGGATGCTCGTCACTGTTACCACCATTAACTCATCTTGCAGTTATGTCCAGGACCGGTCTTGAAATTTTCATGAGCCCTAGGCCTTAGAAAAAGTGCATGGTGGAGGGCCCTACGCCATTGGTCAAATTGGAGGGCCCTAGGTGAAAGTCGATTTAGCCTTAAGCCAGGACTGGCCCTGGTTATGTCTATCATCATTATTACCGCCTTTGCGTATCTATTTGTGACCTAGTTTAAGTCATTGTAGGTTGGATATAATCGTTGTGTCAAAGATGAGTTCCATTTTTATGCGAATCTATCTGTTTTCTATCTGAACTTTGTTTGCTCCAAATCTGTTTACCTTTGTCTTCGATCATGGTTTTAGCAATTGATCATCCAGATTTGTTGATCTCATTGACCAAAATGGTGATCTCTGTCTGCTTTTGTTCATCTGCAGTTTGTTCTATACATGTGGTACATTGGTTTTGTCATTGACTTGACATTACATTGCAACAATTGATCTGTTTCTGCTCCATCAGATGCCGTCTTCCGACTATTAAATCATCAAATAAGTTCAAACTCAAGTGAAACCCACTTGAGTTTGAGTGGAGGTATTAAGATATGTTAAGATTTATTAAGATATATATTTGATTATGTGGTTGATATTATGTTGTAGTCGATTGTAATAGATTACGATGAATATCTCTAGAAAAGTAATTTTTTGATATACTTTATATTTGAATCTTATTCAATGGAATAAAACAAAGAGAAATATTACGTGAATTTTATAATTGATTGTGATTAGGTTATAATTGATTGTAATAGATTGTGATTAGATTATATTTTTTATATCCTGAAGCTCATTTGGAAAATTATAATCCCCTTTTTCAAATTAGTTAAGATACCCAATAAATGACTTACCACATTAACAAAGAGTATATGTATAACATTAGTAGATATAAAAGCTTATGACATAAAGCAACCCCTTCTCCTTCCCCAAGCGAAGGCATCCAAGAGGAGCTAGATGATGTTACTGGTTGGTAGTGAGAGGACTCTTAGTACCCGCATACCCAAATGGGGGCGCTTATTAGATTAAAATTTTATTTTGTTTCTTGCTCTCCCTTAGCAGCGGGAAAGAAGTCTATCTATCTGCCTAGCTTTGATAGATTTCCTCCAATGCAATCCACAAACTGAAATTCCACGAATCCCTTAGTGGATAAGTCCGACGGCTCAACGGCAGTGAGGAATTGAGTTTTTTGTCCGGTGGTCCATCTTCACAAAAAGTGAACGAGGCTATGCGATTGCAAGCAAACGGTGACAATCGAAATGGCCAATGAAGCTTTCATTAACATTAATCAAGTCAAATAAGTGAGAAGCTGTTCACATAGTAACTCTAGTATGGAGGAATTCGGGAGCTCAGGCATGAATGGTAGGAAACTATGCGGATAATTGTCTCTAAATCAGTACATGTGGGGTTTTCTTAAATAATAAAAAGCATATTTAGATGTTTTTAATACAGAATTTTCTAATTAATGTACAAAACCTCTACAGATAAACATATGTTTGATATGTCCGTAAAGAACATATATTTGTGTTTTATAGAGTTGTTTGTCCTTAAGGATTTAAGTTTCTCATTAAATTTGGCTAAGAATCATCTAAATCAATCATAAACGAACAGAAACACATAAATTGCCTACTGGACCACCATGGCCTAAAAATTTAAACCTATATAAAGCCTGGATAAGTCTACGGGAAGTAGCCCTTCATTGGTGTTGAGCGTAGATCGAATTCAAGACCTCTCTTCATGAAAGGAGCTTCTTGACCGTCAAGCCAACTCCTAAATCAAATTTTGAGCCAATATACATTAAATTCAGACACAATCCTAGGAAAACAATGAAAAAAAATAGAAGAAATTAGAGAAAAATGGATAAGAATTTCACCTAAGGGAAATCATGGCTTTAGTCTATAAAGACTTAGGTTACACTCAATATGAAAAATAATAACAGTAATTGAAAAATAAATCTCCTTAACATTATAATTATTTACAAAATCCTTATTAAACTAGGATGGTATCTAATTCAGCCAGCCAGACTGAAATACTGGTATAGGACTTAGCACCGCTGCTTGCAAATCCTAGTCCTAACCTCTTACAGATCACTTTTGAAGGGTTATTAGCTTGCCGACTTCCCAGAAAGAAAGAAATACATAATGGAAGAAGAATCTCCCCGTACCCAAAAGCTGATTTCTATTAAAAAATTACATACAGGGCCCTTATTTCCTCTTAAGTATTTACCGTATCAACAAACTGTTTGGACTAGCTCTTTCTTAGATTTTCTACATAATAGACTTGACTTTACATCTCAAAGATCAACCATCATCATAGCCATTTTCCCATCTTACATCACAAGATCCAAACCAACCAAACAATTCCCAGTCAGTCTCTTACTACTGGTGTGGTTTGTTAACTTCCTACACTGTTTGGCTGTGTCAGAATACAAAGGAGAGCTTTCTTTACCCATAAAAACTTCCTCTCTTTTGTTCTGTACAGACCACCCCATCGCGACCCTGTGCCTCTTCCAAGTCCATGTGGTAGTATTTTCCCTTATCATTAAGGACACCATCTGGGCTAGCAGAAGTGACACTGAAAGTGGAAGGCGATGACCAAACATCACAGTCCTCCCACCTTCTTGGCTGTGTCAGAATACAAAGGAGAGCTTTCTTTACCCATAAAAACTTCCTCTCTTTTGTTCTGTACAGACCACCCCATCGCGATCCAGTTAGCCTCTTCCAAGTCCATGTGGTAGTATTTTCCCTTATCATTAAGGACACCATCTGGGCTAGCAGAACTGACACTGAAAGTGGAAGGCGATGACCAAACATCACCGTCCTCTCACCTTCTTGGGGGACTGTTCCAGCTGAAACGGCCTGAATCGCCAAATATGTATTCAGAGTACTCATCTGTACTAGTTGAGTACCTGGTGCTCTCAGTACTGCACGATGCTTCATCTGAGCAGCTGAATAGGGAAGAGCTGTCACTGGATGCATCTGCATTTGTGATTCCATGCCTCCTTGGAATCCTCTGATTGAAAAGACCAAAAGTTTCAAAATTGGTGTGCCCATCTGGACCCATCCGATTGGGATAGTCTTCAGACCACTGAGGAGCTACTGGAGGCTTGGCATATGATCTTGAAGAACTTAATCTTTCATTGATAATATTATCTTTATAATGCCGGAAGGGGATGGATTCTGTGCATCTGTTGCTTCTAGTTTTGGCATAATCATAAGCCATAATATTCCTCAACAAGCTTGGAGCACATGGAGAGCACCTATCACGAAGAGAAAATTGTTTATATGGAGCAATCCTAATGGAAACAAAATTAGATGCAAGCAGAATAAAGTAACCAGTTACCTTGAATAAAGGAGCATGTATGCTTTTTTTGATAAGACCCTATCAAGCTTCACAGGCTTTACCTACATGCCCCATGACCAGCACTCACCATCAAAAAGCTTGCAAGTTATGCTACTCATGGTTTCAATTATCTATAGCACTCATGAAAAGCAGAGAACATGAATCCATAAAGCCTTCTCTGCCACTGATTGTAGATCCAAAACTAGATAAGAAGCAGCAGTTACTAGTTTGAATACCTGAAATGCAGGTTATAGTTTGAAAACCCCAATTTACACTCCCAAGACTAAAAGACTTTCATAGGGCTATTGTATTTTAGCATGTAACAGCAATATATGAAATTTCTATTATTTTTTTAAAGATAATATCAAATTAAAAATAGTAGTAAAATATTGTGCAATGAAGCCCATTAAGTTAGGTGGGTTTATAATCCAGAGAGAACCCTCTTTAACATTGAAAGGATAATACTTGACAGAGTCATCACGAGTCAACTTGAATCACCCAGCCTTGACCAAGTTTTCTCATTGTTTCTTGTTCTCATAATAGTTGATCAAGTTCCAGTTGAAGTAAACTAGGAGTATGAATAGAGAAACAGGAATGAATATAGCAAAATCCAAACAAAAAAGAAGGTTCTAAAATGAGAGAGTCAGTAGGTAGAGTAGATATACCATGCTGTCGTCAATCTTAAACCATTTTCCTTGGATATTCTTCACATAACATACATAGTGGCCAGAAAATGCCGCATTCATAACATCCAAATGAACCACTACTGCATAGAGACTGTATACAGGAGATTTGTCATGGGAGCTACTCATATATGGAGCCAAATTTAGGACCTCTGGAAACCGGACTGACTTGTTGAGTTTCCCAAATTTACCAGACTGCAACAGGCATGGCAGAGCAAGTATTAGCATTAAATAACAATGAGATGCACAATCTTATCCTCCTTTTGAGAAGTCACCTGGAATCTCTTTAAAGCAATTGTAAGGATATTAGGTGCCTCCAGTACAGCCAGCTTCTTTTTGGCTTTCTCATAGGATTTGCATCTATTACAGAAAAAAGAAAGCAGGAAGTGACAAGTCAAAACTTACAAAGGTAGAAAGGCTGAGTGGATCAGAACCCATTGTTTTGATGAAAAAGCACCCAAACAAAATTAGATCAGTTGGTGCGTTTGTTTGAAATAAAGGTTTATATTTGAAGTGGATTGGGCGACACTTCGATGATGGTTATTATTCAAAGGATAATTAACCATGTATCAAGCTCAAATTTTTCATCATTTTGTCATGGAATGGAATGTGCTGATTCAAGCCATGTCTCCTGAATGAATTCAAGTTAGAATTAAAGAATTGACATTTCTCCTTACAAAAGCAACTCTTTTGAATGGCTTAAATATGGCTTCAAAAGAAATTCTCATGTGAACCATTTCATGGCTACCAAAGACACCTTTTTCAGGAATGATGTCACATCAATACCCATTCCTCTCCATTCTTTTGAAACCAGTCACCAAATAGGCTATTAGGAGTTTAAGGTAGCATCAATTCTCCAATCTCCATCAACTGGAAAACAAGTAGCCATTTTTTTATGCTCCATAAGCATCAAGTGATGATGGGAAAGAGTCCATCCCCATGGATATGGTAAATAAGTGTACCAGCTGCCCCAAAAATAATCCATCATTGGCATCAAAGCTAATAAAATTTGATCATATCAAAAGCTACATTCTGTGACACGAATAGGACAATGATTAGCCATGATCACTTTTTTGGTCTGTTTTCCTTCAAAATTTATGTGGCACCCTATGACTTTGAGAGGTACACTGAAAAAAATGTGCTTAAATTTGGAGAAAATCAAAGATCATTTAAGGTTTATTAAATTAGAAAATCTGTGCCTGATTGAATCACTCTTTAGAGTATATAAGGCCTCAAAGTTCAATAGTACATAAGGCTGCAATTTGATCAAGTTTATGGGCGTTAATCAGGCATGGAATCTAATTGCTTAGAGAAGGTAGTGGGTGTGAGAGGGACAATGGGTGCAAATGAGGTCCAGGGTGGGCCACAAGAAGGTCCGTGCAGTCTTATGCTGCAGTATTTTATGTAGGTAAAACTTCAGTAAGCCCCAAAAAATGGGGTTTATGGTACATCCTATTTTTATACTGTACGGGGCCCACATATTATGAAACCAAACTGTCAAACACATTTATAACCCCATGAATTATCATATGTCCATACTTGAAACTGATCACAATGACATGCCCTTGGATTAGGCCATAAAAAATAGTGAACCCTAAAATAACTTTGAATGTGGGCTTTATAAGTCATAGTTAGGGCCTTTACATGCTTCTTTTAGCATAGGCATTAGCCACATGAATAATTTCTATTCCCACTTTCTCCCATGGTCAGAACACATCCACATGAGCTCCACAGAGGAGTGTAATGTTCTTAATGTAGGTTCTTGTATTTGAATTTTATTAAGAACTAAACCTCCAACATCAACAATCAAATTTGTCCTGTTGATCACTGATTGAAACTTGCACATTCAAGTAACAGGTAGAATGTATACATAGGGTTGGTGTTTTTTTTTTTTTTTTTGGAATGCAAATATCCAGCATCGAAGCATGTCAACATGATCTTAACATTTTAAGAAGCAAAAGTCTAGGGTTCCACAAAAAAAAAGGAAAGATGAATTATATCCCTTTCTGAAATCTGAGGAAATTAGTCTGACCTCTACTTACACTATCGCATTATAAAGAGCTAAGATTGCCAAAGCATTTCAGGGTGGCAATTGGACAAAAAGAGTCAAAGGTCAAATTGGGTCACCTGTATCTAATAAATTAATACTAGACTTTTTCCTGACCAAACACAGCCGATCTGAACTTCAATTACTCAACTCAACCCATATTTTTATAAAAAAAAATAGATAAAAATCAAAATTTAAATAAAATTTATTTATTATAGAAAATGAATAAGATCTAGGCTTTCCTTTCTATTAGGGGCATTGGGCTATGAGAAATGGAGACCCAAACCCAGAGTTTTTCAGGCCAGTTCTCATTGGTTTCGCAGATCAGGTCAAGAATTGCCCCCCTGGGGCCATTAGTGCTCCAAGGAACATAATTTAAAGATGACTTCACTAGTTCCAGTAGCATTGTTGAAGTCCTTTGAATTTTTTTTCCTTGAGAATTAAAATGGGAGGCATTGATTACCCACTGACTCTTTTTCTATAAAATTACCACTTTCATTGTTATTGCAGTATAAATCTTGAAACCGAAGTCCAAAATGTGAAAAAGCTAACCTGCAGCATTGGTACTTGTTATCTCCATCCAAGATTTCAGTTGCTGTAAATCGTGCTAGAGCTTCCTCCAAAGTCCCAATGTCCCCATGTATCTCAACAGTAAGATCCATCATCCGCTCATGCCGCTCTGACTTTCCGTGGCACTTCATACATTTTATCTACATTATTAAGTCAAAAAATCTACCTGTTATTAATATCCATCAATTGAATGCACATCACAGAATCATGAAAAACAGAAAATAAAAGCTAAATTTTGTAAAACTCATCACTTGAACATGCAAGAACCTTTGATCGAAGGTAACCACCAAAAATCAGTTGTATAAGAGTAGTTTCCTCAGTCATTGGGTCCACATTTAAGCCAGCTTCCCTAAGGCACACAAACTGCATTGCATCAATAGCATACCTGCTCAAATTCATCAATGGAATTACATTATTTTCATCGATGAGGATCACATCTTTTCAACCAGTATAAACTGCATTTAGTTAGTACAGAAATCATTTTATTATTTTTATTTTTAAATAAAATTTGTACAGCTGAAACTCATACCTTAAAAATTCATGGGCATCTTCTTCCCTCCCGGGACCTAGATGACTTCCAATGCTTTTTATTTGGGAAAGTATCCCAATTGGAGATATGGGAGACCTCCCTTTCCTTACTGTCAATACAAGACTTTCAAGCTCACAAGTGAAGCACCACTCTTTCTTTGGGCCTGACAAATTACAAGAAAAGGTGTCATCAGAAGAAAAGTATGCAAAATACTCAGAAAAGAAAGTAAGTGAAAAGAAGAGAAAAGGATCAAGAACCGAGACATGCATGCTTTTGTATGGAGTCCTTGAAGAAGATAAGCAGTGAGCGGGCTGAGTAAAAGCCAAGCACTGAAGCACAGCATTAGCATAACAGCTGCAAAAAGTTAAATGCGGATATATATATGTTAAGACACCTCTTACCCAGAAAAACAACATTATGGTAAGCCAGTATTCATAGAAAATAAAGAACTTCAGTAAAGTATGGCATAATTGTCAATCAATCATCCTAACGTCAAAGCTCATATGAAGTAATTTGTTGAGGAATTAGAATGGAAATTCAAGGTCCTGCCTCCCATGCTCTGCATTCCTGACACCTCAACAGCTTTATAGCTAGGAGCAACCAGATACAAGGATGGATAACAAGTTAGCATATTTCATTTTAAACCATCCATTTCGCCATCATAGGCCCACTGAATCAAGCCATACGAGAAAATGAGGCATTACAAAACATTTTCTTGTATAAGATAGGTCCAAACAAATAAATATAAGCATCTTTTAAAATTTTAAAATGGCTGAATATGGAACTCTGCTGCCTACTCCACAAAAACATCATGACCGAATTTTGCTTCTAAAAAGGAAAAAGATGTTAAGGATAACAAGCAAACAAAAAAAAATTGTGTACATATGTAGGATTAGGAATCTTCTCTTAATTTGCAAATAATAATGGTTCTTCATAAACTTTATTTTTAGCATCAATTTTAAGTAACAATAGCAGAAATTTCAGAAATGAAGTTTAAATTTAAAATTCTCCATATCAACAGTTCTGTACAATGAAACCCAATGACATGTTGCCAAGACACTATGAATCAGTAAAGGGACATTTGCATATTTCTAAGTTTGCATGGAAAACAAGGTTTTCATGGATAAGCACTTTCAGGACAATATAGAGTTAGAATCACCTTTCCATGTCCTCCAATTTTCTTATGTTTGTGTTTGGGGATGGAATCCTATCAATTTCTGCTTATTTTCCATGTCAAAAAATTTCATTTTTTGCTTGTGCAATGTAAGAAAAATGGTTGGAAAGGTTATCTTGGCAATGGATCGGGTTCGAGCTGAGTCTAGTCAACCTTTATCCACCCTTGAACCTATTCTCCTCTTAGGGCTGCAACTCAGGCAAGATGGGTTGGGTTTTGGATCTACTCAAACCCAGGTCGAGTCGCAATTAAAGGGCTCAACCTAAGCCCGGGCCTGGGTTAACACAAATTAGTCAAACTCGAGCTCAAACCAAATTGTATTTGTAGGACCCAAGCCCTATTTCAAGTCTGAAAGGTATAAATTATTCTATTAAAATTTAAAATATATATTACATAATTTTTTTTTTTTTGTACAAAATATTAATAAAAGCAAATAAGATTTTATAAATTATTGCTCAAATTTGGACTTTTGAGCCAAACTCGGGGTTTCATGTACTAGGCCTGGCCCAACTCGAATTTTAATTCAAGCATTACAATTTTAGGCCATAAAGTGGGCCCAACCTGAGCCTGAATCAACCCTAACCCAAAATTTCAAAGTGACTCCAAAGATAAACCAATCAACCCAACTCAATCCATTTACCAATTTATAAAGGGTTGGAAAAACCTTTTCTCACGCAAGCTTAAAAGAGATTTTCTTAAGTGGGACCATAGGAAAATAAAAAGCTACACTTTCATTGAAAAGCGTGGGGTCAGAAACACTTTAAAATGAAAATAGAGAATAGGCAAATTTAAGAAAAGAAAGTTGGGGTTAGAAAATGACTTCATCTTCAATTGAAGGAAAACATACCCTAAGGGAGCCAAACAATAAGTATGATTCATTTCAATGAGTGTAGGAGCACATGAATCGACTTAAAACAGTAGCAATGCCTTGAACAGAACCAATATGGAGCAACCATAGGTCTGTTGCATCAATTGAGAAAATTCAGCCTGACTTTGACACCAAAAGGCTCAAATAAGATCTTAGTTCTCAAATACAGAATATTGTTGTCAGGCACAACTGATGTCTGGTCAATGATAAAAGCAGAAAGATATAAACATGCTAAAGAAAACAGCAGCAGATACACTTTACCTATTTCCACAGTTTGTAAGACCACATGGCTGCAGTTCAACCTTGTCCCAGTTGTAAAGCTTGACAAACTGATCATACGGAAAGAGCATCTGCAAGGTAGAAAGAGGATCAATAAACAAAAACCTGAAAATTCCTGATAAGCAAACTCTTAGAGAATGATATTTGCTATTGGTCATTTTTCTACTCCCAAAAATGATAAGAGATGAGATAGACCTTGTAATTGTATTTGCCAAAGATGTCATGGCCATATCCTAATGGTCGGTGCTTTGAAAATTTTGATGATCTGAGCTGCTGAACAACTTTCCGCATGGACGTCTTTAATCCATGAGCACCATTCAGCACAGAACTTGCCGTTTCAGGTAGACCAATGCGCATTATTTGAACATTATCAGCCTTCGAAGAAATGATTCTTGGAATGGCCTGTCCTCTACTTGAAGATGGACAATCATCTGAAGGACTAATTGATAAAGATCTCCTGGATTTACGTAGCTGCTCATTACTCCTATCTGTAGCCACAGTCGATGACCTTTCACAGCTCAACAATGGTGGGCTATCAGGTGTTGTCATTTCTGTAGTAGCTAAAAACTTGGATGGAGAAGTTCCAAGGGAAGGAGTCTTCTTAGAGATTAATCGGTGTGCATAATCAGAAATGCAGTTATTGAGACTTGAATTTGGTGAATATGCAGAAGAAACATTCTTGTTGGAAAAGTTCAATGAGAATTGGAAATCAGACAGAATGGCATCACCATCATGACCGGCTTCCTGGTATCCACTGGAGATAAGAGTTGCATCAACACTTTCAGACGGGATTCTAGATGGCTCAGAAATTGCATGCTCATGTGAGCTCTGGAAACTCAAACATGAAGAATCACTTGATCCACAGTCAACTTCTGCATTACTTTTACTGGGTGTTCTCTTCTTTAACCTACTTGAAAAGGGTATACTAATTACAGGGTGGGTGAAACAAGAAAAGTCAGGAGGTGTTGATTTTCTAAGTCTTTATAACACTAGCATCAGCTGACATATTGAGGGTATCATCGGCAATATCATCTGATAGTCTATTCAACTTGGAAGGAGTACTTGAACCTGAAATTTCAGTAACAGAAACACTAAGCGATGGATCTGGATGTATGATGGATGTTGAGAACTCAGTGACGGATGAGGCATTGTCACTGGAAAAAATAGATTCTTGAATACTTGCTGGAGGCTTAGCTTCAGCACCATCCTTTCTGCCAAGATCTTCAGAAGAACAACTAAAGGTAGATGATGCAGGTATCTCTGGAAACCTTTTAGTAGGATTGGCATGCCAATCGTCATCAATCTCCAAACTGTTGCCTCTGAAGTCATAGCGTTCAGCTTGCTGTGTTGACTAAACATGAATCACTTGCTTTGCCACTAAACTTGTCTGAGACAGCTGGAGGGTGGCATTCTTCCTTGTGACCTTGTCTCCAGTGAATAATCTGACATTTACCAGAGCTGCAATAATGTAATTCAGAAACTGTAAGACAGGCTTGTGTAGGAAAAATATGTATGGTAATCAATAACTTTCGTTTTTAATCAGTATCTGACTGTGGTATTAATTGAATCCATAATATGTTGTTAACATTTAACGACCAAGTAATATGAAAAACAGTTAATAATGTGTTTCTTAGCAGCTACTAATTAAGAATCTTTAATGCTTTTATGTTGACTTTTATAGCCATTAATTAAAACTGTGTTGGTTGGACCTTCTAGATTTGCTCTCTCAAGAAAAAAAAGGGTTCCAGGTTTGTTCCAATATCCTACAGATACACATGTAAAGGCTTAGATTAATGTATTTCATATTTCATTTCTATATCAGATGAGTAAGCTTATAAGCGTAGAAAAGAAGCCTGGCATTTCTTGAAATATAAAAGTAAATCTCCCAAATGTATCCCCTAATATGGATCTAATATAGTAAATGATAAGTCGTGTTTAGGCAAAAAACAAAGGATGTGCATCTGGCGGCATGCCATTTAGAGAGTAAAGGAAAAAAAATTCCTAGTTGTCCGGTTTCTTCCTTGGTAAAGTTCCTAAGATCATTGTCATCTTCAATATCATCAAAGTCATTTCTCCCATCTAGCTGAAATTTTCTCCAATCACAAATCGGGAAGGAGCCAAACAAAGCCCCAATTGTTAGCTTTGCTCAATCTTGTAGAGACTGGTGATGGGGTGAAACCAAGACATATTGCAGTACCAGGCCTCTTGAGCCTAGTAATGGAATGTCAAAAAGAAGATGATAGCCAGACAAGTACATGCACAAGCACTCGCATATAGAAATCATTAGCAAGTGTGAGCCCCAAGATTGATTAGTTGCATGGACAATCAATTCCATTACTATTTTTTCAATGCAAGGTTTGTAGGCCCACTACTTAAGCATCATCTATATCATTTAAAATTTTGAAAACTAAAATCCATCTAAAACAACATATCCAATTACTCAATTAGTCAAGCTCCTCAAGCAGCAATTTCAGTGGGATTATCAGACACCCTCTAATCACAAGGATTTCTCGATATGAATTTCATTTAAACTAACAAAATCTTCAATTAATACCCAAGCACAACAGGCCGCAACATCAATGATATTATAATAGAATCACAACACAAATACCAGCAATTCAACACGAGTCAGCATGAAGTTACACAAATACCCTGCCTAATTCATTAAATCTCGTTGAAGAGTAATTTAACGAACAAGATAAACCGAAGTCACACTACAAAACACAACTCCAATCCCCTACCCAAACTTCCCAAATTTTTTTTATGAATTCTAATCAGATTTTGAATTGCTTAGAATAAACGTATAAGCTTCGACTTCACCAGCATTGTCAGATACCATCCAATCAGAATGTTCAAAAGTAACTCCCAGACTAAAAATGTTTTAACCTGAATGCCAGCAGGACACAGAATCACAAAATTTGAACGTAACTTGTAAATCAAACTATATACATGTCCTCCTCTAATTCTTCAAAGATCTATTTCCTTGCACATTATAATTATAGCAACACAGAGAGAGGGAGACACCTTAAAACGACACAGCACAGTATTGTAATCTCCAAATCCACATTGCAACTTCACTCATCACCACACAAACTCATTAATTGGAATCAGATTCACTAAAATAACAACTTCGGAACTCCAACTAGAGAAATTCAAAAACCAACGAAAAAAAAAGAAGTGGAAATGCAGCTTACCAGTAGCGGACCGCCTTGCAGCTGGAGCAGCGGGTGGTGGTGGGACAGTAGCACACAGCGCAGAGCTGCTGGACAGCGGGTGCGCCTCCGTAGCAAACAGAGACTTCGATCTCCGCTCGGGCAGCTTCCTGTGAGGCGAGAAAGGCAAGACGCCGGATTTCTGCCTTGCGGGCAGTGGCGATCCTCCATCTGCGGCGGATGGAGAAGGAAACGAAAAGGAAGGGAACGAGGAGAGAGAGGAGGAGCAAAAGCAGGCCGGAAAACCCAATGTCCCCACAAATGAAGTGCATTTATCCGACCCAAAACCACAAGTTGAGAGTGTAGGAGTACGGTAGCTCGCGCGAGTACACATAGGATTGGATGGTTCAGCTGGCAGCAATCATCCTCAGTTATCAGTAGCAGTTGGTGGGGGTGAAACGGTGGCGAATGCAGAAGGAAAGATTGGAAGAAGGCAGAAATTTGGGGTGTTTGGAGGAGTGAAAAAGGAGGAAAGGAATTGAAATGAGTAGAAAAGCAGATTCCCAAAACGGTACAAAACGGATTTTCAATGGTGGTGATGATGACGGTGAAAGGGAGAAATGGATGACACTGCATGGGCATGGGAATCTCCCTATCTTGTCTTCACCTGACACGTGGGATTTACAAAAATTTACTCGCTCTACTTCATATTACGAATTTTGGATGTATTAAATAAGATAAAGTCAGTCATTTTAAAATTTATAATCCTCTGATCTCATATAAAATTAAAATTAAATAGATTGTTTAAATAAGTTATCTATCTCCCTACCATTTCGTCAAATTGTTAAAAAAGTTTGAAGAGTAATATTAATTCCTCCTTTCTATAAAATAATTATTTTGTTTTTTGTGAGCTAATTACTTCTAGAGCACACTAAAATTAAGTCGTGGGAACTCGAATCCATAACCTCCCATTTTATGAGACGAAAGACGATCAGTTATAGTGAAATCAATTATGATACAAAAAAAATTAGTGATCAAATTTTCTCTCATGAAGAATTGACATGACGGTCAAGATACTCACTTTATAAACTTCCCATTTACGTTCAATTTTAAGGGACTGCATTTTATAAAAATAACTAGGTCATGTTAAAGAAAGGAAAGAGAATTCAAAGATGTACAATTTGGTGAGTTCAATTATTGATGGGGTTTTAGAAATTCTCACTTTTTAAGGTTGGGATTATCTTACCGGTGACGAACACTAAAGAGTGAGAGTGAGACACATTTTATGACAAAATAATTAAATGAAATATTATATAGATTATAAAATTATTAAAGAAAGTTAAGTTTATTTAATAATTTTGGATAATAACTTTTAATATCAAAATAAAATTATTTAATAAATATTTTTATCTATATGCTCATAATTAAATCTAAATTTTAAAGAAACTAAAAATATTTGCTTTTGCAGGTATAAAATTCTAGGCGCTCCCTCAGAACAGAGGAGAGGTTGGTTTAAATACTCTACATCTATACTTATAAATATTCAATTTAAATGAATGAATATTTGTGTAAGTTTAAAGATTATAATGATTAAATAAAGATTTAAGTCCAAATTCAATTAAATAATAGTGTAGTTTAAATAAACGTAAAAAATTTAATATAAAGAACAAAACTATTAAATTAGATTAACTGTCATAACATCTAATCAAATCATATGGATCTAACCCTAACGTAGTTTTTAAAAAAAAATATATATTTTTTCCTCTAAAGGAAGACGAGAGTATCAAACACTTAAGTGGGACGTTAAGGAGAGAAAGAAAGGGAGAAGGACCTGATAAAATAAATTTTGTCCAATCGTTGTTGCAGTGGAGCTTTTGGTAAACCGCGGGCTACGTATATTGTGTAGACCTTGATTCGCTGAAGGTGTGTGGCCCTCGTACTACTACGCGGTTACATGGGTAGGTAGAGGAGTACCATACAATTTTATTATTCTAAATTCTAATTTGCAGCAGAACGCAGAAGAAAGGTATTTTTTCGAATCTGGCAGATGTGTGATTAAGAAAGACTGGATTACTACAGTGATGTGGGCAGGGGGGGGTTAAATCTTGTTATTGGTTGAGAAATTTTTCGATCTTATTTTTTTATAAAAAGAAATTATTTTTATCGAGCAATATCTCAAATCTCGGTTGATACATATCGTATGATCAAGATATCAAGATTTTAAAAACCTAAATATACATATCGGCCTAAATTTGTTTATTTTGTTTAGACGTTTCGCCGGTGTCAACTTCAAGTATTGGGTCAAATATACTCAAATATAACCATGGGTTAGTTTCACTTAAAAGTATAATATAATAATAATTTGAAAATTGTGACTTAGTGTCCCTATAGCATCGTGCCACCTCCAAGTATAGAAGGAGTCATGAATATTTTAAAAATTAAAGGGAAAAACTAATCTCATTAGCCAATGTTAGTGTTGTTAATAAATGGAGTCATTATGATAAATAGTTAAGCTAGTGTCTTTATAAATTCAAGAGCAAAAATGTAATGGATGCCAAAATTTGAAAAAGAAAATAATGGCTCTTGGATCATAAAATTGGCTAATATGTAATGTCTCTGCACTAATGTAATCAAACTCAGCTACGTCACTGTAGATAGGCTCGTTGCATTAGAGCATATGGGCTGAATTTATCAACTCAGTAGAATTTCGATTTGAACTAGTAAACGAGTTTTATCAAATTTTTCTAAGTTAAAAGTTAAAAAATTAACCTAACTTGTTAAGTTTAAGTTTCAAGGTTTTTTTTTTTAATACGAATAACTCTAAAACGCCGTCTATCTTCAAGTGAAGGTGATGGGTAAAGATAAAGATCTGGATGCATACAATCCTTTGCAAACCATGACCTATGGACATTGAATGAGTATATGACTCAAATCTAAGACTCTAGTTCCTAAATAAAAATGCATGTCAATTTTAAATTATTTTTTTATGATAATAAAAACAATTGTAACCTTTTCTTACATCTAATATACCTTCATATAGCACCAAAACAATAGTGATGGCATTTGGATCATGACTATGCTAATTCAATGTTGTTTTGAATAATAATATGGCTGGAATCTATTATCTTAATATTTTGGCCCCAAATACTTAAAATATTAATTGATATTTGTCATTTTTTATTTTTTTTTTAGCAGTCAAAAACAGATTCATTAAAAAGAGAGAAATAGTATAGAGAAAGTCTAAAAGGGATAGACCAAAAGAAAACAAGAGAAACAACAAGCAGAAAACAAGAAGTAGAATTAAATAAGGAAAACGCCCACCCAATATTTATCGTATTTTTCAATTATTAATTATATGCTAATGCATGTAAGTATGTAACACTTGATACTAAAACATGTATAATGATAAATGATCAGGTCTAAGAGAACTAATTGTATGATAAAGTTAGGTCTTGTATATCCATCATTTATTGATTATATTTGAAATTTTAAAATTACAAGAGAAAAGATATAGGAGAAAAGATTTTAACCATAATTTTTAAAATTTCAAATGAAAAATTGTTATATTTTAGCCTGAAAATTTCAGACATTCTTTTCTTTTTAGAATTTAAGTGCAACATTTTATAATTTTCATTTGATACACTCTTCAACATTAAATTAATCATAATAAATCAAAATATCCATCAAACGACTTAAATATATGTCATGAAATAAACGGTCAAAAGAAATTATTTTGAATTTGAACTTTCATAAACCCTTATAAAATTCAATCATGAATTGTTTCTATAAAAACTCAAATCTAATAAGCAGCTCGACAGATTGAGTTTGGACTTTGGAGTTCGGACATATGAGTCATTTGTACTTAGCATTTCATTAGTTTTATTTATTATATATTTTTTATATCTCATTCTTGAATTTTATTTATTTTTAGACATCCATTTCAAATTTATTTATAGATATTAAGATTTATTTATTGATTTTATTATTTATTTAAACATTTATTCAAAGATCCACAGATTGCCTTTTATTTATAAACATTTTCAAATTTATTTAAGTCCTTATTAAATCATTTATCTCATTTATATGAGAATGGGATTTATCTTTCAATTGAAATTTTAGATCTAATAAAATGGAGAAGATATTTTAAGAAATTATAATTTACTTTAAATTTATACAAATGGTTTATTAGAAATTCATTTTATAGGTACATTCATTCTTTTCCACATACATGCATTGTAATATTTTTCATTGTTTATTTGTAGTAAGTTATTCATAAATGAAATTCATTTTTTCATCATTTTTATCAAAATTTATTTAATATTCGAGTAATTTTTTACAAGATAGTTATTTCATACTAATTAACTACATCAATAATTGATGCGGGCATCGAGTTCGATTCAAGTTCAAGCAAAGATGGTTCGACCAGACTGAAGTACTGGACTGGGTCGACGAACTGGCTCTCCAAATTTACCATCGGATTGACAGAGGAAAGCGAGGCCCATAAATTAAGCCCATCAAAGACCACTTTCACAGGTTCAAAACTTGGGCACTCGACAATGGACCTTTAAAGTAATTGGGCCCAAGGCCAATCACCACTCACAGAGTGGACTCATGAAGTTTGAAGCAACTACCAACTCGCCATGGTGTGGATCCCGTCCCAAATGCTTTGGCAGCAGTGGGGCCACCTACAAGTGGGTCCCACACGGGACCGTGCTCAACAAAGAGTCCCACACGGTTCTCACTCCTCTGCCCCAATATCCCAGCTCTCTCAACCCAACAACCCGTGTGAAGAAATCAGCCAGAAGAGAGAAGACACCGGCGACAAATCTGCTGGTTGGGAACCGAAATAGAGGAGGAAAAGGAGTCTTATCTCACCACCCAACTCGCTGGCAAGATAGGCGTTGCAGCAGCCAAAACAGAAACCCAATGCAAATCCCCTATCTTTTCGACCAATACACAGCGAAAGGACGGCACTTGTGAAGATAAGAACCCCGCAAAAGAAGGAATTACCACCCAAAATCGTGGCAGCCAAGCAGAGACGTGGCTGTCTCTCCCAATCGTTGATGAGCACTAAACCAAGTGTTGCTGCCTGCAATGCCCAAAGCCGAGAATCCTGGGCTTGGATCGGTTGACACAAGAAAGAGATAAACAAGGAAGATGAGATCGAATCAACAAGGATAAGGCTCGGGTTGTGTAGAAGATAAGTGGTGGAACCGTGGGCAGCCAAAGAAGTGGAAGAAAAATAAGAGGTTGCTGCCAGCATCACCACAGTAGCCCATCGTCTCTGAAACGTGGAAAAGAAGATAAAGAAGAAAGAAGGGATAATTGTCACGTGAGCTAGGAACGAATTTATCTGTATTATTTACTTACATTTCTCTTATGAACTTCTTCAAGTTCAAAATCATGAGTGTCCCAGCTCGGTTTAAAGTTTAAACAAATGAGACCCAAAATGGATTGTTAACTTGACTTGCTTAATTCAACCCAAAAAAGGATATGGGTTGGGTTGGTACACTATTAAAAATCCAACCAACACATATGCTTTCTCGTAGATTTTATTATTAGTTTTCCATCTCAAAATCAAGATAATGGAGATTGGAGAATATTACTCATGTTTTCATTTTTTTTTAAAGGATGTTTAAAACAAAGGAAATGTATAGAATGTTTGGCTAGTTGGGCCATGTAGGATTACTGCGCCAGGGAAGGGTTAGGTTGATCAACACAGCTAGATTAAGGCATGGTTGGGTTAAGTTGGATTTCGAACTTGGGTTGAGTTGAATTGCGCTCAACCAAATATGACATTTGGTTGAACTGACATAATTATTTTTTCTTTTAATATAATTGAAGGATTATTTCACTCATCATTCAAAGAATTCAAATACTTGTTCAATTCTAAATTTATTATATATTGGAAATGTCTAAAATAAGTGGAAACATTGAAAACAAATTTAGACCATCACCCTTTCCACATAAGTCCCTAAACCCTATGAAAACTAATAATTTTCTAAACTCAAAAATAACTCCCAACTTCTCCTCTAACAGAGAGCTTTAACAGCGAGGCTCTTTGTTCCGACGTTGCTGCCGACGCAATTGTTCGACCCAAACTGGCCCCCTGTCACTTGAAAAGAACAACTTGTTTGTCCAACACATGCCTGTAACATTAAAATCATTATAATAATGTCAATAAATGAAATTGTTCGGAGAATATTTATAAGAAAATAAAATAGAATAGTGAAGGTGATGGGCATTAGATACTTACTTCCTGAACAAATTCCATTGCAGATTTGGCCTCACAAGTGCCTGTTAGGAAGGAGGATCCACAAGTTCCTTGTGGGTTGCCATAGCTAGCAAATTGAATTTGTGAGATAGTACGGTCACCTTGGCAAGAAAGCTCCAAGGTCTTGCCTTCCTCAACCTTTGCACACACACTCCCGACTGTATCAGTCTGAAAATTCACTTCCATTGGATTGCCACCCATTTCCTCAAACAAAATCAAAGTATTATCATCCGCCTCTAGCCACGATCGCGGCACGTGATACCTATTGAAATTAAAAAAATTAAAACCTAATGTAACTTTACATTTTTTTCGAATGAAATACTTACCCATCATTAAATAAAAAAAGAATTCTGAAGTAACGAATCAAGATACAAAATTACCATCTTTGAGTAGCCTGCCCACAACCATTGCCACACTTGCTAGAGCTGTATGATCCACGGTAATCACATAAGCCACAATCTGTTGGTGCAATAAAGGTTGGCCAATATCGCCCGATACTTCGCCCATTTACCCATGCTTCTCCCTTACCCAATCCTTGGAGGTCAACCACCAACCACCACAGGATCTTCTCCAAGTGGGGCCTTGAAAGTTGTCTACAATATAATATAAAAAGTTCCATGGCAATAATTAATTTCTTCATGCGACATGATAATATATTTTTTCTGGAAAAAATAATACTAAGTCTACTGATTTCAGCCAAAAAAATTCACTCATATGAGTACCTTGTACCAAGTCATGGGCTTAGAAATCAATAAAGACTTTTCATGCCAAATCCAAGAGTCATGGTCAGCCCAAATTTGTTTCTTCTCACCATTCAAGCCAACCTGTGTTTGCATTAAAAGCACATTGATTGAACCAACATAGACAGATATATGGATTGAATAAAATAAATATGATTTCATAAAATCATTCACCTTGTAAGTCCAAGTATTTGATGAAAGATCTCTGGTGATATTATTATTTCCAATCAATTGAACTGGACCTCCAACAATTCCAGTTGGAGCTAAGTCAAAGAATGCACCATAATTCTTGCAAAAGAAAAACCAAAAAGAAAAAAAAATCATTTAATGCTTTAATTTTACAAGTTACAATGACAAAAGGATCATTTAATCTATATTCATTAAGGAAAATGATACTTACTTTAAGACCAACTGTGACACTGAGTAAAGTTATTTTGTTTTTGTTAGGTATGACCTTAACAGGAGCTTCTAGCACAAAACCATAGTTTCCACCTTTTGCATAATTTGATGCTGATTACAAAATAAATAAAAAATAAATTGTCAATTAGTACAAGTACTGTAACTCAAATTGAATGTTTTTAATTACAAAATGAACCATAACTCAAATTGACTTGACCCTGACGAGTTGACTTGATAGTCAAAACCCATCATTGTTTGTGCGAAATATGTGAGGTATACACATGTCCCAAAGGTAATGTGAGACACTTGGATAGTTTGGTCTTAAAAAAATTTCAAATTGACTTAGATTCCAACTTAGTCCATCGGACTTGAACCGCTAATTTCATTTAGGATATTTACCTACAAGCTTATCATTGAAGAAAACATAAAGACCGTGCCCAGTTGTATTAACACGCAAGATCATCATATTTTTGCTATACATTGAATCACTTTTCTTGATGTCCACACTGCATTGTTCACAAGAAAATTCGAATTAAATTCATGACATATAGATAATAAATTGACTAACATAACAATATGATTAAGAGAATTACCTAGTCATGTACCACAGATAGTCACTGAGACTACCAGTCACGTAATTTTGTTCAAGGAGCTGATTTGCAGAAAAAGTACCATTCCAAGTAGGGTATCCTCAATGAATTCAGGCCTCCATGACCATGTCAACTTCTCAGGTTCATCTTCAGCTCTGTTTGGTTTCTTCACCATGATAGAGGTTTGAGTGTTCACCTGTATCAAATTAAAAAAAAATAATGATAAAATATTTTTTAAATATTTAAATAATTTGGAAAATATTACATAATCGGGCAAAATTGGACATTTTTTTTTTTTTGACCTATGATAAATTATTTACCTTTGCAGTGTTGTAGGCTACATTCTTGCAATCAAGAAGGATACTAACAGACCATGCAGGTATTGTATAGACATTGCCTAAGAAAGTGACTGTGGCATCAGCATCACTGTTGGGGTTACTCAAGAAACAAACTGAAGTTGCATTGAGAGTGTAGGTTGTTGCCTGAAAATGGAAAAAAAAAATCATGTTAATTTAAAATAATTAAAGTAAATTATAACAGAAACAAAATAAATATGAAGGTAACTCACCCATGTTCCATGTCCAAAATCTTTGTGAGTAACATCTCCATAAGTGAGAAATTTTTCCATCTTCATAAGTAGACTATGAAGTTGCTTCAAATGCCCCCACTTCGGTTGCCTTAAGTTACCTTAAGGAAGTAATGTTTTAAAAATTAAAATAGTACTAAAAATCATAATATTAATATTAAATAGTGATACAACTTGGGTCAAAATCACTTTAAATAGAGGTTATAATGAGGTTAAGAATTACCATATTCATCGAGAGGAGCATCATAATCATATGAGGTCGTGATATACGGTCCACCTGTTGTGTGTTCAAAATTGGTCCCACCATGGTACTTGAAAACAAACGAAAAAAGAAGAAATATTATGTTAATATTAAATAAATAGAAACTGAGAAATAATTTTGTAATATTATTGTCAATTAGACATCATTTAAACTAACCATATAGTAATTTTGGAGAGTGCCACCCCTTTGGAAGAAACGTGCGACCGCAAAAGCCACATCTTCAGCAGGTCTATGAGGGTCGTTTCCACCCCATGCTTTAAACCTAATTAAAGAAAAAAATTATCTTAATTTAATCTTTTTATTTTTGTAAGTAATAAAAATATAAAATAGAAATTTTAGAATAAATTAAAAAATAACGTAAGGAATACACACCAGCCAGTCCAATTCTCTGTCCACATCTTGGGACTGTTGGGATTGTTTGGCTTGAAATCGTCACAATAAAACCCATTGCAAGTATTTATCTGTAGATACATAAAATGAAAAAATTGGAAAAATTATAATTAAAAATGAATATTTGAATAATAATATATTCAATTAAATAAATACCATTGGTTGGGGGGCATCGGATTGTTGGCACATGATCCAAGGGACATCAACATTGAAGGATTCCGCCAATTTTGCACACCAATTTATGTATCTCTTCCCTGCTGCTCCATATGGACCCATTACATTTCCATATTCATTTTCAATCTGTTGCAATAAAAAATAATTAATTATCCCAATTTTTATTGAGAAAATTAATATTTAATTATATAAATTTATCAAATTTATACCTGTGTAAGAATGATTGGTCCTCCTTGTGGCGCCAAGAGATTTTCTTTTTTGATCATATCAACGATGAGGGTAGTGAAGTTTTGCATTTCATTCTGTACGTTTGAGTAAGTAAAATTACAGGAAGAAATAATAATTTCATTTAAAGGAAAAACAATGAAAATTGAATGAATTTTTATATTAAACCTTGTAAATCTCATTATCGGTTCTTATCTGAATCCCTGGCATTTGATGCAGCCACACAGGCAACCCTCTAACAAATTAAAATTAAAAAAACGTAAATATTAATACAAATGAATAATAATAATAAATAATAAATAAGACAGAAATCCATTAGTTAAAATTTTATTAAAATACCCGAAATTCCATTCAGCACATGCATACGGGCCAATTCGGAGAATGGCGTAGAGGCCTGCATCTTGTATTGTCTTTAGAAATCTAATCAGATCGTGGTTTCCCTCAAAATCATACTGTTCAGAAAGAAAGAAAAATAATTATTATTTGAATTACTATTATTAATTTTTTTATCGTAAGAGGAAGTATGAAAACCTGACGACGACGAGGCTCGTGGATGTTCCAAAATACATAAGTCTCAATTGCATTGAGACCACCCTCCTTTGCCTTCTGAATTAGATCAGGCCACATCTGAGAGAGGAAAATAAATATATGTAAATCACACAATAATACACATTATTAGATACATATGTTCTTATTCTTATGTTTGTTTTATTTTTCTTTATTCTTAAAAATTCATCTTTTAAAATCCAAAGGGTTAAAATAACAATCAGGTGGAACCAATCTCAGAAAGGTCATTCTTCGTGAGTTACTGTGTAAATAGAAAGACTTATACATGTTTTGAAGACTAGTGGGATACTGAAAAAGGAGTAGACACGTTGGTCATAAAAAAAAATTTAACCAAATCGACCACATAACTACATACAAAGTTTAAGGTCATTTTTAATATTTTAGATACTATTTCTATCATGCAAAAGTTTATAGAATAGCTATTCAAATACTTATTAACAAAATATTCTAATAAAAAATTTGAAAAGAAAATTATATCATCATTTATACCTCAGCCGTGCTACGTGGATAATGAATTGAGCCTGATATAACAATTTTTCTTTCTCCATTGATTGTAATTGCTCGCCCATCATGTGAAACTTTGATCGCAGTCGCCGGAGTTAAATGTCGAAAACATATTAAAAAATAAGCAGATAAAAGAAAAAACTTAATCCCTGAATCCATCTTCATTTTTAACTATTGATAACAACTCTGTGATTCTTCTCAAATGATCTTTGTTATTTATAGATGGAAATGAGAAAGAAGATAAAACTAAAACAAACTCTTTCTTATCTCAATGGATGAGAATTATCCATAACTGTAGATGAGATGAGGTTAATCTACTGTTTGAATTTAAAATTTTAGAAAGGAGTTATCCAAGATAAGTTTCATGAAACGTTTTGAACTAGAAAAAATTAATTTGTTATTTCTCAAGTTTTCAACTACGGTTATAAAATCTACCGCAGAAATTAATTAATTTAATGATGACGTTTATTATTATTATTATTATTACACCTGCATGGTGAGATTACGAATATTGTAAGGTAGCTAAGTTTGAATATTTAGTCGGATAAAAACTACAAAATGCCTGGGCACAAGGGTCCCACGTGGGATCCACTTAATGTTGAATTTAATCCATTAAAATTATTCTTTTCTTTTTAGAATTTAGGTGCAACATTTTATAATTTTAAAAGATTTGATTTCCAGTCTGTTTAGTGCATTTTGTCTCTCTAATTCTTTTGTGACATTGAATAATTTTCAGTTGTGCCAAGTCCTCACTAGACCACCCATGTTTGGCCACCACTTAAATTGTATCTGCATTCAATTCAAGTTTATCTAACCATTGGGATAAAAATAAATCTATCAAAAAGATCTTTATTGAATATATGATTAAAAAAATTTATCTTTATTGAATCAATCAAATCATGTTCTTAAATAATAAAAGAGCCATATTTTTAAATGACCAGAATTTTAAAGTTTTGAAAAAAATTAAATCGATCGCTAATCAAATTTTAGAGAGCTAGTTATTATTATCACTAAAAATAACATTATTTTAATGGTATGTTTGATTTAATACATCTTAAACTATATATAAAAATATTTTTTATATTACAACGAGCATACGATGGTAAAGCAAGTAATTTCATCATTTTTTACTTTTAGTTGTTTGCAGCTAGTGGGCCAGATCAAGGTGGACCCCACTTTGGTGCTATTTGGAGAAAGCGTTGATTGACTACCCAGTGGCCAGTAGCCACAGCACACCACCTCTCTGAAATAAGATTTTTGGTGATCCGATTTCAGGGATTCAATTTGCTATTATTTATGAAAAACAGTCACACTTAGATAAATTTTAGTGAGTCGGTCAGTGATCCGGACAGCGATCCGGTGAGCCGATCAGTGAGCTGATTTATACCGTAGTGGAAAGGTCAGTGATCCGGCGAGACGATTCTAAAGATTTTTTTTTTAATGACCCATTCTTGAATTTTATTTTATTTTTAGGGGTTATGTGTGGATGTATTTTCTACTCTGTATTAGGGGTTGTGTGGGAATGTCTGAAATTTTTTAGCAATAGAAAAATTAAAAATGTCCCAAATTTTTACTATTAAAAATATATAAAATGCCTATGACCAGCCAAAAACATCACACAAAGTGGAGATGAATTTCAACTAGATTTCCCCCAAGAAGAGGCGTCGTCAAATAAGAGAAAGCTATCAGATGTTGTCCATCATAGTGTATAAGAGAAGACCTCCATTATCAATTACCCTAGATGATGTTGTACCCTATTGATTGGCTAATTCAATTTTAAATTGTTACCCATGAATTATAAATTATCTACTGCTATGGATCCAAACTCCTCGCACATCTAACATGCCTTCCTTTCACAGCGCAACCATAATGATTCCATATTGATTCTGCTAGCCCAATTTTATTCTCGATGATAACGTCCACTTTAATATTGATTGAAATTTATCGGGTTATTTAATTATTAGGATTTTTAACTTTATATATAAAATATCAGTCAGCACTCGCTTCTTCTTCTCCATGAAAGATTAAAAAAAAAGCCCAGAAAACTTCTGTCGAGTGAGGAAAGTTCGAAGCAAACCCTCTCACAATTCCTTGCACATGCCTCATATTATTAAAAAGCTAATGCTGCTGTCTTTGCAAGATTGTGAAGCTTCAATTGATCTCACTAACCCCACATTTGAGTAATCATTTCTAATCCTCACAAAAGAAAATAATCCCAAGCCACCCATTTCTCATGCTAATCAGTATGACCGCCCATAGTTCCATAAACAAATATCAAATCTTAACCCAAGGAAGTTGGGCTGAAGGTAAGAAACCAGTTTGAAAGAGGCTTCAATTCAATTTACACTTAACTCTAATGGACCACTGTCTATGGATATGTATAGATTAAGATATTTATACATTTCGGTGAGATTAATCTCACCTCCAATGTAAAATGAAAATACCCATATTATAAAAAAAAAAAAAAAAAATCAAATAAGTCGTGATTTGTGCTTGACTACCATGACCCATATGCAATATATGCATTGTACTGTAACAAAAGAATGGTTTTAAAACTTGAAATGATCTGAACGGGTCGATTCCACTTCACTTAGTCAAGGAAGTTGACTACTTTCTCATTGTATTTTTCAAAAGTTCAGCCCAGTTTCTCAACTCACCAGAATTTTTAGCGAAGTCCGAGTGTTGAGTTCTCTAACACTGAAAGAGACAGCAATCACACCAACCATTCTCATCAAGAAAGATTAAAAAAAAACAGAGAGGAATCTCAAATATTTCTCTCCATCCACACATAACCCCTAATCCATCCACACACAACCCCTAATACAGAGTAGAAAAAGGAGAAAAAACGGACCTCCTTGGCATACCTTGCAAGGTCCCTTCTCCTATCCTTATTTTTGTACCTAAGGACACAGTAAAACAAAATCATGGCAGCAGAGTTGGAAAGCAGCATCTACCCCACAAAAGAGACCCACACATTCTAGTAAAAGATTAAAGCAGCAACATCACACCACATGAAACACACTCTCAAGCAACACTAATGGCCAATGCTTAATGTAACATGGATGGAAGGGCAACACCATAGAATAAGAGTCGTCTTCTCAGCCCCACCACTGGTGGACGGCAATTCCCTCACCTCTGAGATGGCCTAAGAGGGCCAAGCATTCCCAGTATGCCCTTTTGCCCATCTTCCCATTCTGCTCTTGCTGTTTACACTCCAGAAACAGCTCATCCACAAGGCAAATGGCCCTGCTCTTCACCATCTCTTCCACCACATCTGCGTCAGCCTTCGCCACCACATACTCATCTTCCCTCACATTCCTCCACAACCAATCCGACGCCCCTGCTGTTTCAGGTGTGCTATCCCACCGGGCCTCCACATTGTATATCTCAAATTCTCTACTCTTTGTTGGGTAATGCTGTTTGAACCATCCAGTCCCGGAATCACCACCTCCAGCATGACCAGGCAAACACAGGTTGACGAAGATCCGCCGTGGGTACCCATCAAGGGAATCACCCATCAGATCAGGTAGATAGTTAACTCTTCCAAGAAAATTGTATATTTCCATTGAATTAAGCTGGGGTGGCTCCAGCAGTAACTCTTCGAGGCCACTGATGGCAATTTTCATAGCTTCTGATGCAACCCCACACAGCCTCCTCTTCTCATTGGGAGCCTGCAACTGCAGTGCAGGTCTTCCCATCTTCTTCATCACCACAATTGTTGCCTGGAACTGGCGAAGATAAACAATCTTGTAATAGGGGGGCACCCGGAAGCTCCCAGAAACATCGTCATTCATCTGGACTGCCATAATGCCACCAGTCTTGAGCACACGCTCGATAAAATCTGCCACAGTGGCAAAACCGTCCGCAAACACAAAGTCGAATGTATCATCAGGGATGGATTTCTGCAATTGGGTATCAAATTCAGATACCAGATCCATCTTCATCTCTTCCAAAACCTGGGCGTGGAGGCTGCCCACCTCGCCAACAAAAGCTGCTCGGTTCCCAGATCTAATCAGTCCCAAATTTGATAGATCCCCAAAGAGCACTGGCACGAAAAATGACTCATCAACAGCCCCAAGAGCGTGATAATCGCGAGAATTGTGGTCTGAGGATCCCATGATGGATCCAAGCAAGGAAGGAGAAGATAGCCACGCTAGAAACACCGATCGGGCAATAACCCGAAGCAAACGGCGGTCGGGCAGCATGATTACAAACCCACCATGATTGGGAGAGTCAGAAGCTCCTCTCGTCTGACGTTGATTCTTGGGTTTGTACATTTTGCACATGGAGATCTCATCCATTGATCCAAAATGTCGCGATTTGGCGTTCTAGGTTTTCAAGCTTAGTGAAAACAAACGAAAATATGTAGGAATGGCCAGCGGAAAGGGGGAGAGGGGGATTAACGGGTGCAAAACCTGGAAGCGGTGTGGTTTCCACCCACGAGGGCAACACGGGTGCTTAGCATTCTAGACCAGAGGAGCATCAGCTTCTTCATTCGCTCTGCCTCCATTATTTCACCCCCAGTCGGATTCAGGTTATTTGATGTCCATCAGATGGAGGATGTGGTTCCTGTCAACCGTTTTGTCCGGAGGGAAGTAACAGCAGCTTCTGTAAAAAAGAGAGAGGGGGGAAAAGGGGAAGAAAGGAGGAAGACGAAAGGAGGAGGAAGAGAAGTGAACGGAAGCAAGAGTGATCGCAAGGATTTTATGGTTAAAGAGAAGGGGAAAAGAACAATCGAATACAGTATCTGCTTTTCTTTTCTTTTTTTCTAATTATTAGCACCGGTGAACGACGGCTTTTTAATGACGAAATGACGATGGACAATTTATTTTAGAAATATATTCACCGAAAAGACATGGTAAATTAAATATGACATTTAGCAAAAATATCTGAATAGATCAATTAAATCAAGATTTTCATTATAACAGTTCAAAATAGAACAGTGATTTAAATAATCTAGATTTAATATAATCGATCAATTAAATTTTAATCATTTAATATTAATAGATAAAAAAATATTGAATATCTTTATTCTTTTAAAAATGCCTAATGACTTCACTGTTAAGACTAAATAGTTACGATTTATTTTTTTCTAAAAATTTAGTTCACATAGAGAACTTGAAATAAACTTTTAATTCTATCAGTTTCAAATTTATAATTTTCTTTTTTAAAGATTAAGAATAACTATTGTGTTTCTATTGAATTTTCACTTAATAATATCCAAATTAATAATTCAAAAGATATTTTCAAAATAATTTTAAAAGACATAAATTTTCTTTACTTCTCTTGTTCCAAAAAATCTCCTAATTTAACACTCCTCATCTAAGCACAACTTAAAAGTAAATCAACCAATTAACTCTAAAAAATAGATCAATCAATTTGGATGGTGACTGTTCTATTGAAGGGAAAAGTTATAAACTTTAGCACGCATGAAAATCAACTTAAGTAGATATTTAAATTATGTGTTTCTCAATTTTTAAAATTTAGTTATCTAAATTATTTTTAATTTATATAAATTTCAAAACATAACTTGATTATTTATGAATATAATTTCTTATACACTAGCGTAGCATACATGTATGTACAAAACAATACAATATATTCACACCTGTAGAAGCTTATTTCATTTCAAAAAATTAAATTTCTAACTTTATTTTTTTTTTTCATGACTGCCAACTTAAAGAAATCATCAGCATAATTTTTAAAATCTTTAATTTAATTCTTTAGTCTTACATTTTAAGAGCATCAATCACTTTTTTTATTAGCCAAAAATATTTAAATTTTTTCACAATCAAGTTAATTAAAATGTTAGCTAATCTTAAATTAAATTAAATAATTGTGTTTCACAATAAAAAAATGTACAAAATTGATATTATTTAAAGTGTAAAATCCATTCACCGTTAAATGGTAATTCGAGAGAAACGCTTAAAATGACTCTTTGGAATTTAGAATAAAACAAAAAATTGATTTAAAAAAATAATTGTGTATTGAAATAGCTCTGAATTTTTCCAATTAAAATTAGTTTATATTATCTATTCAAGTAAATAATAACAAAGCTACCTTTTTTACCTTATGATATTAAAAGTTTGCAATAATTTTTAAGCAAAATTTTGAAAACAATAATAAATTAAAATTTCCCCTTGACTCCATCACACAAGAGAGGGAGAGTTAGAACTTCAAAAATTACTAGAAAAAAAAATTAAAATGTATCAGATTTAAATTGAATAATTATTAATGATTTGTCGAAAAAAAATGCACCGACCATTCTCAGGCCTCTGTAGTGAGTACTACACGTGGTTTGAATTAAATGATGTACAGTCGTTGCAATAATTGTTCGTATAGATTTATTTTTGTAATTTTATTTTGAATCTAAAATGCTGATGGTTTATGAATATGTTAGTTTTGTAAAATTAAAGTGATTTTTTTAAATTTATATGCAAAAAATTACAGGATATTTAGTAGAAAATTTCTATAGGTGAGTCAACTACTCCTAAAACACATCAAGATTAGGCTATAGAACTCGAACACACAATTAGAATTATAGATAAATAAAATAAACTCTATTTTTCAATATAAAATGAGTACTTGAATAAATATATTTAATTATATTTTAGATTTAAATTAAATAGATATATTTCATTGATTTTTATATCTACATATTAATTTTATTTAATCATATTTTACACGTATTATATTATTGAAGTTAAAATTGAGTAAAGATTATCCGTGACTGAATTACGTAAATCTCAACGCCGTGTTGAAAGGCAAGAATTTCTAGGACATTTAGCGGCATGTGCACAAAGGTGGCTATCAGAACTTCATCCCAACTGTCCAAGTAAGACACTGATCTCTTGTGGGCTGTGCTACCGTAATAGATGGTATAGATTTGATAGGTGGTATGTTTTAGAAAATCAGATCTCATTATATTAAAGTTAATATTTGAAGGCATTTTAAAACTAAAATGAAAAATAGAAATAATTGGGAGTCATCTAGTTTAAATATACTACAATCAATCATCATTTCATTATTGATTTTAATTTATTTAAATGTAATAAATAATAATTTTATTAATTTATATTAGAAAATTATTTTCTATTATATTAACATTTCTGGTTTGAAGTATTGTGTCAAGTGTGGCACGTGCTGATTTTGGCGATAATGATGTATTCTACCATTTATTTATCTTGATTATTTATTTTGACATTTACCTTTACAAGCGTTTAACTAATCCGTATCGTGTATATATATATATAGATTTTAGATTGTATCTTCAGTCAGGTCAAAAATTGTCAAATTTAAAGGTTGAAATATCGGCCGATACATATCGTATTGATCGATATGTATCGGTATTTTAATACCGGACGATATCGGCCGATATGGTATGTATCGGCCGTATATAAATATTATCAGCCGATATGACCGATATTCGGTCCGAAATATCGGTCACAATATCGGCCGATATTCATAAATATCGATATTTAAAATATTTATTTTTTATTTTTTTTTAAAACACCGATACGATTTTTCCACGGTTTTTTGCAGTTTTCTACGGTTTTTTGCAGTTTTTAACTGTTCTTCAAGGTTCTTCACGGTTTTTAACGGTTCTTCCAATACGGTTTTCACTGGTTTTCACCTTTTTTTTGCGGTTTTTTGCGGGTTTTGGCGGTTTTTTGAGGTTTTTCACACTTCTTAGCGGTTTTTTCACGGTTCCAATATCGTAGGAGAGAGAAATGTTGATATCGGAGGAGAGAGAAAATTATCAGCCGAAATATTGATCGGGGCGTTTTTTTAACCCCTGGTCAAAACTATTTATATTTGAGATTATAAAATGATACTAAATTATACTTATATAAATCTATAAATAATATATCATATTCTATGCAACAAGTTTAAATTCAAAGAATATAAAATAATAAAGGGACATCAAGGCATCATGACAAAGTCTATAACTAAATATATTTTTTAATTTTTATTTCTAATAGTTTTCATAATTCTTAAACTTAATTTAAATCAATCTAAACAGGTTCAGGTGACTTATATTAGTTGGTTAAGCAATTTAAAAATTTAGAATGGCCTATGTACTTGGTTACAGCTTACAAGGATTTCACTCTCTGGATTCTTCTGAATTATAATCGTTAATTTTGGCCTTTCGTTCTTATAAAATGTTCAAAATGTTCTATTTTAAATTTGAGTTTCTATCGCAATCTGATTTAACTAATTTCATAATATTTTGATCTTATTTCTAGTGTTTAAATATTTGTATTATCGATACATAAAAATTCTACTTTAAAATGAAGAAAATTATTAAAATAAGAAAAATGAAAAATCCACTTTGAATGAAAAGAAATTAAGAATTCTCACTATTTTTTAAACTAGATTCATTGACCAATTTTGATTCAGCAAAATGTTCCACTCACATTCTTTCCACCAATAACATTTTATGAGATCCTTCGGGTCCTGAATTTAGAGTATTTTCACATGATTTACAAAGTTCAACAAGCAATTTATATTTCATAATCAAAGAAATAGTAGTCCTTAGTAATAGTTTTATCTAAATATAGATATAGAAAGAATACATTAAAGATAGTTTGAAAATAATTCTGATAGATAATAAATTGTAAGAAACACGTTTGAAATGGTTTAATTATTTTAATAAAAGAAGAAGAACAATTTTAGTAGTTTTTAGAATTAAAATTTAAAATTTAAAAATTGAGTTTGTATACAATTCAACGCAAATAATACATTGCATCAATTATAAAATCTGTATTGCCTCTCAATATTTACTAGCTTAAGTTCAAGCAATATGTGTAAGTTGAATTTCAAATTCTATCTTATTTTATTTTAATTTAAATACATATATTTTGAATATATTTACATTTTTAGTTATAAACAATTTTCAATTTAAATTTTAGCATAAAAAGTCAAATTTTAGTTATCAATTTTTTATAATTTTGTTCATATCATAAAGTGAAATGAATTCTCTTTATAAGTAAATAAAAATGATATTGCACTTATGTCTACTCTATAACTTTTCTCAAATAAAATATATTAATTTTAAAATACTTTACGTTATGAATCAAATGAAATACACACTGTAGATAAATCGATTGTATCTCATCTAAATCTAATCTTATGCTTCAAGGATTGTGAACTCATCCACAAAATTTTAAGCTGAGTATTTTACCATTTTCTACGTATAAATTAAAAAAGAAAAGAAATAAGTATTATGAAATAAAATTAACAAGTATGGGGTAAATTAATGAGTGTCGATGCGGTGTGATGTGGTGGGCCATGAGGAATGAGGAGCACAGCTAATTTGGCAGGAGCATTCAATGCATTATCCCCCACTGCCTGACACTGCCGGTCGACCTTTGGCAGCCTTTTTATTTTGTTTTGGGATGAATTATTGGTGGTACGTTCTCTACAACGTGGCATCTGTAGCCTTCATGTCCTTCACGTGGTCACCGTATCCGTTCATGTGATTTGCTCCGGTTAAAATAGTAAATATTTGAGAATTTTCTTTTTCAAAATATTTTGAGAATCGTAAAATATAACGAAAGTGTTTGATTTCTTCTATAAAACTAACTTGTACATTCACGTGAATTGTGTAAAAATAAATATCATTCACTAGGATGACTCAGCTCATTCAAGATCATGGACTAAAGAGACGTTGCATTAGCAGAAAGAGTTCATATGCAATAGTAAAATTACACTTATGAATGCTATCCGATATTTTAGTTGAGATTTTTTTTTTTAACATTACTCTTAATATGAAAGTATCGAGTAAAACATCAGATACACGTAATTTTTTGTAATTGATAAATATTGAATAATTATAGAATTCAAATTTAAAACATCTGATTCTTAAGTCAAAATATTTGTCAATTAAATTATCATGATCATCCAGTGATATTAGATTTTTCTCATCATCCCTGCTATCAAGAACTTCACTTGTTGAATTGGTAAAGCTTCCAAAAGAAATGTAGGACAAAAGCATCTTAATCCTAATAGAGGGGAGGCCCCATCCGGCACGGGAAGACCCAAACCTATGAGGACAAAATGCTTGAGGCAAATTCGAAGAAGTAGAGAGAGAACGAGGCACCTTTCTCTTATCAGCCCCATCGAAAACGAAAAGAAACTGGTCTCTTTCTACCAGAGATGATTAGTAAAATAAAAATTATACCATTTCATTCTCCATACAATAACCAAACTTTAAGGATTGGAAAAAATAAGGACACATCATAAGAGACTTTGGCTGTATTTGAATTAATAATTAAGAGGTAGAAGTAAAATATCAATTTTTTACCCTTCCTTTTTTACTTTTAAAATCTTTTTTCAAGCAAAATTTATTCATAATATTCAGAATAATCCCTACTTAAGGATAGGTCAGCGATTCTCCCATAGATATTTTGTGTGATTCGACACTAATTTTACTTTATTATCTATTTAGCTCTTTAAATCGAACCATCGAACCTATATTGAATTTTATTAAATGCCCCGAGAATAGTTACCTTTAGGGTAATCCCAAATAACCCCTTGTCCCCAGAACCTTCATCAGAAGGTCGACTCCCTCAAATACATCGTTCTAAGTGCCATGGGGATGTTCATTTTGTTGCACTCATTCACATCATTCTAACTCTCTTGGGACAATTTTTGGCACATACTCACATGTGTGTTGCCATTTTTCCATTATCACACCATAAATTACACTATATATGATCTGGGTGTTTCTTCTTTAGTTTAAAAGTTTTAACTCTCATTAGTGCCAAATTAGAATAATAAAACTACTTGTTTAATTCAAAATTTATATAAACTTTGTGTGAGCAAAAAATAGTCTATTAAAAAAATCCAAAATCGAGGATCTTGTCTTTTATCTTGATTGTTAGATTTGATCATCCATTTTAAATCATTTCATCCGTTTAGCTGAAAGCTTCATGTGATGATCAAGAAAGACTCTTGTAAGAAAAAATAAGCCTCACTTCATTAATAGAGATCTTAAATAAAGTAGCATGTGAGGAATCGAATCAAGATCACAATCAACACATCATAAGATCTAGCTACTAACACTCTCTATTAGATAATATGGATCTAGAAAAGGGTATTAGATTCATTCAAGACGGTATTAGAAATAGAGAGTGCGAGAGTAAAAACTTATGTCACGCCCCGACCCGACCAGTGGGCCCGGAACGCGACTAATTTTTTTTTTTTTGAAAGATAAGGTAAGTACACTAAACCACAAGCACTCTGACTGGGCCGGATCAACAGTTAGGCCCAGCGGTTACACATCAGCCCGTTGAGTGGACTCAAACATGTACCATATGCCTGCCTCCAGAAACCCAGACATAAACAATCATCAACACATAACATAATCAAAGTCAAACATCATTAATTAATCATAACATTGTCTAAATTGGCAACATAGCCGATTACAACGGTCAAATACAATTTAAGTACTACATCCGGTACTTAATACAAAAACAATGGTTCCAAGAACCAACAGAAAGAGATCAGGGCATTCCGCTCCGGGAGAATCCCAAAACACTGTTTTAGCTCAAACGTCCTAAGCCTGAAAGAGAGGGTCCTCCTCCTCGGGTTCATTGCCTGAAAGGTGAGTGGTGTGAGCTAACTAGCCCAGTGAAGGATAATTAACAATGCACATTAAGTAAATAGTAAAACAGGTTAGCAACAGTTCAATATCACATGCTTGATAACAGTAAGCATAATTTCAAATAAGATAATAACACCATCAGACTATCAATCACTGCCATTATCCACCGTAACGCCTGCCGACTACACTGAGGCCAGTATTAAGTCCCGACACGGTCAAAATACATCCTTACAAGCACATCTCCGGCTCTTAAACGTAGCCGATACTGACACCCTCAAGTCAGCAACTGACGACAGCATGGTCCGCCCATGGTCCAGTAGACATAAACCCTCTCTATATGGCCGATATTGGTTCAATAGCCCAGGTACGTGGAAGCAGTCTTACATACACATACGGTCAACCGTAATGTCAAATCATAGCACTCTTACCATCATATATACATGATTCGTCAAAAAAACCACTCATTGCTCAATATACACCTGTTTACAAAATCTGCAGAGTTAAGTTCCCTCACCGTGATCGTGTGGTTTCGCGGTCTCTGTCAAACAACATACAAGTGCACGATCAATATACATACAATACGTACACTACGTAGTATTTTGGAAATCACACGTTTTCCCACAAAATATCCAGGGTTAATGGAAATGAGTCTCCTACTTGGTTTCTATCTTTTTTTTTTTTTTCCACAAGATAATAATATGATAAACATAAGGGGCTCAGTCCAAACTCATATTGTCTTCTGGGCATTGACCAGATTGACTTATTGAGTAAGGTCTAGATCCTCGGGTCACTTCTCGGTTGTCTTCTGGATATGGACCAGAGCTGACATTTTGAGTAAGCCTCGAGGCACTCAGTGCCGACTATAGTGTCGGCCTGAAAGTGAATCACAGTTCCCGACTAGTGTCGGACTGAAAGCGTATACAATAGTATTTAGACTATAAATAATAAGAGGAAAATTGGTTAGTACAATTTTAATTAACAGAGGGGGTATAACTACAACAATTAATCAAGCACATCAATTAAAACAGCAATCAATAACATTTTATTCATTTAAAACTGTGTTCCTCGGATCATCACTTCGGAACAAGGGTACAGTGGCTTCGGATCATCCGAACCACCTAAAACTGAGTCACTGGCCTCGGACCTTGAGGCGTGACTTCGGATCGTCCGAAGACTGGGTCTCGGACTGTCCGAAGTCCATCCGAACAGGAAGAACAGAAAACAGAGGTCTCGGTGGGTCTGAAATGCTCGGAACGTCCGAAGACTGGGTCTCGGACCTTCCGAGAGGGTCGGTCCTTCCGAGCTCGGCTCGGTGCGTCCGAAAGAGGTTGGGCTTGCCTTGGGCGGTCTGGGCTTCAGGTTGAAGCTCGGAACGTCCGAGGTTCACTGCTCGGACTGTCCGAATGTTCGGACCGTCCGAAGATCGGCTCTCGGACCTTCCGAGAGTCGTCTTCTCCACTGTCTGCAACTGCAGACAGTGACGGCGGAAATACACCGAAATGCGATTCCAGAAAGGGAGGGTTTCCCGGATTCGGTTTTCACATCGGTCTGGTTTGATGGACTCCTCTGGGAGTCCTCTTTACACAGGGATTGGTTTGGAGCTCAAAAGCTCAAAGGGCCATCCGATTTTAAGGGTAGATCATCACGGGTACATGAAACCCATGATTTTTCTTAAAACTTTGAATCGGTTTTTCTCCATCAAACAGGGTCAATTTTGTTTGCTTGATTCTAAATCGGTTAGAATTTAAAAATGAATACAATGGATACCTTAGTTCGGAAATTTGGGTTGAAATTCGGGTGTTTGAAAAATCTTCCACTTTGTTACCGAGAAACAGAAGTTCAGCAGGTTTCGGCCGGGTTTAAAACAGAGAGCAGGGAGAGAAGAAGTGCTGGGAATTCAAACCGAGGAAATGGCCTGAATTTATAGGATTTCCAACCGAAAAATCGGCTGAAACCGATGGGACATGACGACGGGAGGTGATGATCACCGCCGGAAGAAGGGCCGAGCGGCCAGTGCACGCTGGCGTGTGCAGGCTGCTCTGCCTTTGCAGATCAGTCCCTGGTAATTCTGGATTTGCAGAAAGGTCCTTAACTAAGAAAATTTGATTTTTAAAACTAAAAGTGGTAAATTCAAGATTCAAAAATCCGATCCAACCTTACAGATGGGTTGGGTTTTGAAAACTTAGGTCACCATAAAATTTTCGGATTTTATTTCTTATTAAAAACCCTTGATTTAAACAAAAATCATGTTTTTCTCATAATTACTTAATTAATCAAACGTAAAAATAACTAATTTGTAAATCTTATTTTCAGATGAAATGAAATATCTAGATCAATATTAAAATGGTCTAACACCCAATACCATTTTCAAAATTTATCTCTTTCCCGAAATTATTTAAAATAATTAAAACTCTCTTTCGGGCGATATTTAAATATCATTTTCTGAAAAATAAATTCATTTTAAACTTAGAATGCAAATCATTCAATAAGGAGAGCATTCTCAATCAATGAAAATCATCAAATCACACCAATTATAAAAATTTACACGACAAACGGAAAAATTACCAAAATACCCCTCCAGCTCGATGGGCTGGATCACTGAGCTCACGGGCTCGGATTGGGTCTCGCTTGGGCTTTCCTCAAGCCCTGACCGAAAACTCTGAGATCAACCGATTAAACACGGAAATTAAGCTAAATTATGTCTAATCCGGAGCAGGGTATTACAACTTATGCACATAATAATTTTTTCCCCTTTTTAAGAAAAGAAGTAACGAAGGTAGAATGATATTTCTTCTAGACCACGTGGAGAAGCTCTAAGCATATTGTTTGGGGCTTCAAGCAAGATCACAAGCAAGACATCATAAGATCTAGCTACTATCACGCTCCAATGGATAATATTGATCTAGAAAGGGGTAGTAGATTCATTCAAGACAATATTAGAAATAGAGAGCGAGATGGTAAAAGTGAGGCATAAAATAATGAAAACTAAAAGAAAATAAAAATTAAGAGGATAGAATGATACTTCTTCTAAACTTGAATGAAAACCAAAAGCACATGAGAAGCTTTAAGCATATTATTTGGGGTTTCAAAATCAATGCATTCTCAGATACTTCAAGGTTTACAATAAAATAAGCTCAAGTAGAAGGTACGAAGAATTTAATTTCTTTTAAGACTAATGTATTCAGGCATCTCACACACATGTAACTGATAAAAATTTACATGTTGGACTAAGTGAAATTTTTTGATTCATTGAAAGCAAATTTTTTGGTCACCTTACCAAATTTTTAAGTAGAGTGAAGCTACTCCGACTCATTAGAATCTTAATTAAATTGGAGATAGTTAGCTAAGGTACTTACTCTAACTTTAAGAAATTACATTATGCTGAGGAGGTAGATTTGAATACTAGGTCAAGGCGTTATTAGAGCATTATTAGAAGTTTCATAATTCATTTAATGAGAAGACTCATTAGATAATCTCGTTAGTCTAACTATTTCAAAATTAAATTGTTTAGTTTTGGTTTACTGTTTACTATCAAATTTTATTTAAATTTATTTTTAATTAGATTGAGTTGAGTTAGAATAAAAAATTCATAAGAAACATTCGAGCGAAATTTAGTTACGTTGAATTGGATTGACAACCTAGTTAGATAAAAAATTAGGCCAAACGAAAAAAAAAAAAAAAAACTCATTAAAAAAAAAAATCACTAGAGATTAGTTTAGTTTTCCATGTAAATCATGCACAAGTTTCCTTCATTCGTTAATGCCAAACTCAACACCCAATTTCTGTGAGCATAAGATGTAAACAAGGCAGAGGAACCCAAATCCGTCGTCAAAAGTAGGAGGTCACAATCGATAATGGATTTGGGGCCGTCGGATTCGATACTATCGGCCTCCGACGACCGCACGATCAAAGGAGAGAGGAGAGGGACTAGAGCGGAGCAGATGCGTGTCAAGAGGGAGACGTTGCAGGCCGTCCTTGGCCAGTGCCAGAGAGCCCTCGAATTGCTCCGGTATGCCGACGGTTCTGATGCCCCTGACGACAACAATGACCTCGATGATTCCTCCTCTCAGGGAAGTTGCTGCAGCGATTCTGAAACTGCAGAGGTATCAGATATCCGCGCTCTCATATTTTCTGTTTTTTTTTTTTTTTATGAATTGGGGGTTCTAATGGGGTCTGGGGATTTGTATGTGGATTGGATTGGATCTTTGCTTAATCTCTTTTGTCTAATCTGAATTGAACCCTTTTTCCCCAAATTACTTTGGAGATAATTGGTAACGAATATTAATTTAAAAATCTCAGTTGAAGACATGATTTCGTAGTGTAGAATGTGTAGATTAATCCCTACGATGGAATGATAAGATATTGGCTTCTAGTCATGGTGGACTACCCAAAAATAGGGATATAAACAGGTTGGACTCGGGGTGGATCTGAGTAAAATCGAATGGAAATCTGAATCCATATCAGGTTGAAAGTTGGATCAATGACCGGCATCACATCAGACACATGATCCAAGGCTGTATTTGAACTTAGATCTGGATTGTTCTCTATACTATGTTATTTATATCACATATATGCTCTCCAATTGCATGTATGTACATTCTGAGACTTGTTGGGGCCATTCTTCGGCCACCACAAATCATGGTTCACGAGAGATTGAATGGTTCTACTGTATATTAGGGCTCGTCAAAATCTCTTCTTTTGCGCAATGATTGCCTTATGGTTGTATATACCATGTTATCTCTGATAATCATTTGTTAACAGAGTAGAAATGCTTGTAAACAAGCATGTTCTTTATGAGTAGCATCCAGGACAAGAGACAACTTAGTCATATTGATATTGAATTGTAGAACCATGGAACATAAATAAAACGGATTTAATTGTGATTGTTATATTTTTTTATCTAATGTTGGCTGTTAAGTAGTAGTCTTTGTTATTGATTTTTTTTTTTGTGAAATGGATATTCTATTTTGATTTTTGAAAATTTTATATTAAATTGAGTACTTTTTTCTTGTTCATGCAGCTCTATGATCTTTCAAGTCTAGAGTGGAATCACCCAACTTTCTTGAGAAGCTTGGCAGCATCCACGTGACAATTTCTCCAAATGAGGCTGGTATGTAACTAAGAATCTCTCTCCTACTCCTATTACAAATCTTCCAACGGAATTGAACAATTATACTGGTGTAATCTCATCCCTTTATTATCATTAAAAAAAACCCTCACCCCTTTATTTGGGATTGGTGATGAAACTTCAAAAATATAGAAATAATGTACATCGCCCAAAAACAAAGATGAAAAAACAATTGATCGGTAATAAGCTCTTTTACCCAAAAATTTCTTAGGGAGCATGAATCAAGATCTAAATGTTGGCGCCATACCTATTAATATCAAATAGTAAAGAACAATGAGAGGTTTCAATACACGAGTCCACGCAATCCTTGTGTGTTGCAATCTCAATAGGCGAATTTGCTTAACAACACTTACTGACTAAACTTCTTGTTACTCCTTACATGCCAAATCCTTCCTAGAGTTGTCGGATACATCAGTTGCCATTTTACTCTACATATGCGAGCCCAAACACTTCCATCCAAGCAAACATGAATTTAGGTAGACTTTAGGGTTGACCCCATTACACAATAAAAAATGATAGGAACCCGAGCAAAACATTAGTAGAGAATGCACAATAGATGAAAAGGTTGTTGATGCTCTCCCACATCCCTAAGTTACAAAGTGGAGCCATTTGCAATATGTGATGCCGACTTCTCAAATGGCTGCTTGTCAAAATTTTATTTGAGGCAATGGTCCAACGAAAAGGCAACCATTCTGCGAGGGGTCTTATGCTTCCAAAATTTCACAAATTCTGTTTAATTAATTAATTATTATTTATCATCCCATCTTTGGGTGGAGAGGGGAGGTGGGGGGTGGGGTTAGGGGATTAGTGACGTGTCTAATGTCCAGTTTCCACATCCTTCAATTAGACTTAGAATGATCTATATGGATATCCTTTAGTTCATGAAGAAGTGACTCAAGCTCTCGACCATGTCATCATTTAGATTTCTTCTATATGAAGAGAAGACCTAGGGTAAAATGGAACATGGTACTCAAAACTGACCTAGATAGAGGGGAAAATGGTTTGATGATGACGATGATGGAACATACACTAACACTATTTGAAACTTTTTCCCACTATGCCTATCTTTTACTTATGTAATCCCCAACCGTCGGTTCCTTCTTGTCTACTTGTGAGAACAATCTATGATATCGAATTAGAAGTGTACTATTTTCCAACCAAAATGCCCTTCAAAAAGTGTTGTTTTCTTGTCATTTCCTCTACATGGGAGATGCTCCTAAATTGTAAGATGTTTCTAATATCCATACTTGAAATTACCTTAGACTCATGAACAATGCAAGAGCCATCCTTTGTTTGTACTTGGATGTAAGAACCCTTTTTTGTAGGTGATTGCAGTGCTCACCAACTGAAGGGGTTACGAATGTGAGACTTTGGGGTGAGGGAGGATATGACTCATTATAGGATAAAATGGAAGGGTAGAACTCAAAGAATTTACAATATGATTTGCTACAATTTGATGCCTAAAATGATTTGCAAATACAATTTCGATCTTCAAACGTTTTTTACAATAAATGGCCTTCTCACTGCCACCTAACTCTGGACCATTGCTTCCATTTGATTACTTCCTAAAGTGCGCCTCCTTTTTCAGTTCTTTAACTGATGCCTGTGTGAAAGCTTATCGTTCTGTAAATTTCTTTCCTCTTTTTTATCATATCATACATTTTACTCTTCCATAAGCTTGAGGGGCTGTCAACTTTGCAAAAGGAATCAGCCTTCCAAGCTTGAATTTTCAACTTCTGCATTAAAGCAAATCCTGCCCAACCCTGAACTCCATCTCATTCCACCAATTCCTCACTTCTTTAAAACCATCCTCCATGAGCCACATTAGCTCGTGTCGGAGTGGGCAAAGACCCTAAATTCTTGTCTGATGTCCAAAAGAATGGGTTTGTGAACGGGCTAGATCATACCCTTATTTCTAATCTGCGCAGAAGATACAAGGAATGAAAGAATGCATCCATCTTCGAAGTGAAGGTGTAGCTTGATTATGGCCTAGGCAAAATCCACACCCTCAAGATGGTATATCCACCAAACTATTCCAACTCAATTGTTGAAATCTCTCATGCATGTGATTTTTATCACATTTGCACATCTCAATAAGGAAATGAGTGACTAAGTCCGCCGCTCCTCGCCCCCCAGGGGAGGTTGCAAGCAAGACTTATCCAATCCAACTCAATCCAACAATCTTTTCTTTTTTGGTGATAGTTTTGGATCGTGAGAAGTGACTGGGTACTTTAACTGGTCCCTGCAACCCCTTAGAAGCACTGAAATTGATAAAAATGCTGACCCTTTCATTTTTCTTATGGCACATCATGTTATCCTATAAGAGAACATGCCACCCAAAGCTTGAAGAATTCCTGCACATCTATCCCTGTTTTCCCCTAGAAGATCACAGAACCTGCATCTTCCTTTTCCCAACCTGTTTTCTACATCAGACTTTATTGACCTAATGTTCTGCTTCACCTAAGCACTTCTAGAGACGTTGCCTGGGCCGTGGACATTTTAATGTAGCCACAATCATGGGGCACAGGAAGGTCCTGCAGTCATCAATGTCTTCCCTGCCTGTCTAGTGCAATTAACAGAAGAAAATAAGCTTTGAACTTCCTCTGTTATCCAAATCCTTTGCCATTGCCTTGTTAGCCTTTTCTTATGAGCTTCAGCAATGGCATTCATCTCCTTCATGTCCATGAGGAAGGTCTATCACTCCTCTCTGACATCATCCTTCCTACATAACACTTGGGAAAACATGGAAATTTAGCATTTCATTCACCACCTTTGACTCACCTCATTAAAGTGTTGGGCACAAGTCCTTGTCTTTGTTACCTCTGTAGCATCATAACCATATGGAACAACAAGTTCTTTGAATTTCTCTACTGCCTTGCCAGCATAAACGTTATTATCCCTGCAACCCTCTTCTCACTCCCAAATGAAAAATGTAACCTCTCTACCAATTGCCATCGTACGTTTCTTGGACTCCTTCCTCTGGAGTTCATTGTTCAGTCTTTGTTGTTTTAGGATGGAAAATCATTTGTGATGTGACCTGTCCCTCATTTGAACAACCAGCAACATGACCTTGAGTGACGGAAGACAACTATCCAGCCAAATGGCCGCTTGGCTGGGATTGAATGGCAGTCCTGTCTGAAATAGAAAAAGAGGTCTGTTCTTGAACCTGCAAAACTCATGGACTGGACCTCCCAGGTGACTTGGACTTCGGGACAAAGGACAGCAACGTGACGTGTCACACAAGGACCCTTGAAAAGTCTGAACCGACGATGTGGGCCAAGCTCGTCAATAGTTCAAGGCCGAGTGGACTCATCAACTTCATTCGGGTTGGAAGTCCATTCAAACCGACCGACCCAAATAAATTATGGGTATGTCCAACTTGGGGTCGTAGTGGGCCCAAATAACTATTCCCTTGTGCAACTCATGCAGTCATTGGTAGACATTTCTAGTGATCCATTAGTTTTTTTTTAAAATAAAAGAATACTTTTTGGAAGTGATCTTTTTGTTGTTCTCTTTCTGAAGTGTGTTTAGCCAAGATTGTTAGTAGCTGTTGACAATAAAAATGGTATTTATGGTACAGCAGAGGAAGGTTGCTCTTGGGATGTGATTAACAAATCTGATTTATGGGAAGGGGTACATGTTGATGGGAACACTGAATCAGATGAAGATGATTATGTTCTTGTCAGGCAAGAAGATATAGTGGTGGGGGGGTTGCATGCTTTATGGCTGCATATCTGTTGTCACTGAAAGAAACTAAGGTATGCAATATTTCAATTTTCAGCAGCTTTCATGAGATGAATTTTTTTCCTTCTCTCTAGGAGCTTAGTGACTAACTATGTACTATTTCTATATATTTGACAAATTGATCGAGTGGTCTATCTGAGACACATTCATTGAACCCACAACCTATTGGTTGCAAAAAGATACCAACGTACAACCTTTATGTCTTCTTGAATAAAATACTTAGGGCAATTTGGTAGATGCCCACGCTGAAGCCCGGGTGTTCTGATGGGCAGTGTGATGAGGACATCATGGGATGTCGGCAAAAGAAAAATGCATTGGAATCTAGATTTAATATCATCATGGTTGGATGGTTAATTTCTATACAAGCCCTGCATATCTGACCATGGATAGAGACAAATCCAGCCATGGATAGCCTAGGATTGTGTTGTAGAAGTGGGTTTGAAGATTTGGCTCGATCCATCCATTTTCATCATTTGAGTCGTTCATTGGTGGATTGGACCAATATAGGCGTTGATCCAATACCATCCAGGCATTTGTCTTTCTCATATTTTATTGGTGTTATATTTTGTAGTTTATATGTGGTTTGAGATTGTTAGAGACATTTTTATTTGTGGTTTTAGATCGTCCACATGTTTGCCTTTAGTCACATATGTCTAAGGTTTCTAAGAGTTTTTCTTTTATATATACTTGTAAGAGATACTTTAGCGAAAGATGATGAATGAATGAAAGAAGAAATTCAAGTTTCTCTCATCTGCAGACTTGGTGTGACTCCTTCTGCCTCCTTGGTGTGGGATCAAGGAACTTTGTGTGATTCAAGGTATAAATCCTTCTTCTTCTCCATCTTTTACCTTTCTTCTCCCTTTTTTCTCACTTTTCCCCTCTTTCTAAACCTTATTTTTGTCCCTTTGTTCATCAAAACCCTAATCGTAGCGAAACTAGGACCCAACCCCACCACCAGCCACCAAAATGTTGTCAGGACCCAATAGACCGTATGGACATGACTCAGGACAAACTCTGATACCAAATTTGATGTATGACAAGTCAAAATATTGGAAACCTTATACAGGGGCCTATATCAGAATGCAAATTGTGTATAGTGAATCCTAAAATGGCATGCAATCTATATCCATAATTTAGATAGATAAATTAATATTAAACAAAGAATAAAACAAAAGCTAAGGCAAATTCACACACAATCAATCAAAGAGATTAAAAAAGAACGACACGTACACTTACAGCTCTCAAGGTTGTATTGCTAGCCTTCAATTCAATACCAAACCTTGTCCTAGGTCTTATAGATTTAAAAATCAGTCACCCAAGGGATAAAATAGGGCTATGAGGCCACTTAGGGTTTGCTAACTTTTTCAGTTCTTGGATAAATCTAGGTCTTAAATAGAGTGAAACAATAGGCATGGTTAGATCTACGAGTCTAAGGGATCTAAAGGTTCGGATGAGAAATAGGGCAAAATAGGCCTAACATGGGCATGTCTATATGGTCGTACGGACGTCTGAATGGACTGGTGGGTCTTTGGTGGCTGATAGTGGGGTTGGGTTTTGGTTTGGATTTGGACGAAAAGGGGAAAAAATGTGCAGAGGGAGGGAAAAAGTGGGGAAAAAAATAGAAGAAAAGGTAAGGAAAGAAAAAAAGATGGAAAAGAAGAAGGATTTGTACCTTGAGTTACATAAGGTTCTTTGATCTCACACCAAGGAGGCAGAAGGAGTCACACTAAATTTGCAGATGTGAGAAACTTGAATGTCTTCTTTCAATGATTCATCGTATTTTTTTTTTTTCTTAGAAGTGCCTCTTACAACTATTTATAAAAAAAAGTCTTTTAAAGCTCTAGACACATGTGACTTAAGGCACACATGAGGACAATTTAAAATCATAAAACCAAATACAAAACCATAATAATCTTGGAACCGTATAAACTAGAACAATATGACACTAATAAAATATAACAAAACAAATGTCTGGATGGCGCTGGATCAACTGTTAGATTGGTCCAATCTGTAAATGAATGACTTAAATGATGTAAGTGGATGAGTTGAGACAAATTTTCAACTCCTTGCTTGATCAACTTACAATCTGTGCTATCCATGGCTAGTTCTGTCTTTATCCATGATCATACATATTAGAAATACACACAAAATCATCATCCAACCATGTAGAGGAAAAATCTAGATTTTGATGCATCTTTCATTGATGCCGTCCCCATGATGTCCTCATTAAGATATGCCCTTTTTGGCATTGTTTTGCTCTATTTTACAACCCAACCTTTGGATCTCTATCTTAAACCTGCAAATTTAAACCTAACCTACTGTTTAAAACTTATTTGAGACCTTTTTTTGTTTGAAAATAGAAACCAAATTTCTTTGGCAAACACGAGGTGATCCCATAGCCCTATTTCATCCCTTGGGTGACTGATTTTTAATCTAGAGTACCTAAGACAGGGTTTGGTATGATTTATTTAGCCTTTTGAGGGATTTGGCATAGAAGGGCAATGCAATCTTGAGGACTTCATGTGTAGGTGTCATCAATATTTTTGAATCTTTTTTATTAATTGTGTATGTGAGTTTGCATAGTATTGGTTTATGTTCGTTGTTTAATATTAATTTCTCTTTCTAATTTTTATGTGAATCATGGATATAGGTTGCATGTCATTTGGGAATTTACCACACATTTTTCATTCTCATAAAGGGATCCATCTATCATTTAGATAATAGGGTTTCCAATGTTTTAGCTTGTCCTACATTAGATTTGGTCTCAGAGCTTGTCCTGCATCATAGTGTCAGATAGTGGTCCCCATCTAATGTTCACAAAATTGTATGGATTGACAGATTATCACGAGGGCTATCATACTGTAAAAAATTGATCTATTGACAGTCCATGATTTTTTAAGATTAAAAATCAACCATTATATAAATACTTTGACCTATCATGATTAATCTAATGGTTGAGGATGCTTTAAATGGAAATTATGAAAGCTTGGATCTAATTTAAAAAGAAATAAATTATTTTAACAAACCGGATTCAAAATAAAGTGGGTCCCATATGGGACCCTTGTGCTAGTAGTGCCCAAATACTAACGTTATAACTCTGAAAAAACTACACTCAATTTCAAAGAAATCTATCATGCTAATTGATTTGTTGGCCTTCATTATGCAGGAATTAACTCCCAATCAACTCCAAGCAGGTATGTTTGTTTATTTTGACTGGAAGCTTACTGTATAGTTTTCCTCCTCCAAAAGTGTTTAGTTGTATTCTTGGATGCTACAGCCCTCAGCAAGACATTCTCTGTTAAAAGGAGGAAGGGGAAACTTCGAAAAGCTTGGGATGGGAGCAAAGTTATTTACAATGTTGCATCATGGGGTGCCACTGCCATCGGGTAGGCTACTTCAGATCTGAATATGGTTCAATAGTAAAAATGTTCATTATGTGTAAGATTTTAGCCTCAAACTGCTGCTTCCCCAACTATTACCTAAAGTTGTCTGCGTTTTCTAGATGCAATCAATTATCATCAATCCAATGAGTGGGACTATTTGATGGTCTTTTTTTTTTCTTTGGATGGGGATTAATGTGAGTAGATTTATGTTTTATTGCATGCTTGGGGTGGAACCCTCTAGATGGGCAATCCGGATCGTAGGGTCTTGTATCCTACCTTTACAAAACCAGAGGCTAATCACCCTAACTCTTTAAAGGCCACATCTGATTTATAAGAGACAGATGTGGTCAGATGTGGCGGCACAGTTGGCAAATGTTCATTGTTGCACCTATGAAGGTTGCCGGTTGGAGTCACATGTTTGATTAAAATAAATAGATCCAATTGATGGGGATCAAGTTTTGATGACAGTGATGATAAGGAGACCATGTCCAAAATAGTTTACACATGTGACAAATTTTCGTATTAAAATGTGGTTTAATTGTTCTCAGTTTTTTCTTCTCTCTCCTACAGGATATACCAAAATCCAGCATTGTTCAGCGCTGCCTCTGCAGCCTTCTGGACATCTTGCCGCGTTATATCGAAGTTGCTTTGATCCTCTGTCACTGTTTTATGGATTAATCTCTTCTGCCTGCTTGGAAGCATGTAAGATTATGTTCCAGTGCTCTGCCCAAGGCCCTGTAAAATAGTCAAACATGTAAATTAATGTGCTAGTGATTGATTGATTGCTCTCTTGAATTATAACTTTCCACTTTTGTATATATATATATATATATATTCATTTGCCCAGAACTTGTGCATGAATTGCACTCACCATGTGAAAGTTTGACAAATTACTGATTCATGGAATGGGATGCTACTCTTGAGTTGAATGCAAATGAGTTTTTTTAATATTTCTAACTCATCTATTTCCTTATGCGCACTGTATTTTTGCGAGTTTGATGTTCTAATCTTAAAAATTCATCTTACTGAAACCTGCAATTCAACTAAAATATTTCTCAGCAATGTTGACATTTTTAGAAACTGATATTTTTTTGAAAAGGGTTTAAGAGTTGGGGCGATTTGGTTGGAGGGTGAAATGTGTCCTTGTGAGACATTTTTTTATGACGAAGAAACTCAAGACTTTTACCTCTCATCGAGTACGAAGGCATTGGGTAAAACTCTAGATGCACGAAGCCTCTTATTGTCACATGATTTAGACCAAAAGTATAAAATTGATCAACAATATTGGCTTGGGCAAATTTACCACATGATTTATCCCAAATGTATACTGAGTCTAGGCTAATATACATAATTGATGCTATTATACATGGTCAATACCCTACTCACTCAGCCGCCTGTGAGAGCCGTATTATCCAAAGGCTGCATTTGGTTTATATGGGTTGTCTTTTTGGAAGGAAAAATATCTGATGAGAAAAATAGGTCCAGGTTTGGATAAGACATAGGCAAAATCCACATTTGCATCCTCTTCATATTATTGGATCTAAATTTGGATTTAATTTATTGATTTTTAGATGCATAACCTGAATATGCATCTGCTTCATATTTTTATATTCATACTCGGATATCTCCAACACTAGAAACTGTCATCGAAATCAAGAAAAGAAAAACTAGATCAATCATTTCGTATAGTTCAATTGGTAATCTCTTGCCTCAGGGAAATGAGTGTTAAGTTCGATGGCTTCACTTGGTATACCCTAAGGGCAATGGATATCACCCGTGAGGATTTTACACAGGGTTTATCGTGGTTTTCCACACTGTAATCCAATTATACTATATAGAAAAAAGAGTTCAAATATAATAGAGCATAAAAATAGTGCAAACTCAATGAAAAACTTCAGAAAAAATAACCTTTAAAAAAACCTACTTTAATACCCTTTCTGTCATCCAAGTCTGCCTTGCAGAGGCTAACAGAGCAGTTGACGCTGTGTGGAGACAAGTCAAATATGTGGACTGGGTTGGATTAATTCCGCTTGAATATTAGTCTGAGCCATCAATTATGTTAGTCTTATGCCTTTTTTGAAATCTGTTTTGATTTTGTCTCTATAACGAAATGTTTCAATATTATTGTTGTTTAAGCGTCCCATTTTGTAAGATATAATTAAAAAATAATAATTATGATAAAATATGGAGACAATAATACAAACTTATAAATATATAAATTATTTTCATAATTTTATATAATCTACATGAATAAAAAATATAAATTATCATTAAATAAGTATTTATGTTTATCATTTCAATTCATAATAGTTTATTGTCAAATACTAATTCAAGAATATTTGAATTTTAATCAAATAAGAATCAAAACAAATCGAATTAGACAAAAAATTAAAAATAATATCAAAGAAATGAATTTGAAGTTCATTTTATTCAAAATTAAAACATAAACTTAAAATACATAGGCACACCGGATCTATTTCATTTTCCTCAAAATTTCATCATACACATTAAAAACAAATCGAATTGAAAACATACTTCATATAATATAAATAGACCAAAATTTAATTTTTAGCCACTTGATTTTAGTGGTCAAACTCACCAGAAATCTTTGAATTAAGAATGTCTAATGAGTTTTGACTAAAAAATAAAGTGTCTTTAAATCAAATTTTAGATTCAAAATTTTTAACTGCTTATGAAGTTTATTTCTAGTCGGACCGTTGGATTTTAAATGTACACCTAAAGAACTTTTTTAAAAAAAAAAACTGAAATTTGTAGAGCAGAATGATGAGTAGAGTTGAAACGGGCCACTTAGGCTCATTTTGGTCGACCAGAATGGATCCCAGTATGAGAACTGAACCCGTTCAATTATGTTTTTCAACTAGATCTAGAAGGGTTTGGCTGGAATAGGTCATAATTGAAAATTTTTGTAGACTGTTAGTTTAATATATTGGTCTATTTGACTGTTATTTTACAAACATAAGAAGTTATTAATGATAATTTATGTTTTTATTTATGTACGTTAGCGTAAAATAATAAAATAATTAATTTTATGATTGTATTATAGTCTTCCTATTTTATTATATTATTTTTACTTTTTTTTTAAAATTATATTGTTTTTTTCAAAATGAAACAACGAAATATCAAAGGCTAAAACGTTTCATTATGGAGACAAAACTAGAACAAGTTTGAGAACAGATCTGGCAACTTTGGATAGAAGAGAAAAATATTTGAAATGAAAAGAAAACTGATTTGGAAAAAGAAAAAATTCTAAAAGGAAAAACCAGAAAACGAACCTGGAAACTAGAGAAAATTCGATTATATACAGGCCATTTTGGATTGTTCATCAAGTCCATTTACAATAAACTACCAGAAACATGCTAATCAGATCATTTTTTTTTTTTTTGAGAAGTCACAAAAAATATTCATTAAAAAGAGAGAAACAGCACAAGGAAAGGATCTAAAAGGGATAGACCAAAAGGAAAACAAAAGAAACAAGCAGCAGAAAACAAGTAGAATTAAATAAGAAAAACACCAGCCCAATAATTATCAACTCCCAGTCTAGCAAAATAATCCGCCACTCTATTAGCTGATCGCCCAACTTTAGCAAAAAAAACGCCCACCTCTCTTGCGAAGATTGACTTATACAGTAACTATCAAGAATAGAACCACCCTTGCTAAGATTGCATGACAAGTAGAGAACAACTTACAACCTCCGACTCGCTAGAGATACTTTTGGGCCTGTTAATTTTTAGGTAATGACTTGATTGAATGGTCTGTGGTCACAAGAGACCAGTCCCAGAGGAACATTTCACTTAGATACACAAGGGGCTAAACATACAAGAGTCTCGAGAGGGTTTTAAGTGTAGTAGGACATGGGCTGACCCCCATCTTACGACCACAGTTCAAAAACCAAAGGCTCTATTAAGGTTCAACCTGGGTGAGCCAACTTGACAGAGAGACTCAAGCAAACTTGAGCAAGAATCATGCGAACCTAGCCCAAACTCCACTGAAAACATAATCCAAGTCAAGATCAAGATTTGATGTTGCTGATATCATAAGAATCAATTGCTTCATATCCATCTGCTAATACTAGGGAAGCATCAGCTAAGAGAACAAATCTATCTATTCACAAGGTGCAGCCTTCAACTGCATTCCATTTGGACCATTGGCCAAATCCTTTCTAACTGTTGAATTGTTCTCCACGCCAAAAAAAACCCTGATGAATCCCTTTCTTTAACACACAAAAAGGGATTTTTTTTTTTTGCATCATTTTCCAACTACTACACATTGGATCCACTTTCCCTGCATCTTTGCCTTCTCACACACTACCTCCATGAATTAGTAGATATGTCTCAGGTTTAATACCCATTTAGAGTTAGGAGCCAATGATTTCCTTCTTATTTTAAAAAAAAAATAGAGATACATAAGCCATTGAATTGAAGCATCTTTCTTTTTCATATCTTTCATTCATTGATTTTTTAGGCCATCAAATCCTTGGCCATGATCGTTAAAGACGCCGGTTTTCTCCCTGGTACAAATTCATGCTCGATGGGTTTTTTTTCCTTGTGGAATGCCTACCAGGTCAGTGGGTACGATCATTTACTCTACAGAACACGGATCTCATGAGTTGGGTTGGAAACAGATCCATCACATTGGACAAGCCTATAATACAGGTAAAACCACATAATATTCTTCCGGAGAACAATTTCGTCTGCAAGATATCTGAATTTGGGTCAGTCAACTCATGCCTTAAAAGGTACTATTGTAAACTAGGGGTGGCTAAATCAGGTTGAGTTTGAGTTGTTTACTGTAGGTAATATACCTTTTTTTTTCCTGAACCAACCAACTGAACTGACCCAATTCTTTTGAAGCTTGACCCAACCCAACCTGATCTGAGTTTCATTCTAATCAATCCGCTATTGATCTGACTCAACATAATTTTTTATATAGAAATGGAAAATGAAAGAGGAAATTCCTTGATGTGGAGCATTGGATTATAGGCAATGGCTACAACTTTTGGGCTTAGGTTGGAGTGCACAGGCTTGAACCATTAGACCAAAGAAATAGGGAATACGAATGGGTGAATGAAGAAAATTGAAGCTGGATGTATTTTCCAATTTAGGTGTATGATCAACTAAAGTCAAGACTAGGATGGATTGAGTGAACCTAGAAGTAGGGAAGATGGCAAAAAGGATGTCTAAGCTGGAGCTTTGGTGCATTCAGATGAACCATGTGCATTGTCCTTGAATGAAACATGGTCTCAAGTCATTCACATGCCAGGAGCCAAATATTGATCAGAAACTGACACGACCAAATATTGGTATACCGGCAATACATATTCCATTGGCAATACGCGATCGTATCGGCTGAAAAAATATATTTTTACTAAAAATAAAAATCTACCATATCAGCGATTATCAACGATATGTGACTATTTCAGTGATATCTCAGTTCAGTATCGATGACATGTGACTGAATCAACTATATATGATACATATCAGCCAATTATTTGGAACCCTACTTTTCTCTCTCTTCAAGGGAGGTAACATGCATTCATTTTAGAAAGAACATAAAACTGTTGCGAACTCTGAAAACTTATCTACGGACGACAATTGTTACAGGAGTGCTATCACCATTGTGGAAAAGGGTGGGTGAAGACTGGCATCTCAAAGGTTATATGAAGAGTTCAGTAATCTTCAGCAACCAAGCATTTTTGGATTCAGAATATGCAACTGCACCTTGGATTTATTTAATCAGGATCACAAAGTAAGAAAAAGACGTGTGTCTGTGTGTGCCTCATGTGCAAAGAGTTGGCAATTCCATCAGAAAAAAGCACAGAGAAAGGAAGAAAATGACAAAAGAATTATGCACTTGCTCTTGCAATTTTGGTGCCTTTTAATGTAATTTTATTCAGCATGCTTCTCCAAATAACATTTCAACTTTGCAGGTAAACATAGTTATCCTCCAAAGTTATTTTCTAAGACAAATGCATAGGATATGGAGACACTGTCAATTTTCATATTTGTCAAACTGTGAAAATTGAATTAAGAAATAGTAGAAAGACAAAGTGCTCAAGAAACTCAACTCATGCATGTGTATATGAACACAAAATTCCCAAACAAGCAGCAGTCATATCTCCCTCTTGCATCCACATTTAGCCATGGGCAAGAGAATAGCCACCAGAATAACAATGCACGCTGCTCAAGGTACCTTTCCATGTCAAAGATCTTGCTGCTCTTACGCATTCATGGGCTATGATCTGATCATCGCATCTCCTGCAATTAAGGTTTAAATATAGCAAAAGTCGTATCAATACAATATCAGTATTTGGGGTTTTTCCATATGATGCTTAGCTATTAGTCAAAAACAAGGGTAAATCTTCATAATATTTAAGAGGATGGTTATTCAAGAGCAGTTACCCAAAACATATCTTTACAATTTGAAAGCCATAATCCACACAGATTATAAATGCACAACCATCATCTCATTACCAACAAGTGTCCACTTTTATGTAGAGGTGGTTTCACTTAATTATGCAATGTCTAATTGAAGCAGTTTAAAATTAACATCATTTAGAATCTAAAAAATTATTACTGCAAGGAAATAAAACCATAATCCTCGTGAGCAATGAAAATAAGTAAATGATGAACTCCTAGCGGTTCCTCTGAGATGCAAAGGAAACAACAGAATGGTTGATACCTGTGTACGTCAATCATTGGTTGACCCAATAATTTGTTGCTTAAGCTCTTCAATTTTGAGAGATAATTCATCCCGGTTTTCTGTGAATAGAAAATAACCTGACACATAAGTGTCTGTAATCAAGGGGATAATAGCTCAACAATAATATTTAAATGTGAACTACCTTAAAGATCAGATACCGGTAGCTGAACCAGACTGTATATGCAAGACCAATAATTTCCAACACCTTGGGGAACTTATTTGCAAAAGTAAAATGTCAACAAATTTATCAAATGGAATTAGAACAAAACAGATCGATGGGACCACTCTCCCAATCTCATAAAGGTTTTAAAAAAAAATGCAAACAAGCATACCAAAGGAACGGAATCGATTGCACCAACAATGGCTGATGATATCCATAATGATACCAGAGCACTTCCATAGGCAAGAACGGAAAATGAATTTTTGGAATCCAGCTGCAAACAACATAAGATTGAGACATGTATAATTGAACAAGGACATCCCCAAAATAATTATGAATTGGCTACTTGAAATGAATGAGTAGGACAGTGTGAAAAAGAAGTGCACTCAGCAGCTAAGCATGGAAGAATAGAATCAATAAAATATTGGGAATAGGAGTCAAAGCATCCATCTGTAACTGCAAATCTTCTTTAAGCCAGTATCCTAGATGCATAACCTTCAACTACAACATTCTGAAGACTTCCCATTATTTTCATCAAACAAAGCAAGATTTCTCATTATTAAACATACTATGTAATGAAGATGACAGTATCCAGTACCTGCTGATCTTAATGCACATGACAAGTATGTTAAAGACAAATAACACATTACATGAGACATTTACAACTACAAGGGCTGGGAAAGATGATAGAGTTTCCAATTGGTGTTAGGCTTCACCAAGGGTTTGCTTTGAGCCTTTATCTATTAGCATTAATCATGGACAACTCAATATTAAAAACAGCAAATAATGTACCCTTGTGCTTTTTGTTTGCAGAGTACTAATTCATCAAACAAGGAATCAACTAAATAATAAGTTGGAATGTGGAGAATGGCGGTGAGATAAATGACATCATAATTAGGATAAAGAATGTATAGAGTTTTAAGGATTTGATAGTAGGGAGGATGAATTCGTTAAAATTGAAAACAAACTAGTTGTAATATTCAATACTAGGGTACAACTGTAGAAGAGAAAGAATGGATTAAATTGGATATGGCCACTAGAATTAATTCTGGTGCACAAAGTGTACATAAACTAATGCAGTTTCATATGATAAATTTGTGCCATGTCAATTAAGGGCTATTTCTATAACATGGCAATTAGACCTAAGAATTATATGGAGTTGAATGTTGGGCAATTAAAATACGACAAAAAGATAAAAGTGCTTGTGGCAAATACATGTGAGCTTGGATAGATCATCATCATCATCAATCTCCACCATTTTCCCAACTATCTGGGGTTTGGAGAAGATGCATATGCTAGGATGGATGTGAAGAGTAACAAAAATGATATAATAAAAATGAGCACATGGGAGTAACCTAAATATAACCTCACTTGATTAAGATCAAGAAGTGTAATTTAAGATGGTTCGGAAACAAATGCAGAAGATCAGGACCACCGCCAATACAATGAACCAAAAGGTTACAAGTAGAGGAAGTAGGAGAAAGGGGAGACCAATAAAAACTTGGACAAATGTCATAAGAAAGGATATGTAAATTATGGACTGATGGAAAAGATGATTTTTATAGGATGTAAACTAGAACTCAGAAAGCTAAACAAAGATGATGGCATAATGACTTTGATGATGATGATGAAATGCAAGAATGGAATGGCAAGGCTGATAATTTCTACAAATTCATTGTGTTTGGTAGGGTTGGAATCATTATGCCGGTGAGAAATGATTCTAGCCGAGTCTCAAATTGGATCATTTTATCAGTTCCACCTTAAGAGGTAATATAATTTATTCCCATTCTGAATGCAGTACAAGAGACGGGCAAGCTAGGTAGGTCAATGGCATGGAGGCCTTTTTCCAGCGGTACACATGGCACTCAAACTACAAACAAGGCAATGACAGAACCAGGGAGTACAAATTAAAGGGAAAGATCTATGGCCAAGAAACAAGGCAGTGGGGCTTGATTTGACAACAATAGGGAAGGGCATGGGATCAAAAAGCCAATGCTTCAAAATCAAAGAGGTCAATCCTATGAGATCACAAAGGTCTTGCATACTCTGTTATATCCAAGCTGGGTGATTGTACAAAGGAAAAAAAAGGAGATAAGCAAGGGCCACTAACACCGCAGTAGTGGAGAATGGAGGCCACAGATGGGATTGAAGGAATGGGATGAGAGATCATAGAAGGGCTCGCACTAAGGTTTCTTGTAATGGTGGATTAGAGATATAGTTTTAGGTTGTGAATAGTGAGAGGGGCATTTCAATATTAGAATTTTCAAGTTTAGGTTCAATAAGGCAAAGAAAGAGAGTCTGCCGTATATAACAAAATCTGGATTATTTGCATTCAACGAATGCAATGGGTTGTACACATTACTTCCAATTTTAGATTGTGGATTGCTATCAAATAGGCCCTAAAGGTTGCCCCAAGAAAAAAGAAAATCAAAGAATGGCATTTAAGGTTTTTTTTTTTTTAAAACATGACTTGATCCACAACCTTTGTGGTTGCACAGTGAGCACTTAACAATGTTCCATGGGCACTTGTCCAATTGTCACTTAAGATGATGTGGGCACATAAACAGAAGATAAAAGAATAAAAAATCACTAGTAATGAGAAATGAAGAGTTATAAGTACAAGGAACTAGGAGAATGCGGAGACTGGTAAATACTTGGATTGATGTAGTAAGAAAAACCATGTTAAATTGTGGAGTGATGTAGAATAAGATTTCTAGCTGAATGAGTAGACCTAAAAAGCCAACTATATATGAATGGGATAGTGGCTATGATGATTATGATGAGAAATTGACAAGTATTGAAGAAGAATGATTTCCTTGTTAGTTAATTTCATATGGATCGGTACATGAATCCAAAATCTTCCAGGATACCTTTGCACTGAGCCTATTGAAAAGTTCAACAGCTTCTGTTGGTTCAGAAATAGGATGTGTTTCCATGGTAGCTTCTTCGACAGTAGCTTCATCAGATACTTCCTCAAATGGTGCTCCAGTATTTGTCACTTCATCAGGAGCTTTCACAAACTGAGAATCATCTTCTGTTTTTTCATCAGATGCTTTTGAAGAGTCAGCATCATTACTCATTGCTTCATCAAGTACTTTCTCAAACTGAGATTCAGCATCTATTGCTTCATTAGGTGCTCTGACTGGTTGCCTCCCACTGTCAATTGCATCATCAGATGTTCTTTCAAAATAAGTTTCGTTATTTATAGCTTCATGAGGTGCTTTTCCAAGATGCTCTGATATGCTTGTGTAAGCCTCTTCAGATGCTGACGCTCTTGGTAAAGGTGATATAAAAGTTAGTCCTAGAAGAAACAAAAGAAAAAAAAAATCGGGATAAGGAACTGGCAGATAATAATAAAACCTATTATTCTGGTACTCCTGCAGTGGTACGTGGTAAAATAACATCGGTAAATAAAGAAAGGACCTTCTGTTGAAAGGGAAATTGTAGAAAGGGAAGAAAATAATAAAAAAAAGGGACAAAAGGTGAGAGACATTAATTCTCTGTATTGTATTTCTTGTATTGAAGAAAGAGTAATACATATGTATATATAAAATACAAGGAACTAATCAATGTAGCAAATAAGAAAAGAAGAATCAATTACACTTAATGACGTCTGTAAGTCAACACTAAAATAAGACATGTGAAAAATACAATATTTACAACACTCTCCTCAAGTTGTTGTGAAGATATCAATTAAGCACAGCTTGCCTAAAACATTATCAAGTTGTGATCAGGAGATGGCCTTTATGAGCATATCAACAAATTGATCATTGGATTGCAAATATGGAGTGAGAATCTATCTCGCTGAAATTTGATGGTGAAGAAAGTGACAATCAACTTTGATATGCTTCGTACGTTCATAGTGTTGTACTTAATTCATGGGTTGACTAAAAGATGTCATTGATTATTCTTTCTTTTTTTGTCGCTTTGATTGGCTCCTTATAATCTAATTGAAACCAGTTGAGATTGTATGAACTGTTGAACTGAGACCTCAAAATTTTGTTAGTGGAATACCCAAGGTGTCCAGGAGTCCCACCTGTATTTGGATAGAGGAAATTTTAACCCGACTAGTCCTTGGGGTATGTGCAAGCCTTCCAATCCCACACACACCGAGTAAGCAACTATGGGGAGTGGCCCAGAAGGGTGTTGAGTGTGAATCGAACTCAAGACCTCCCTTCATGGAGCATCTTGACCCTCAGGCCAACCCCCTCTTGGGTTGAATACCTTGGAACTTTGGGCCATTTAAACCGTAGCTTAAGACCTTCACTGAGAGAGAAAACCTTTTTCTTTTCATACACTGTATTTACATGAATGCTTCTTGTTCCCTACTTCTCCCGTGATTGAAACAATCCATGTGGGTTCCACTCTGGGGTGTAAATAAAAGCTACATTTACAAAATGGATCCCCGGAGCTCAGAAGTTCGGGGTAATACCATAAACACCCCCTCCAAATGGATCATCCCTTTCACACCCATCCACTCCATAAATTAGATTCCTGACCCAATTTACTACTTCTTTTTTTGATGACCAAAGTGTCCAAGCCTCTTAGAGCACCAGATTAATCCTCAAGTGGAAGCCTCCCTATCTACACATACTTAGGTAAATCTACTGCGAGTGGCCATTTGGAGTAGAGTGAGAATCAAACTCAAGACTCTGAGGCGGGTTCTAAGCCATCACTCCAACCCCTTCGGGTTAAATTTACTCTATTTCAAGTTAAATCTCACTATTGAGTTAAACCCTCCTCCTACGTTGGATTAAAACATACTGTAAAAATTGTTGTGCAAGAAAGAGAGATAGTAAATAACAGCATGCAATAAAAGATTGAAGACAAAACCATACAGAGATTTCAGTTCAACTGGAGTGAGAAAGATAATTAACTAGGGATTTTTTTGTCCAAATACGGGAAAAAAATGGGAAGGAGAAGGAACGTAGAATACCTGATTGCTTGAGCAAAGAAGAATTTGCTTTATTGGGAGAAAAAAGTGCTTTGGAGCGAATAATTGACGGATTTAGATTGAAGGATGTGAAACGTGGGATGACGGATAGAAAGGGAGAAGTTGACAGCTCCATTTCCGTTCTTAATCAGCCGCCGCCGAAGAGCTTGGTTTTCTCGTTTTATCTCGGAAGATTGGAAGACTACGAAGCGCCTGGGCTTTTTTAAACAGGCCCAGGTTCATCATGGGCCTGTTAAAATTGATGGACGATGGATTTGAAATGTAAACTATTAGTTTGCTTAAAGTGGCTTTTATGAAATTACCTTAATTTTTACTTTTAAAATTAAAATTTCATTTTACTAGTATTTAAATTTTATCACTAGTGCTCAAAAGATTAAATATGAATGAGTTTAACGTATTTGAATTGAGTAAATAATGTGAAAAAAATTGGAATAGACTATGAGATGGCCTTCTCATGCTCACATCTGCTGGATTTATTTTTTTAATTTGTTCTTTTTATAATCATTTTGAGCTTTGGAACAGTATCATGAGGTTGTTTATGCCGTAGGTGCTCTTGTTCATGCCTATTAAGTTTATATATATATTTGTATAGGGTTCTGAATCTCTTTTTTTTTTTTGAATTTATGTATGGAAACTGTGGGATACCCAATGTAAAACTTTGGTGATGTACCGTAGGGATAATGGACTCACCCGTGAGATTTTATGCCGAATTCTGAATCTCTACTATCCATTGAAAATGTTCGATATTTAAAATTTTCAAATTTCCACTAATTGATAGAATATTAAGATCACTTGATCATTTCTCAAATCTTTATGTTAAAATGATTTTCTGTTTAAAAAATATTAAAATTTGTCTGAATCTAGCGCATAGAGAATTCGTACCCTAAATTTTCCTTTTTGGAGTAAAAAAACCTCAATTCATTTGTAAAACAAATTGTGATAAAAATTAGCCTGAAAAGGATTGGATTTGTTTAAATAAAAGTGGGCCTGTTAAATCTCTAAAGGCTTTGCACAACCTTGAGTTTGGGCTGGATTTTATCAATAATATTTCTAGACTAGATACACTTACTACACTGGACTCAAAACAAGCCTAAGCCCACGTTAGGGACTCGGGGGCATGGTTCCAAATCTCTTTGGATTTTGAGGTCTGAGATATGGTACTAACCAAATCTCGGCCGGTGTCACTGACATCTCGGCCGAGATCTCGGTCCTGATTCGGCCACGGGCATTTAAAAAAAAACCAAAAAATATAAAATTACTTAAAATAATCCATTTTTTTACTATCTTTTTATTTCTACAATTCATAACTTAAAATGACAGTCATTAATGAAGTAAATAAATTATGAAATTACTTTTACAATTTTTCCTCATTTATCTATTTTTTGTAATTTTTCACCATTTTATTACTAATTATTTAATTTTATAATATCGTAACTTCAAAATTGTATCAGAAGATGTAAATATCCGATATTTTATGAAAAATTTACATATTCAATGAGCATATAATTATCTGTATTTTCTTTATTTTTTCAGAAATTTTTCAAAAAATAAAATAAAAATGCTCTGGAGAGAAAAAATTCGGCCCAGATCTCATCCGATTCCGAGATCCCGCCAATATTGTTCGGCCGATTTTTCTACCCATGTCGGGGGCTAAATGTACAAGAATCGAACCTTTTCACAAGATCATATTTACTTAATTTTAAATATTTTTGGATTATACTTTAAATGTAAAAATTAAAATATCGGTCGAAATTTATTGGATTTAAAAGAATGTGATTGCAGGTCGCAATTTAAACTGCAGAATCAGTCTTCTTCTAAGGAGCCATTTTGGAAACAGAGATTTTGAGAGCGCTGATTTCACTCTGGTAAGATTTAAAAATCGAATAGAACATTATATATCTCTTTTCCATTATCAAAATATTCATAAAAATTAAGAGTCGATTCAACAATTTTATCGCTTGATCTTCATTGCCTTAAATTGGATCCACGACATTCTCATCACCTATTCACTATTTAGGCTGAGTTTGGATGAAGGTAAATTTTAGAAGTGCTACATCGGCCGATATCCGATATATATCGCTAATATCGACTGATATCTCAGATTTTAATTAAAAAAAATAAATTAAGTGAGAGAAATTTGTCAGTCGATATCGAGATTTGAACCCCTCACTCACCTCTCGTAATATAAAAACTCCTCCCTTCAAAAGGGTTTTCAAAACTTGAAGAGAAGGGAAAAAATTCAAACTTTTATCCCTCCTTCTCCTTTTTCCAAATGGAGCTTTCGAAAAATCCTTGCTCCGTTTTACCCTCCCTTACCTTTATTTGCACCTATCAAATAAAAATATTTGAAAACAAGATAATGCTTACCGATTTGGACTTATTCCGCCTTAAGTCTTGTACTTTTTTTCTTGATAATTTATAGTAATATGAATGTTGTAATATATTTTTTATTATTCTTTGAAATTGTTTTTAAAAAAAGATTGCACTTTTTATCTTACCATCTAATAGGCTCAACTAGTATGCTATCATTATCAAAAAGTTTAATTGTTATAGATTTCAACCTTTATGGTGTTTGGAGCACGTTATTAAACTAGTCTATATAAAAGAAGTTCTAGGTTACTATTCAATAAATCTTTATCATTTGGTTGAGATAATTTATAAGGACTTAAAATAGAGAAATATGTTAATGACAATAAATACAAATAGTTAAGTTTTGTGAGGTGTATATGTTTATCACACTTTGTCATCACAATAAATAAAAAATAGATGAAATTTGTATAAAGAATGGTTAAAAGTGGAATTAGAATCTTAAGATTGGATTCATGAGTTGGAATGATAATTAAATCAGTCTTAGCCTAAAATTTAAGCAAAATTTGGTAATAAAAACATGCAAAAAGGAAAAATTATTTTATAGAGCGTGAAAAAATCGTGATGACTTGGAAGGAGTTGATTCCATCTTATCACATCAGCAACAAGAAAATAAGGAAAATTTGTGTATAAAATAGATTAAGATTAAACAGGGTTTTATGAGCCTCGACTTTATAAGAAAAGTTTACAGAAAAAAAAAAACCTTAAAAATAAGAAATTGATTGTATAAAACTATAAATGAATTTGACTCAATTTTATCATGTCAACACCGTACAAAAGAAATAGAAAAAATTATGTATTAAATGGCTAAAGAACATCAAAGAGAGTTTGAAATCTACTTGACTGCTTTTACGGGTGAAACTAAACCTGAACCGCATGATTCGACCCAAGAAATCAGCGAGTTTGGGTTATGCATTTGTATACTTCAGGTCGGCTCGGGTCGAAAAAAAAAATCGCATGAAATTCGAGTCGGATTGAGTTGAGAAATTTAAAATGAACCCGATACGACCTGAGTGCACCAAATTATTAAACAACAATCGGGTTGATCTGGTTAGAAATTCGGGTTGAGTTGAGTAATTCAGATCAACAATTTGAGTCGGGTCGAGTTGAGTTCAATAAATTTTGATATGCGTCAAATTAGATTTATTAAAACTTGACACGATCCGACTCGAATTTCAATCCTAAGTGCTCTCTACGTCATTCCATGGATTGCCCACCCACCATCTACTCTTAGGTGAATAAGATGGAATCCAGCACAACCCAAGCCAAGGTGGATCACAACATCTCCACCAATCCAATATGAGACAGTGGACTACCAAAATTGTAAGGATTCATTTGATATTGCATAAAATAATACTTTGGTCTGTGAAGGTGATCGGATGTGCGTTTGTGGACACATATTATGCTTATCCTCTCATTCTTACCTTAACTTTTTTTTTTTTTTTTTTTGTTTAAACTTATAATTTGTCAACCTCACATGAAAAGCATAATGAACTGATCTCACCTTCATGAATTGACAATATTGTACAAAGACAAATACATCCATAATTCCCAATACCTTTCAGCAATGAAGAGATCCCACCATGAGGAAATGACAATTTTTGGAAGAAAAGAAGATGCCCAACATCCCAATGCTTCTATTTCTAGCTTAAAAAGGCTTAGAAGAATGACCTTCCATTCTCTAAAGTATGTCTGTATCAGATATTAAATAGAGGAATTTTAATCACTTTGTCCATTAGTTGCACTCACCACTATTTGCTTCTATACTTTTTAAAATCTAGGCCCCACAGTGATGGACCATTGGCTGCAAACTCTGTGGTTTGAGATTTCTATGCTTTCAGTGATTTATATATATATATATATATATATTTTATGATGTTTTGATGTTGTTTTCACATAATATATTTCAGAACTGATTTATGTATCGATATTTGCTCTCCAATAAAGATAGACGACAGAATTAAATGTGTAATTCAAAAGTGTTTTAATTTTGCATTCTTAAATATATATATATATATATATATATATATATATATATATTTTTTTTTTTTAGATTAACGTGTAGTAAACTCAGATACAGTTCTACTAAAACTCATATAGATGAGTCCACTACTCCTAAGGCACACTAAGGTTAGGCCATGAAGACTCGAATCCGCAACCTCTTGCTTTCTGAGACGGGAAACAATCAGTTGAACTTCTCTTTTGAAAAAAATATCGGTATACAAATCAATTTAAAAGCTCTAGATAGATTTCTCAAGTCTTCAAAGGTCAATTATTTTTTGATGAAATATGTAGAAAATGACGTGGATATTGATTGTATATAATTTGAGACTCATTTTTTAAACTTCAAAAATTTAATTGTAACTCATTTTTTATTCAATTTTTATGTCGTTTACTTATATCATTCATGAATTCCTTTATCTATCTCACCTTAACATATGAGACTATCTCACAATAAATGTGAAAAATAGATACCCCAAACTCTCTAAAACTGTCCAAATCAATTTCCACCATGCTTTCTTGGGTCAATTTTGATTTTGTTTTATTTGAAGAAAGGACAGAATTGGTGGTACAATAAGACCCATTTCTAACTTGTAATTTAGCAATCTCCGGCATTGATCATTGATTATTACAGTAACGTAGAAGACGGGCTGAAGGGAAAAAAAAAATATTTGAGACATCGTGCATTGAAAATTTGTACATTACTTATTCACTAATTAATTCCTCTATGACATATTTAAACAATAAAATGATTTTGGTAATATAAAAAGGTCAGTTATACTATGGTTTTTCATGAATGTTAGATAAATAAATGGTCCATTATCAAAAATAATTTATCATTTTTAACTACAAATATTAATCTGATAAATAATTTTAAAGATGATGAAGACCGCGATGATTTTCGTCTTTTTTCAATTCTATTTTATCCTCTTCAGTCCATTCTATGAAAAAGAATGACAAAAAATTCGAAAGGGTTTTGAACAATAATCTAAATTAAAATTAATCTAATTTTTACATGTAATGATGTAAGTGATGTGACACACTACCTATAGATGAACATTTCATTAAATTGAAATATCCACTAACCAATTAGAACTTAGACTCCCTTTTTCAATCCAGTTCTTAGTCAAATTGCTCGATTGAGTAGTTTAGAGACTTTAGACTTTGTTGTCTTTTTTAACTATTATTTACTCAAAAATAACCTTGTCATGTATGACTGATGCTGGACCAACCTCTATAACAAAAGATTTCTTTTTTCTTCTTAGGATAAAAAGTGGCACCCAAATCATATAAAATTAAGCCATTCATATCATAAGTTATACCTTATCATCATCCTTATCTTCCTTTTCTTTTCAAGTTAGCCTGTTATTCATCTAGTCATACCAATGTGGCTGCTTCATATCTATCAAGTGATGGAAAGATGGAGAAGGCCGAGATATATTTTTTAAAATTAAAATCAGCTGATATCGACGATAAATATGGGATATCGGCAGATATAACAAGGTATTAAAAATCATATTCACTGAGATTTATTTTCCTGATTTCAATATTAGATGGATTGAATAAGCCTGACCAATCAATAAATTGCATGATTGGCTGGTTAAGCACAAACTGGTTAGTCTTATAAACTATATCAGCAAATTCAAATGTTAAGGATTGTGATTTTAGTTTATAATCCATCTATAGCAGTCTAATGATTTGGATTTCTGAAATTCATTTGTAGAATATTTTGTGTTCTAATGGACTATAGTTAACTCTAAAAATGGCTTCACTTGTTTGATCTATTTAGTGGTGATCTAAGATTGAAAGTAATCCAGAAAGGAGTATGCACCAATCCATGAGATATATGAACTTGGAATTGAATTTCTAATTATTCAAAATCCTAAAACTTGACTTAGTTAATAATTCAATGAATTATTTGTTACATTTTAAAAGCATAATAAAACTATTTGACATTAATTAGAAATCCAATTGAGTTTGGTTGATCCAATTTTACTAAGCAGATTTTTTTTTTTTAAAAAAAAATTGAAGTGTATTTTTAGTTTTTACAATTTTTGACTGATGTGACTATTTATGACCATTTAAACAAGCTTAAAGGTTTGGGAGTCCATCAAGCAAGTACTTGGTTTGACCAGTCGATTCAATCAATTTTTTTAAAATTGAATCCATTTAATGGCATGCCCATGAGAAAATGTCATCTAAGATATAATTGAAGTTGGTTATATAATTAATTTTATTTAGTGCTGTAGAGTTGAAACTTTAAGTGTTCAATCTAATGATGTCCATCTCATAGTTATTGATGTAGTTCGATTTAGTGATTGGACGGAGGAAAGATTGCCCACCATTTTAGAAGAGAGATGAGAATATGAATATAAATCAATTGCATTTTTCATGACTTTCTCGAGTTAGATGGGCTATGTATAGAATCTTCTTAAAAGAATTGTTTTGTTATATACAAGTTGGAAGTAAAAGTATTTAAAGAAATTGTAAAAAAATTATGTATGTAACAATTCTAAATTTTCAGAGATTGGATTTTTTAATATTTATAAATTTTAATTTAAATATTTGACTGATATTAGATTTTTTTTTTTATGATCAAGTTGAGCACCCGACTAATTCTCAAGACATGTGAGCCTCCCTATCCACACATACTGAGTAATTTTACAGAGAGTGACTCTTTAAGATGGAGTGAAAATTAAATTCAAGACTCCCGTTTCTTGAAGCGGATTCTTGACCTATCACTCTAACTTTTTTGAATTAAGAGCAAATATGTTAAAAAATAACTTTTTTTATGCTAAATACTTCAATAAAAAAAAAATAGTTCTATCAAACACCATTATAAACTTTTATAAAATAATAATTGTAGATCGTCACATCTAATAATTTAGTATGTTAGATGAGATTGATTTTGATGCATTAAAGGCATTGACAACTAAAATATACTTTTGTAGAACTTGAAATTTTAAAAAAAATTTAAAACAAAATCTCCCTGAACAATTAATTCATTTAAACTTATTCTAGACTATCAAAGTAGCCCAAGGAGCACCAATTAAGGTTGAAACTCATGCAGATTGGCTTGAATTTTAATAAACACATCTAATATATATAAAATTATTGAATCCGACTTAAGTTGTTGGTATGAATTGTTCAACCCAATATGATTCAACTTGTCGACTTGACCCAACCCGAGTTGCTTAATTGAGAGTCTAACTCGATTTTAGTTCAAATTTGAAAAAAGTAGTAGGTTTTTATATTTCCTAAAATTCTGGTCGAATCAAAGCAATTTAGTTGGGTGAGATTGATTTTAAATTTCTGAACTCAACCCAACTCAACTTTCATGGAATTTTTTTTCCGATGGGACTTGACCTTAAATTTACAAATACATAATCCAATCCACTGATTTTTTAGGTGGGATCATACATGTCAGATTAAAATCCCACTCGAGTTTCAGCCCTGGGCACATGCAAGAGTTGAGTGAGAATTTTTGCGATTTTTTTTATTATATTATATTTCAGTTAGTAAAATTTAGAAAATTTACAAAATCAAATAAAGAATGACTATTGATTATAAAACATCGGCTTTGTTAAAATATAGAGTAACTCCATCTAAATTAAGTGAAATGCCTAATAGATTGTGATTTATTCGACAGTCAATTTTTATAATTAAATTGGATAACTACAAATATATAGTAACATTCGTATTTTGCAAGTAAGGAGATTAGAGAATTTTTTATGATGTGGCAGCGCTAAAAGATTTAGTACTCTTCCACGAGAATTTTTTATGATGTGGCAGCGCTAAAGATTTAGTACTCTTCCATAATCCATACATCTTGAAAATAGAAAGCGAGTCACAAGAGTCTGTGCGTCACGCAAGTCACGTTAGAGTGTTTGGGGGGCCATCGTCCAGTGACGTATAAGGCGGAGGAGATCTCGAGCCAGATGTTTTCTGACTCTTTCCCTCTTTCTGGCTTCCAATTGATTCCCTAATTTCCATACCTCGGACCCCCTTCTTTCCATTTCTATCTCTCTCTCTCTGCCCCCCTCTTTCTTTCGATAAAAGCAAAGGAAAGCAAAGACGCCCACCAACTGTTCGAAGAAATGGCGCTATCAGCAGCGGCAGGAGTGATTCCCGATAACCTCACGAGAGAGCAGTACGTGTACCTTGCCAAGCTCGCCGAGCAGGCCGAGCGCTATGAGGAGATGGTAGCCTTCATGGAGAAACTAGTCGTTGAGCCCTCCTCGGGTGCAGGAGAGCTCACGGTGGAGGAGCGCAATCTGCTCAGCGTCGCCTACAAGAACGTGATCGGATCCCGCCGGGCGGCGTGGCGCATCATTTCCTCCATCGAGCAGAAGGAAGAGAGCAGGAAGAATGAGGATCACGTGGCGCTTGTCAAGGACTACCGCTCCAAGATCGAATCGGAGCTCTCTGATGTCTGTGCCGGCATCCTTAAGCTTTTGGACTCTCATCTCATCCCCTCTGCGGCCACCAGCGAGTCCAAGGTCTTCTATCTCAAGATGAAGGGCGATTACCACCGCTACCTTGCTGAATTCAAGGTTGGGGCCGACCGCAAGGAAGCTGCCGAGGACACCATGCTTGCCTACAAGGGTGCACAGGTGCATCCCCTTATCTTTCGGTTTTCTGTTTCTCTGCTTTGTAATTGAACTGGGGCCCCTACTGTTACAATTTCGCAAGATGGTCTCGTCAATTTTGTTGGATTGTTTGGTAATTTATAGAATTTCTTTATTTACAGGACGTTGCGGCGTCAGATCTGCCACCAACACATCCGATAAGGCTGGGACTGGCACTCAATTTCTCTGTTCTACTATGAGATCTTGAATTCATCTGAGAAAGCTTGCAGCATGGCAAAACAGGTTTGTGGTTTTTTTCCTTCAAAGCTTACTTTTAGGTTCTGTATCTTGGGCTTGTCAAGTGATGAACGGCATGGTTTTTTATTGAATCGAGTGGAAAAGTATAACTCAGAAAGCTGACCCAAATAGACGGGATACATCCCTTTGCTGATAGTGATCTGAGTTTCTAGTTCATGGTTGATTTTTCTTTTGCAAAGTTGATTGATAATCAGTGATAAGATGGAGCAAGGTTGATCTATGCATGGAAGCTATATAGTTTATTATTACAAGGTTTAACATGATTGCTTGCAGACCGATCTGCTCATGATGACTAATTTGTGCTTTTATTATTATTTTGTTTTGATAACTGTTTTCTAGAAAGATTGAAGAATTCTTAAAGCACTTCTAGACCAATTCATGCTCTAGGGTGTCGATTTTGGTTTATTAGTTGATTGATGATCATTGATAACATAGAACGAAGTTGATCCATGCAAAAAGTGGTTGATCTGGAGTTATGATGTGATAACATTATACCAGTGGCTTGGTTTGCCAGTGAGTTGGACTTGTGTATTATTTAATTTTTCTTTTAAGTGGATCTTTGTTTATTAGAGGTATTAAGTAGCTTTTACTTCTATGGCTCAAATATAAATGGTGATGGGGGAACATGGAGAAAGGAATATGTACTGTTCAAAGCTGAAAATGTTACATATTGATCTGTGGTGGTGTTCTTCAGAGTATGGCACTAATGGTGATTACACTATGATTCTGGCATTGATTGAAGCTTCTGTTGCTTCTAGTAGGTAGGTGAAGGTAAGAAATGTGGTTTTACTGAATGAGTTGGGTAGGTGGAGGGTTCTTTGTATATTTATAGGAAGGTAGGTAAAGGTGTTAATAATTAATTTTTTGTTCTTTAAATCATATTGCCTGACTTTTAACATTGCATTACTGTACGGGGAGATTGCAAGCTAGCACTTCTTTTCCCCCACATCCTTCTAAGGTGGAAAGGTGTGAACGTGGTTTATGGTGATCTTACCAAATCTTCAGACAAGATTGCATTCTCTTTACTTGAAGAGAGACTAGGTGATGGATTCCATTGGCTTAAGAGGCTTCATATTTTTCCCTTGTGGAGAAAAAAATCGGGTGGTTGAAGTATATGCTTTTTGGTGAGTCTTCCTCAACTAAGTGGCAACATGTGGTAGGACCGTAGGAGAAGCAACAAAGAGAGAGCCAATATTTCTTATCAATGGTATGGCTGATAGATTATTGAATAAGTTTTCTTGAATCAAATTTCTATTATGGGGAAAAAAGTTGAAAGGGGAATGGGGAAGATGTTCTTACTTCTTAGCCTATAGTATCTTCCTTGCCACTTGTTACCTTGGCTTTAAATGTTGGAAGAGAAACGCAAGTAAGGCACACTTCTAAAACATGGGTGCATCTCTCTCTCTCTCTCTCTCTCTCTCTCGCTATAATTTAACATGTAAACTTCTTCAGATATTCTAAGTTTGTGGATTTGTTTAATAATGTGGGTGGAAAGCTACAAAAGAATGTTAAATTCTTCTGAATCAGATTTGGGCATTCATTCTATCTATATTTGGGCATAATGCAAAAGAAGCTTTGGATTATTTAGTGCTGTTGATCCAAGCTGTGCAAAGAGCTTGCTTCCATGGATTTTGTCGGGGAGTGCTTGCTGAATGTGGGATTGAGTTTTGTTGGAAGAAGATTAGATAACTTTGGAAGTGGAGTTGTGGAAGGATGTAAAGGTTGCACAAATCAGGTTTAGTATGATAAAATAATTCATTAGTGCTAATCAAACTAGGCCTCGGGGCATGTGAAAACCTCCCAATCCGCACACACCGGGTAAGTCTACGGGGAGTGGCTCTTCATCGGGGTTGAGAATGAATCGAACCCAAGACCTCGCTTCATGAGGCGAGCGCCTTGACCATTAGGCCAACCCCTTGGGGTTCACAAAATGATTCTTATAGCCATCTATTTGGTCATTCGGAAAGAAAATAAAGAAAAATTTGATTATTTTTTCTCATCGTTGAATCTCTTATTTGGTATATTAAATCTCGGTTCATTGCTTGGGTTCTAAGAGCAAATGAGTTCTTGGGTGTACTCCATATTTTTTTCTTTTTCTTTTTTTGAGTTCTTGGGTTTTACCTCCTACGACAAGTAGGATTCTTACGGTTAAAAAAAAAAAACGGGCCTTAGACCATAAAGAGATGAAGGAATCCTTAATGTTCAAATTGAGTTTGTACAATTTGAATGTGGATATGGAATTCCCAACTAGGGGCCCTTCAGACATGGAGTAATAATAAAAAATAGAGGGAAGGTGACTCTTGCATTTGCTGCAGTTGTATTGTGTTAAGAGATTCAAATGTGACTAGAGTTTTAGTTCGCAAAGGAGTCTTGGGGATCATTAAGCACACATATTTGGTCTTGGGAGGTCTTGGAAAGTGATTTAAAAGACACTTAAGCATGGGGAGAATGGAAAGAAACTAAGCCATGGTGCTTTAGGCTCCCATTTGAATGCATGGAAAGAAAAGTGCTTCGTGGAAAATAATCACTTTTTATTGTAAATTGGTTAAACCATTTCTATTTTCTATAGTTAAAAAGTGATTATTTTTCCAAAAAGCATTTTCCTTTTCCATACGTCTAAAAGGAGCCTTAGAGATTCTAATTCATTGTTACAAGTGCACATAGCTACTCCCCTGTTGTTTCTTTCTGCAAGGTGGCATAAGGTAATGTTGTAATGTTGTTGTGGATTCTCATACCATTTTCACCAATTGATAACCCCTTTATGTTGGATTGTCCTTTCTGATGCATTCTTTAGGCTGTAGTTTAGTTCTCCACAACCTTGACAAGGTGTTAGATCCATTTGATTTTTATTGTATCCTTAATTTGTAGTTGTTGTTGATTTCTCAAAGGAAGAAATAATTAACAAATGTTGGATAGAATTTGATGCTAGGTATGAGAATAGAGAGACCCAAAATTGTGGCAATTATTGAGATATTAAACTAATGAGTCATATTATGGACCTTTGGGAGAGGAATAAAGCGATGCCTAATGATACAGATCAAGCATTCAAGAGAACTAATTTCGGTTTATGCGAAGCAGATTCAATAGACACCCCACTCCCTCCTTTTTTTATAAAAGTGAGACAACTTGAAGTTTAGAAGAAAAGGTGAAATTGTAGAGTTTTCGTTGACTTAGAAAATGCCTAGTACTGGGTGTTGAGGCAATTAATAAATGTTGAAAAGAAAAGGCATCCTAAACTGATATGTTTGAACGAAACAACTAGTGGAAGAATGGTGTATGTGGAAGAACAGTTCTCAATTGGAGTTGGAGTTCACTTGGGTATGCTCCAATGCCTTTTTTCTGTCTTACCCATAACGTAAATGATCCAAGATAAGTTCCCATGGTGTATGTTGTTTTTAGGTAATACAATACTAATTAGTGGCAAAAGAAATCAACTTCAGCTAGTAATTCTATCTATCTGGGAGTGGCAAAAGAAATCAATTAAACCATAAATTACAATTGTGGAAGAAAGCTCTTGAAAAATGGTTTGAAAATTATGTGTAGTTAGTGGGTTTATGAGTAGGGAGGATGAATTGGTTAACATGAAAATGATTTTTTATCACAATTTGTGGTAATTTAGATATTACTGTAGAACCAAAATGGAGGACTTGAATTGGATATAGCCAATAGAATGGGTAGAATGGGCTATATGTAGCAAGCTAGTGGAGTTTTGGTGAAATGATAATTCGATGTTGATTAAAGGAGTGATGACTATAAGATACAATTGTACTTGTACTGCTATATGGATCTGAATGTTGCTCCATGAGAAGACAAGTACAAATATTTAATGGTAATAGGGATGCCTGTTTTCATAAGACCTCAGGATTGAAGTCTTGGGTTCAAATCTTGGTAACCTCAATGAAGGGCTACTTCTCATGGAGTTATTCCCCATCGAAGAACCCGATGTGTGTGTGCAGGGAGGTGTGCACACACCCCGAAGGATTAGTTGAGTGAGATGCCTGGACACCTTCTGACAGAAAAAATAAAATAAAATAGGGATGCCTATTTTAATGAGTACTTGGGATAATGTTAAAAGATAGAATTGGAATTGAGTGTATTGGAGAAACTTGTAGGTAGTAGCAATGGACGAGAAGGTAAGGAAATGTCAATATTGTTTGTGTCAAGATAAGAGATGGTTTTGGCACGTTTTTGAAGTGATAGAACATATGATTTTTTATAGGGTAGATTGGAATGTAGAAGTGACCTTAAATAGATGGAGAATGGTTGTTATGATGATGATGGTGAGAAATTGATGCTAGGTCAGTAAGAAGCATGCTTGGTTACACATTATGGTTTCCTTGTTCCTTTGGAACATTTTATCCTATTGTTGTGATGACCTTTGCCATTGGATAGTTGCCTGAGACAACTTTGATTTGTTTATTCATAAATGTGGATCCATTGGGATGAACTTTGAAGTAGCATTTTCATTCATCAATATATTAAATTTTGTTACGACGAGGGACAAAGTGTTCTTTTTTCTCTAGAGAGATCGCAAAGCCTTCTTGTTCCCTTTCTGTTATTGTGGGTTATCGTGTTCCTCATCTTGACAAACTAAAGGCTGAATATTTCATCTTCACATTGTCCTCTTTGCTTCATGTTAATGTTGCTCTAAAATTTTCATTTCTCTTCCTGGTACCACCCTTGATGTAGGACACGGAAGATCAACGCACACACGACTCCACTTCTATTTCTTTTTATTTATGTATTTCTTAATTAGCAAGTATGATTTGTTATTTTCGTTTGGGATCTTTGCAGCCCAACTTTAGCTAGTTTCTTATTTGGTTTAGGAGTGTCCTAGTTTAGTAAGGAAACCAGGTCGGTGGCTTTCCTAGTTAGTTTTTTCTATTTTCGAATTAGATTTTTCATATATAAAGCTATGTAATGTGTTTGGGATGCCATATACGATGGATTTTTGAATGAAAAATATAAGCCATAGCCTTTTCCTATCTTCTTTTTCTCTTCTCCTGTCTAGCTACATGCCTATCTCTTCTTCTTCCTGCCTAGTTGTAGGCGTTTCTCCTGCATCAGCCCTTGTATTCAATTTTCTCCAGACACGTATTTCCTGATTTAAGCTGTTTTAATTGCTGCAAAGAAGACTGATTGATTTATGGATCACAAAGCTCAAGAATACCCTGACATACCTTTCCAAAAAAAAAATTCCTCAGACATTAGTTTGTTTGTTCTATGATGCAAAGGATGGATCATTTATTGAATCTACCATAATACAACATTAAATCTTTCATAAGTGGTATACTTTTGGAATCCCATTCATTAGAAACACACTAGTGATGCCACAATATAAGCAAACTATTCCCTCTTCTGCTGAAAGTACACTATGGTACACTAACTTTCAACAGTAGAAAACTAGCTATGTGGCTGCTGAGGAATTACTAGATTGTGAAGTGGCAGAGTAATGTAAGTAGCCATTTAATGAGTTGCACAGGCAACAATAGGAGATGGACACTTGCCTGTTGAGCCTGCTTTTAAATATATTGACTTGTAATCCACTTATTGCTAAGTCAACCAATATGGCTTTTGGATGAATCTACTTTAAATGACTTTACATTACTGTTTTCTTATCAAGTCAACAGTCGTTAATATGGTTATCATGTTTACTAATATAGAGACATTTCTTGATTCCTTATTCCCATCATGTCGTACATGCAGGCATTTGAGGAAGCTATTGCTGCTTGACACGTTGGGCGAGGAGTCATACAAGGATAGCACACTCATCATGCAACTGCTGAGAGACAACCTCACCCTGGACTTCTGATGTGCAAGTAAGTATAACATTTGGTTAAGCCTATTAGATTGCAACAAATAGTCAGACTGTAGTTAATCGAGCATTATCTTTGTATTTTTGGATCATATGGAACCTGTCATGAAATCATACCTAAAAGTAATTGTGATTGAAATTGTGCAGGATCAGCTAGATGAAGCATAGCTATAATAAGCTGGGACATTCTTCTCCTTGAGGGAGGTGGACTCTAATGTCATTTGTCTGTGTTATCTTAAGACATGCTTGCACTGCCTGTAGAAAGCAGTAAATCTTCTCTATGTTTCAAACTCTACTTGAGTTTCTTAGTTTGGAAAGTTTTCAAAATGGGTGCCATATCTTTTATCGTCACTTCAATTCTCTATTGTGCTTTCTTTTACATCCCTTCCAGGTACTCCCAGTCACCAGCTATGGATATGAAAATGGCATGCAGAATTCAGCCGAGGATTAAGGAATGGCTTGTGATTAGGAAAGGCTCATATATAAGATGCGACCTATTTATTTTCATTCTTTTAACGTGACTGAAACATGTAACTTCTATAGTTGCAGTGCAGTGGTGAAACTCTTTTGACTTGTCTGCAGCTCTTCATGATACCAATGCACATTTACCGGGCAATTTCAGATTCTCACCTCAGGGATTACAGTAGGTTCCTTTGGTTTTTATTCTTGACAGGAACTGGTGGGAAGGTTGTAGAAGTCGATTGTTATGATTCACCTTGGCCAATTGGTTTTTATGCCTATTGGTACTTGATAGACATGTTTTACTGGGAGTAAGGGAATTGGCACTTTCATTGGAACATAGGTCAGAGTCGGTCTCTTTAGCCCATATGTGGCCAATATAGGGTTGGTCATTTTCATTGGCCAATACCAGATTCCAGATTTATTCTTACCAATGCTAAACTGATCAAGACTCATGATTGTAGTCTAGAGGGTTGTGGGTTCAAGTTCCACGGGCGTTAGATAAGCAGTGGTTTATGGAAAGAATTTGCCAAGTCCAAATATAAAAGCATACTCCAGACTGAGGGATAAATGGCTAGTTGATGATGATGAATGCTAGACTGACAGAGTCTCATCTATACTAGTTGATATGCACATTTCACTTTTTATGAATTGATGTAGGTTGACGAATAAGTACACAAACTATGACTACTGGAGTGATTTCGTGTCTATTTATCATTTTGTGGCCTTAGATCAGATGATTAGAGGTAACTAAATGGATTCATTTTGATATATAAATACCCACAAACCTGTGTTTATGAGATACCCTTGTTTCATGTCATGATTAAGAACCAGTCTTGGCAATGAGACTTGGTTTTAGAGAGTGCTATTCACACCTTGAATCTTGAGGATGAGCAAGTTGGAATGAAATATGCTTCGATTGAGGGTTCAAAAAGTAATGATCACTTGTGTGAGTGCAGAATATTAGCTCTCTACCATCATGTGGGGTTCATTTTGGCCCACGATGATGGACTTGTTGGAAAAGTTTGCTTGAACGTGGAGAGTATATGCAAGTAAGTGTGAGTCTTGAGGATGAGCAAGTTGGAATGAAATATGCTTTGATTCAGGGTTCAAAAAGTAATGATCATTTGCATGTGAGTGCAGAATATTACCTCTCGACTATCACATTGGGTTCATTTTGGCCCACGATGATGGACTTGTTGGAAAAGTTTGCTTGAACGTGGAGAGTATATGCAAGTAAGTGAGAGTCTTGAGGATGAGCAAGTTGGAATGAAATATGCTTGATTGAGGGTTCAAAAAGTAATGATCACTTGCATGTGAGTGCAGAATATTACCTCTCTACCATCACGTGGGGTTCATTTTGGCCCACGGTGATGGACTTGTTGGAAAAGTTTGCTTGAACGTGGAGAGTATATGCAAGTAAGTGTGAATATTTTCTCGCCTGCTTAAGAAGTTGCATGTTGAGTACAAGCAACTGCTATCCCAATGTAGAATATACCTAAGAGACAGTTGAATAACAATGTATCATGTAATTTGTGGCGTAATGTGGTACAAGTTCTAGAATGATTTTGTGGTTGCAACAAACAATATGTCAAGAAGTTGTAAGAGGATGTTGGACAAATAAATAAAGAAACAATTTTTGGGAGTTTACAAGCATTATTTAGATAACCAATAAAGGAAAATCTGTTATCCCAAATTGCCTAGCAAGTGAAAGAATGGAAAATGGCAATGAATCAAGTGTGTTACCAGAGCTTCAAGCAATCTACATATGGCAAAATGGTAACAAAATATGAAGATCTAGGAGCAGGACTGCAATGAATCAAGAGTGTTACCGGAGCTTCAAGCAATCTACATATGGCAAATGGTAACAAATATGAAGATCTAGGAGCAGGACTGCTATAAAAGAGGACTTAACTCAGTAATGTGAGGGAGCTTGTGAGATAAAATTTGTTGTAATAACATGTCTTGGCTTGGAGTTTGGGGAAGAATTTTTCTAAGGAACTTGGAATTGTTTCTTGGGGATTTGATGATTTTGTAATCATGTGAAATGGAATAAAGCTTTTGTTGCTTTAAGTATCTGTCTCTCTTTTCCTCTTTTTTTGTCATTTGCATTGGAGTAGGATACTTTTATATTTGGTATATATGTTCGCTCATTCAGTAACTAGTTTACTACATAGAATAAATACCCCTCAATAAAAAAAGGACTCAAAATTTAGGAACCAGTGTGTTTGCATAGCACCCTTGTCCAAAGTATTCCTTGCCTTAGAATCCAGGTCCTCGCCTCAACCTACCCAACACACTAAATGGGGGCCCTATTGGAGACGTTGAGTTTGGTTTTCCAATGGTGTGCCTCAATCTTCTAACTATTTTACAAAATTTTATGCTACTGATGATGGACGGACTAGTGACCAAGAAGATGTTAAACTTGTTTGAAGAAATGTCTCTAAAGTTGAAGGTTGATGAATGGTTCTGTTCAAGGAGACTCAGACTGCAGAGGAGGCTGAGGTCATGGTTGAGGAGATCACTATGAGAGGAGGCAAGGGTGGACCCATTTTTTCCTTCTGAACGATGTTGATTACTTGCTGGCATGGAATCTCTTCTAATCTCCTCTGATAAGAAATGGGGAGGTTGTTAAGGAACAAAGTGGACATAGTTCATCAAAGAATAGGCCATTGTACAAGCTTTTGTTGAGAATGTGGTAGTTAATTGAGAAGATAGATCTGAAGAAGCCTTGATAGATGTTGGCGCTTAGGAAACTCAAGTAAGTGTTTCAGTTATATCTGCTATTGTCCCTATTGAGAATTTCCATGGATAATTTTAGCCATATCCAGATGTGCATGCATTCATGAATGTTTTTCCCACTTGTGCATCAATTGAAAATGATAGCTTCTAACAATGATTTTGAGGTTATGTGAGCCAAGGAAATTCAAGTTATCTTGTTTCTAGGACTCAAATTATATAGTGTATGAACCAACAACTAAGGTAACGATCATCCAAACACGAAGTGGGATTTAGGATCATAGAATTAGTGGGAAAATCTTTCCTCTCTTAACTCATTCTTCCTATTTCGAATGGACAAGGACTACAACAAACTTCCAGGAACGGCAGGGCTCCTCTTTTTAAAGTAGTGCTCCTCTTTTTATTTTATTTATTTGATGACCGAGGTGTCTAGGATCTCTTAGAGCATTCGGTTAGTTATCAGGACATGCACAAGTTTTTCCACCCGCACACACTAGATAAAACTGGAGAGAGTAGCTCTTTGGATTGAAACTCAAGGACTACGTCCCCATTTATTGGCAAAAATCTTTGTCCAGTGGAATTGTCATTTTACAAAATTTGTTCACAATACTGATTAAATACATGGTCTTGAAAACGAAAACAATAAACTTTTTGCTGTCAATTTTATACAACGCATCATGCATCCAAATAGAAATAATACTAATGATCGATCAAATTGCTGGTTGTGAATTTTTTTTTTTTTTTTATAGACTATTGAAGCGGATATAATTAGATTCTTGTGACACTCGAGGATGTTCCTAAGATTTTTTTTTTTTTCAATTGACTCCCCTTGCTCCTTTTTAATTTATTTATGTAATTTGGTTTTAAGAACGTTAAAACATAATACGTGGAGTGTAACTTTTGTGAAATAAAAGAGGATTATCTTATTAAAATTGGAAATGACGTAGTCTCACACTGTGATAAATTTAGATACCTGCGTTTTTTGGTAGAATTTCATGGGGGATTTGACTGTAGAAATAATTTATAGGATGAGAGTGGACAAAATGTATACAAACTAATAGAGTATTGTGTGTGATAAGAAGTAATGCTCTACAAAAGGGACGATTTTATAAAATAAGCATAAAAATAGTTAAATAGCAATGCTTTATGGGACAAAATATTGGGCTATGAAGTAAAAAAACATTAGATAGAGTTACGGTAAACTGCTACAACGGATGAGTAGTTTAACTCTAAAGAACAAAGTTATAAATGATGGCTAAACAATGTTATCAGAACCGGACTGTCTAACAAACCGTCTTCGACGAGGTTAGGATTCAATCGGGTTTAACCACGGTCAAAGTTGGTCAAGTATTAAAATAATATAAATATTATATATAATATTAAGTAAGATATATTTTACCAATAACATTAATATAAATATTAAAAATAACATTCAAACTCTGAGTAATATACTAAAATGGTGAAATATATGTGATAGAAATAGTAATAAACATTTATATTTCAAATATACACATTTTTTAAGGGGAAAATTAAAAAAAAATTCAATTTTTGAACCAAGGTTCACGGTTTTTATGTCAAAATGGCATAAAACAGCGGTTTTAACCGGTTTTATCCTATTTTGACCCAAGCTCGGTTTTTTACATGGACCGAACTGCAGACCACGCGGTCGCGGCTGAACTGCCGGTTCATCTACAGTTCGGTCCGGTTCTGATAACACTCTGGCTAAAGTAGTTCTATTAGAGGACAAATCGAGTGACACTATTGAGGTTATTTGGCCGTTTAAGTAGGAAGAGTAGAGGTGACCCTAGCATGTAGAGTGAAAATATTACAAATCGTAGGCACAACGAGGAGTGGTTAAAATGTGGAGTGAAGTGATATGAAAATGTTTGATAGATTGTTGAATGAATGATGGTATGATTTATAATAGCGTCAAGTAGAGAAATAGAGATGATGATGGTCCATAAAAAATTAGAGGTTTATTTGGATTGCTTGAATGTTAAAATCATCCATGACAATTATTTGCATATTTTATAAAGGGTTATTGCTGGTAGACAATGTGACCCTTACATCAATCCCTTAAAATGCTCCTTTGGAGTATCTGCAAGGAAGTTCCTTGGTTTCTTGGTACACAATTGAGGAATTGTTGCAAGAGAATATGGTGAGTGGTTTGGCCCTATTTTTTAAGCTTTGATATCTTGGCTAAGACGATATGTATCGGCCAATATCGATATATATAGGTAGTTTTAATAAAAAAGAAAAAGAAAATAAGAGAGAAATTTTTCGGCCGATACCGAGATTTAAATCTCTACATAGTTGCTTTATCATATGAGATTTTCTGTTTCAAATGAGCTTTGACGGCACGTTACTTCACTGTTTGGGAAGAACTGAGGCTAAAATGGTATGCATGAGGCTCATACTAGTAATGTTAGGTGAGCATAAAGAGGATTTTGCCTGTAGTCATCTGTGAAGAATGGGCTATTAATTGCAAGAACTTGTGTTAGGGAATTCGAAAGTATTTCACCTCAACCTACCGAGTACATGTTCTTCGTGAAAAATCATCTTGATATATCCATGAAACTATGTTTTAAAAAAAGCACAAACGTATAGAGATTAAAAATACTTAATTTGTCAAATTTTTGAGAGTATAAGGGCAGCGCTTTATTGATTCAGTTAAAGTAATTTTGGTGGTCCACGTATCTAAAGATTATATTTTTCAATGAATTCATTACCATCATCATTGGCATAGCACCGATAGATATGCGTCAAATATACATCGTAAAGGGAATGATTGGTTGAACACTTTTCCCTGATCACTTTAATTCCCCAAAATGATTTTAAAGGATGAAAAATTTAATAGTTGCAGGCTTTGAGTATAATCTAGGGTGCGACTTAGGTTACAACCAATTTGAACTGGGGGGATCTTGTCCAAATTATAGGTGGCTAACCTAACCCATTTTAAATATAGATTGCAAAATGAGCTAAGAAACTTAAACCCAAATTTAATTTGAGTTGGACTAGAGTAGACCTTTGAGCAGCTTTGTCCACCCGAATTATATAAAATGTATTTTTATCAACATCCTAGATAAAAAAAAGTAGGTAAATATTCTCTATTTGGGTTATCTGACTAAAGCAAAGTTGTTTGTTTAAGGACTTTGGAAGAAATGGTTTAATAAAAATAGATCTAAGTATAAAGAATGTGTCTATTTTCTTAGAATCAACCAACCATCAAAGTGCTCACTTTAATGGCCTAATTGTCCCTTTTATTATACGAGCTAGCTTATAATTTAACTTGAGCCAGCCCAAATTGAATAGCCCAAATTAAAATGGATCGTGGACTTTAAAAGTAAATTTGATTATGGGTAGTTCAAATGAGGCTTGAATTAATGGGATTGATAAAAAATGATGACTCAAATTTGATATTAACCTAACTTAATCCAATGTTGCGTACTTGAGGGTGAGTGTATGCAAAGATGTAATGGTTCTTAGGGCTCTGATTTATTTTCACCGTGACTTCAACTTAACTAAAATAATAACTCCAAGGGGTTAATATGTTGGTTAGGAACTCGTCTTAGGATGCAAAAGTCCTTAATTCGAATTCCATTCCACAACAAAGGTGTATGAGTGGATAGGAAGGCTTGCACATGCACAAGAGACTAATCGAGTGCTCTAAAATGACCCGAACACCTTTTTTTTATCATTAAAAAAAAAGCTTAACTAAAATGATAAATGCTCTAAAGATCAACCTCATCATGTGCTAATCGAATTAAGCGAAGAGAATTTTCCAAGAATAAAGCATCTTTTAAGAAAAACATAATGCAAGAAAATAAATGAAAAATTCCAAGCATGGAGATAAGGCACTCTTAACTTGCTTGCAACAAAGAGTAGATGATTATCATGCTGAATGTTTGAATATCTAAAGTATTTTAGTTTTGTGTTTGCACAGGTTGAATAGCCTCTCTAATTAATCCAGTTTCATAATATTCAAACATTATATTAGATATGAAAGGTGATCATTATTAAAAACATGAAAATAACCTCCAATCTATTCTAATTAATGTAATCGAACTTTAATGGATTTCCCTCGTGTGTGAACAATCGTAACCATCTGAAATATTAAACTCTATTGAGAATGCCCTATTTAGATTCCTAAATTGCCTACAAAATAAAAACAAAAGGATTCCTCAATTGGTCATGTAATCGGTACATTCCTATATTTAGAGATTTCTACATCGCTAACAATGAAGAGTCCAAATCAATACACCAATCGCAATAACAATAGTATTATACTTCGTCTTTCCTAATTTAGTTGTCTCATATGCATTTTGGATTGTTCCAAAATAGTTGCCACTTTGATTATCTCTCTCTATCTATCTATTCACAAGCCTTTTGAGAGTCCTTACTTAAAAAAAATCAAAATTTTAAAATGAAATAACTAAAATAAGACGGAGGAAGTAATATAGTTACTTGGCAAGTCAAATGGCCTTAAATTGACCAGATCACCAAACCCATGATCGTTGGCATAATAAATTATTGATATATTAGAAAAATCGAAACTTTAAAGACTTATTTGTTCTTCTGTAGAATAAGGTCTCTTTGACAAACAACTCCTTAACAGAGAACACCAACCAATTAAGATAACTATAGCGTGAGATGGAGGATCATTATTGGGTTTGGGCTGACAAAAAACTGGCCATGTTGAGATCGTATGGCTCGAATCTAGTGTGGGGCCGCAATGATTAGAAAATCTAATCTAATTGAATGGGATCCTTATCTAATATCGCATGTATACTAAGTTTGGTTACTGCGGATTAAGGAGGAAAGAGATTTAAGGAGAAAATATTGCATATGATATTTTTCTAAATCAGATTGGGAGTGTGTGAATACGGTGTTGCCGTATGTAAAAGTGGTGGCTACAGAGTAGGAGCCGGTGTTGGCTCATGATGAATTTATGCACACGACATTAAGGAGAATCTTTGTACGATGTAGGCCTTTGGCCGCATGTATCATGTTAGGTTAAAAGTGCTTATAGATTACCTCAAGAAGTGGGAGATCAATAGTTTGAGTCCCAACAAAATTAACTGGAGACATTATGTGTGGGTGTGGGGCGTCTCTCTTAAGAGTCAACTTTATGCTGATCTCTAGTTAAGAAATAAAATCGATTTAGGATTTGTTTTAGAGTTTTATCTATATAATTGAGTATTTATTAGTGAAGAAATCATCATCAGTTTTTGATTTTTTTTTTTAATATTTATTATTAAGATGATGACAAGTGAGAGTGAGGGGGAGAGAGTTATTCACATGAGTGGCGTGGATTGTTCTACACGTAATTGCATTTTATATTGGCAACATGACAGTGAGCAGTTGACTAAGTGAAAAATCAGAGTGAGAAGACCTGATATAGGGTCTGGATTTCCCAGAGAAACAATCCAATGGCCCTTCCACCTACCAAACTTCAGTGCACCACCTATGAAACTGCACTAATGAATGGATCAGGATCAGGATCAGGGGTAGGGGTTGAGATATCGGTTTTGAAAACCTATATATATTGGTCGATATGATATTGATATGTTTTTTTTTTTTAAATAAAATAAGAAAGAAATAAATATTGGCCGATATCCCTTATCGGCCGATACCGAATTTTAAACCCTTAGTCAAGACATGGCTTCTTCAAGCAAGCTGGTCAGCTGCGACCATGGAGTCTGCCTGAATGTTCAACTCATAGTCTGATACCCAACAGAAAATTTATAATTTTCAATGAGATTTCTCGTCTTAAGAGGTCTCAATACTGTACAGTACATGTGACATGATTTTTCACATGTGTGCTGTGAGCTTCAGGTCGAGTTTATTTCGGGTTTGGTTCTATTTCTAGTCTTATTTATTTAAATTGGTTGGTCAGTTCGAAACTATTTCAGCTTTGAATAGATCAGCCATTTACTTGATTAAGGAGTCTTTTTCTATCAAGATTCAATAAATATTATTTATTAAATGAGTGTAGACTTCGTAAAATAGTATTTATTACATAGAAAATGGCAATTGTCGAGTCTATCCATTTATTAATAGATTGCAATCGGATCTATCCATTTATTAAATTGGACGGATCAAGTTAAGTTGGGTTAAATTTTGCATACTTTAATGTGCTAATGTGCACTATTCATCAAGTAATGTATGCTTTAAAATCATCATTATTATTATCATCAACATAGTTGTGCGCTCATCAGTGTCTACCACATCAGTTCAAGTATTTAATAGCTTTCTCTTCATTTTTCTATTAGAGCTATTTCTTGATTTTCTACTTTTATCTTTGGTACTTTTTAAAGGAGCAACATTAAGCCTTTCACTAATACCTTCGTTGCTAATTTCATTGTGAAGTTTATAACTTAGATAAGATTCTTCCGAGAAATTCACCTGTTAAAAACAAATAAACCTACGTTCATAAAAAGATAGAAGCAAACTATTAAAAACCTCAAATTAAGATCTAATGTCGAGCATAACTTGAATCACCAATTAATACAGGACATCATCACAACACCTTCGACATCCAGGGGTCATAGACCAACCATAGACCCTCTTCAATTGGTGGAACGCATTAGCTGTCCGCTCTCTGATTGGGCAGTAAGGGTCGGAGAAGGGCAACCACTCATTCTTAAAATCAGCATTCTTAAGACCAAAGAGTCGGACGGAAAAAGGGGAAGCTCACTCGTGTGAAAACACAAAACACATGTGAAGTTACTGCACATGGGTTTTTGAGTGGGACCCATCTTATGGAATGCCCTAATCTGCCCCCACAAGCACAAAGGCACAGGAATATATACCACAAAGTGGAAGAGTTAAGAGGAGGTGTTCAGATCCTCTGATGAAGTGTAATTTTTATTTCGATGAACAGCGTCTTCTGTGGCTACACAGTCGGTATGGCGGATGTCCTGGATTCTTTTGATGCTTGGTGGACCACAACATTCAGATTTTCAGAGGCTACCACATGTATTCACAACCCAAAAACAACTCCCATCTCTATGTACTACTTTTCTATTCTCTGCTATTCTCACAAAGAAAAAGAGAGAGAGAGAGAGACAGAGTCAGTCATATGGTCATCTGCCTAACATTGGACCACTAAAAGAAAAAGAAATGAAATGGGTGAGTGAGACTGAGACTGAGACAGTCCAAAGGCTCGAATCTCTAACAAATAGAAGACTCTCCTACTTGGACCAGAGGCAAGTCTAACAAGGAAATATTATCATTATCACTCCTTTGTTTCTTGCCACCTCTCCAAAAAAAAGACATTGAAGTCTGTAAACATTTGCATGAGACAAAGTAAAGTATTGGATATTTAGACTTGAGAATGCAAATGGGGTTCCTAAAAAGAGAAGCTGGAAAGCCCATTTCAAAGAGCAAAAAGAGAGTTTTCAAAGAGAAAAAGGGTTTAGGAATTCATAGCTCTATAAAAGGCCTGAAACTAGTATCCAATGCTTTAAGTCTTTAACTTTGTCAGTCAGCCAACATTTCTTCAATTTCAGCATTTCTTATGTTGATCATAATTACTGGCTTCACTTGGTAATTGGCATCAACAGGGCCCATATTAGGGTATTTCTATGCATTGTGAGGACCCTCTGTCCCTTGGTTTTTGATTAAAGGAATCCTTTGTTTTTCTTGTAAATGAAAAGATACAGAAAGACTCTGCAGTGTGATGTTTGCCAGGCTTTATTAAAGTGGTGGCAACACTTCATGGCAGGGAAAAGAGTATATCATCATAAATTATTAACACCTTATCCTTGTTAGGGAATGGTATTTAACACTTTAACAGGAACTGAAAAGAGCAGAGAAAAAAAAATAAACAAATAATTGATGAAATGGTGACCCAAGTGTTTCATCTTTTAATAACCCTCTTTCTTATTGATCTAAATCTGCAACTTTTGATGGAGTTTATGCTTAGACATGGGCTGTTCTGCAACATTGGTGTTGCAGCCAATTTAATAACCTTCACAATCTAAGAGGTTTAGATCAGAATGCTTATTTTTATCATTATCATTAACTAAGAGTAAACGTAACCCGATTTTCAGCATTCCAAATTTCTATAAATTCTTCACTCTCCCGAGTTTCGAATAATAAAATACAAGCCCTAGTTACAGCTCACAAACTACAACTTCTACTTGTAGTTCGAAATATTTATACTAACTTTTTTATGATCAAGGTGTCTAAACATTTCATTCAGAAGGACTTTACCTGATGTGAACCTTCTGATTCTAAAATTAAGCGTGAATCAAATTTAAGACCTGACTTCTTGAAACAAACTTCTCGACTATCCGACAAACTCGTTGGGGTTATAAATATCCATACTTGTCAGGCACTTTTTAGATGATATTAGAGGGTTTATTATTATTATTATTATTATTATTATTTTAAGAGCCATTCATATTGCTGATATTATACTGAATTTTCGAAAATTTGATAAGGAGCTGATATGCGACAAAACCCTGTTTCTAGTCCAAACAAGTTACATATTTAATACAGTATCGCCAAGTAAGTACCCATGCTCAATGTCGTTATAATTTTATCTCTATTTAAATAATATTTCTTCAAATATGTCAAAATATCAATTCTAATAATCTAACTGACAAAATAAAAATTTGAAATGATCAATTTCTTAAATGAAACACATATCTTCCGGACTGTTAGTCTGAAATATTAAATATCAGTTGAAATATCGGCCTTAAAAAACCTTGACGAACATTGGTCAATATATTAGATTAGATATATGTCAAAATTTCAATTAGTACAATAGAATATTCATAACATATTTTATTTTATTGATATATGGCTAGTAGACTAGTTTCTTTTTAATCTCTATAAAAAAATCAAGAAACATCAATCTATATCTTATACAGATATTATCTTGTATTTAAAACTAAATTCTTATCCAAATATAAGATGGTAAATCTTTTTAACTTATTAAGTGTGAAGAGTTGAGAAATAACAAATTGCAGACATATGGAAGAGAATAGAATATAGAAAACATGGTGAAATGGATAAAGAAAGACATGTTAGATAGTGTCAAATGTAGGAGTTGAAAAATTAATCTCAAATATATAAGATTCTAGCATTTGATGATGGTGATGATATAATACTATCGGCTAATATACATCAGTTCTGCTTGATTTGGTACATATTGTCGATATGTATTATATTGGTCATATATGGCATGTATTGGCTAATATAGCCATAGCCATGTATCGAATCGACCGTACAGGACATGTATCGACCGACATAGCTATGACATTATCCTTATTTGATTTTTCATTTTTGTCAAAAAAAGAATTACCGTTTCAACTGTTTTTTGTTTGAATCTTACATTATATATCTTTTTAAGAAGGTTTAGAAGCAAATTTCTTAAAGGTATTTTTCCCTCATTACCCTTAATTTTGTCCATTTAATTTTTTTTTTTTGTTCTAAGATAGTCTTGATTTTGGGTTTTTTTTTTTTTTTTTTTGTGAAAATAATTTAATGAAATGATATTGAATTTTTATGGCTAGCCACCCTGTTCTCCAAGGGGCTAGGGGATCTCCTCACTCCATATGAGGTAGCTTATTTATAGAGTGAGGTGTGATTTGAATCTCACCTATTCTATTCATTTAAATAGAAACATTTATTAGCTTTTATTTTAAAATTAAAAATTAATGAATGGTAAAAATTTTACAAAAAAATTTCCATGTAACTTTTATCTATTCATTCATTTGACCGCTTTAGATGGTACAAGTGACCTCGAACATGAGTTGTCAAAATAATTACTATGCTATAATCCAACTCCGCCCTTGATGTATGAGTAGTCTGCACTTTGCTGAGCTAATTTAGATGTGAATCATTTAAGGTGACATATTAGATTTATCAGAAAAGAAATTGATCATAAGAAAAATGTTTGAAAAATTAGAATTCACAACTTTTTTTTTAAGCTAGATTGATATTTAAACAGCTGAATTAATGTGCTTGCATCACTCCTATCACCTATGGTGTGATGAGTAGTTTCTTTCTTTCTGACATCGGTTGCCTCTGAATAATTGGATGTTTCGTTCTGATAGAAAACATGGAATGCATGATCAGTGCTTAACTCTTGAGGTTTGTTTTGTTTTTGTTTTTTATTTATTTTTGCAAGGCATTTTTTTTTTTTTAAGCCGTAGAAATCTGCCAACCCTATTTTGTAGTGATTATTAAGAAAATTCCGGATTTATAGCACTACCTACAAGCATCAGGATAGAGTAAGGCGCCTCAAGGGATAACACATAAAGCGGTGGGTCATATAAAGCTGTTTGCTGTACTTTTTTTGGAGTTTTTTAATGAACATCTAACCAATTATTAAAAATATATAATAAATCACATGTTTAAATATAATTATTAATTAATTTATCTCTATAATTTATATGATTTTTTTCAAATTACGTGTGGGAAACCGCAGGATACCGAGCGTAAAACCCCCACGAGTGAGCCCATTACCCCTAGGGTACACGAAGGTTAGGTCATGGGGGCTCAAACCCGCAATCTCTCCCTTCTTGAGGTGGGAAGCAACCAACTGAACTACACCAATATAAATGAATTTAACACAAATAAACTCAGCATAATAAACTGAATTCCGAAGTGGAGATATTGTTAACTATAGTTATATAATATGATATATTCAACTTAAATGCGGCTAATAGGCATGGACGTAACAATGACAGATATGATATATATTTACCAATGGGCCGTTTCAAGTCATTAATTTCCATTTCATTTTAAATGTTAAATCTAATTTTTGATATATAGTTTAATCCGTTAATAATATCACTTCAATTATATTGATTATCTATTTTAGAAACTCGTATTACAAGTTTGGATTGAACACTTGGAAATTGAATTAAGTAAATGCCATTCTAATATCATCATTTATTTAAACACGTTATTAGCCATCATTCAAAAGACCAGCTAGTAAAATACAGTATTAAGTTTTTTAAACCTATTATGGTGTATGAGTATATGAGAATGAAAAGAGACGGTTTTCTAACTATGTATTGGTTCTCATATGGTCATATACATAAATGTAAAGTAAAGAGAGCAGCACAAGAAAGAGGTGTAATAAGTTTTATCTCTATCTAATTATTCTATCTCTTAATTTGATATGAGCCCGTACACTTATTAGCAATCTATACCAATGTTATCTAGAGCACACCGCGATCGAACCAGTGGTTCGGTCAGAGTTAAAAAACAGTTTTCGATCAAAATCGAAAAAAAGGGCAGAACTGCAGTTTTATGCGGTTTTGCAAATAAAACCATGAACCGCGGCTCACAGAATTTGATTATTAATTTTTTAATTTTTTTAATTTTCCCTTTCAAAATATCAAAAAATAATATTAAAAATAGATATATTTAAAATATAAATATTTCTTACCATTTCTATCACATATCTTTCACCGTTTTGGTATATTACTCAAAGTTTGAATGTTATTTGTAATATTTATATAATGTTATTTGTAAAAGGTGTCTTACTTAATATTATATATAATATTTATATTATATTATTACTTAATCGGTTTTGACCACAGTTGAACCCAAAATGCTTCGAAGACGGTTCGTTAGATGGTTCGGTTCTGATAACATTGATCTATACATATAAATAGAGTTGACAGTCGGGTGGGTTGGATCAAATTTTAATAAATTCAATTCAACTTATAAAAAAAATTATTGAAACTGACTTGAGCTAATGGCATAACAACCCAACCTGATTTTAGCTCAAATTTTGGGAAAAAATCAACAGCAATTTTTTTATATTTCCTAAAACTCGAGTTTGATTGGGCCAATTCAGACTGAGTCAAGTTGATTTTAAATTTCTGACACCAACCTAACCTGACTCAACCCTGAATTTACAAACACATAACCCAACAATTGATTTCTTGAGTTAGGTCATGCAAGTTGGGTTAAAATCTGGCCAGCGCCGGCTTAACTCAAATGGGGCCTAAGTCAAAAAAATTTAATTGGGCCTTCTTCATATTTAAAATATTATTTTAAGTAATATTTAGTTTAAACTTTAATTATATATATTTTTCTATTTTTCTTATCAAATTCCAACAATTCACGTACTATCAACCCAACCTGTAAATACCCTGTTTCTGGTAGCAGCCCTTTCACGGCTTCAGCCGCTTTTCTCTACTTGCTCTCTATCTTCTCTCCGCAGCTGCAACGACGCAAAAGGCAACAGTAGATGACGCCTTCTCACAGGATCTTCAAGCTGCTCTCCAAAGAAATCGAGAAGAGGGTCGGCGATAGAAAGGGGCTGTAGGTGGCTTCATATATTTGTGAGGATTAATCTAGGAATATCCCAAAAGTCTACTAGAAAGGCCAAAATGAAGTGATTGTAAATTTGTAATTTCTAAAAGAAATTGCTATTGTGAGAACACATGTTATGAGAAGAAAGATGCTTGGTTACTGAAAAAATTGAAAATGTATTAATGTATTATTATCCTGAACTTTTTTAATAATGCAACAAATCTAAAATTCTAGGAAATTTATATATTATAATGATGCAAAAAAGTATTTAGATTCTTAAATATTATTCAAAAAATTAAAGAAGTTTGTTTATTTTTTATGAGACACATATTTTTCAAGTGGAATGTATGAAAATGATTTGAAGTCAAATATGAAAAAGCTTTGTTTACATACAATGATCTTATTTTGTGATTTTAAATGATAAAAATTCAATTAAATAATAACTAATCTTATAAAATCATAATGATTGCATGAAGATTTTTTCCAAAATTCTCATGTAAAAAAGATTTCATCAACGACATTTTACCAATGATGAATTAAAGATTAAGATGTGATTTATTAAATACTAATTATTTGATATTTGTGTAAAATGATTAGAATGTTTTGTAGAGGATTTACTATTAAGATGTAATTTGTAGATTTATCAAATGCCAATTATGAAAGTTCTTTTAATAAAATATCAATTATGCAAGTTTTTGTCTATCTGATGTTATAGCCCATCCTCATGACACAATTTCACAAAGGGAATAGATGGACTTTTCTCATCAACTTGACAAAATTCCAATATGCTAAAGTAATAATCATAAAAATGTGTTAAAAATCACAAATTATACCAACTATTTTTTTTTTATAAAATTAAATCTTATTTAGATGTAAAAGTCTCTTCTCTGTTATTAAATCTGTCACCACCATAATTTAATAAATAAAAATTTAAAATTAAAATACTTTGACGGCACTCACTTTCATCTAATTGACCGGTTGACTCTCAAACAATATTATTAGAATTGGACCGTGTATCAAACTGTTTAAATAGAAGATTGGATTAAATAAGGTTCAATCGCAGTCAAATCAGATCAAATCCGTACAATTAATATAGATATTATAAATAATAGTAAATTACTAATTAAGATTGAATTGATGAATTGAAATCAAAGATTATTTTTTAATATGAAAAAATACCTTAATCAAATCAAACACAACATTGATTAAAATTTCAAATTTTAATCTCTTTAAATACTTTTAGTCTCTAAATTTTTGTGTCATTCAAATTATATGAAATTTATAAAATTAATTTAACTAAAAATATTTATACTAATTTTGGACTAACTCAAAACTCTATATTAATAAAGTAATTACATGTTTGTCACTTTAAATTATTTGTAAACTCCATACTTATATAGCTACATAGTATTGTGCAAATGTTGAAATATAGTATAAAATAGTTTTTTTTAATCTTTAAAATTAGCTATGAAAGTTTTCTTAAAAAAAAAAAACTAAAAAAAATTAAAAATTGTGTTGAACCGCGGTTTATTAAAAATTTTCTAATCACCTTTCCCTTTTTATTTCTTTCAATAATTATATAATCATTGAAGAAAATATGCATTAGTAAATTTTCCAAAAAAAGCATCGGTTTTCCTTTCGTATTTCTATCAAATAACAACGAATGAGAATAATTCTCCCCTTTCTCTCTCCCCGTTTCTCTCGCGATGCCTTCGCTTCGGAGCTGCTTGATAGCCCTAAAGGCCTAAATACAACACACCCATTTCCTACAAAACCCGTATCTTTCTCACTCTTCTCCCCAACCCTCCACACTCCTCTTCCTCTCTGTCTCTTGCTTTGCATATCTTTTAAGCTTTTATAGCTTTCCATTGAATAGGAAGATGGAAAAGCTCATCTTCCTTTTCACCGCGTCTCTGTGAGAAGAATCTGAAGTCCCTTCTCTGCTTTTTGTATCTATTGATGTGTAGACCAGACCATTTTTTGTGTTTCAATGGCTCCCAGCTTTGACTGTGCAGCTTCAAGCCTCCTCTGCCCTGAGGACAACAACAGCATCATGGGTTTTGATGATGATGCTGTTGGGGTGGAGGAACAGATATGAACATGGGCAGAGCCAAAACTATGAGTTTGTGGGGGACTTTTTATCTAAGCAGACAGAGGAGTGTCTGGTTGGGATGGTGGAAAGAGAGAACCAGCACTTGCCTGGGGAGGACTACTTGAGGAGATTGAAGAGTGGGGCGTTGGACTTGTCAGCAAGGAGTGATGCTGTTGATTGGATTGGGAAGGTGGGTGGTTGTCTAGCTGATTGATTAATATGGGTTTTAGGAACCGATTGTTGTTTTAAAGAAGTCAAAAAAACTTTTGCCATTGATTCATGATGATTTCTATACATTTTTAAGCTTGCATATTGATTGATCAATGCGGTTTTTTTATGGTTATTTGGAGAGTGGATGGGTTAAAAACTCAAACTTTGAAGGAACAGAGTGGGCATCAGTTGGTTTTTATGGATTTTGTTGTAGGTTATTGTTTGATCAATACTGATACTTTATATGGTTATTTTAAAAGAGGATTTATATTTTTGTTTGGATTCTTTTTCTTTTATTTTGATTTTATATTGGGGCCATGATTTTTTGGTTTGTTTCTTAAAATTTTGTTCTTTGATAGTTACTTTGATTGTTTTTATTCTTTTTATCTCTCTCTCCCCCCCCACCCACCCCCTTTTCCTTAATCTCAATGGTGTTCTGGGTTACCACTTCATCCCTTTCCTTTTTAAGGTTTTTGGAGTCTGTTCAGTGGTGATTTTTAATAGTTTTCATGGGCGTGTCAACTGCGTTGGATTCTTCATGCATATTATACGATCTTGTTGGTCTCTGATCTTGATGTTTTTATTGAATCCATATATTTATCTTAATTGGGTTTCAATCTTTCTCTTTTGATTGATGTTATTGCATTTGGTTTAACAGGTTCATGACTATTACAGTTTTGGACCTCTGAGTGCATATTTATCGATAAATTACTTGGATCGGTTTCTATCAGCCTATGAACTTCCTGTAAGTTATTGAAACAGAACTACGAGCTCCATTTTCTTTATTTATCAATCATTTTATTTTATTTTATTTTATTATGCCTCGTGTGTAATGTATTGATTCCCCTTTTATTGTCTTTGATCTTTGCAGCAGGGAAAGTCTTGGATGATGCAGTTGCTAGCCATTGCCTGCTTATCTTTGGCAGCAAAGATGGAGGAAACTCAAGCCCCCCTGTCTCTGATTTACAGGTGAAAGAAATATGGGTTCAATGGTATTGATTGAATATGATAATTTTGCTATTGCTTGAAGCCTTTTTCTTCCATTTTGGTCTGGGGTTTTCTTCCTCTTATCTAATTGGAAATATTGGCATTAATTTTACAGGTTGGTGATGCAAAATTTGTATTTGAAGCTAGAACTATCCAGAGAATGGAACTTCTAGTGCTTAGTACTTTGAAATGGAGGATGCAAGCTGTCTCCTTTCTCATACATCGATTTCTTTCTTCAGAAGATCAATGATGGAAAATCACCATCAAGATCATCAATTTTTCGATCCCTCGAACTCATCTTAAGCACAATTAGAGGTCTGTTCATGTGTCTTTATGTTTGGATTTCCATCTTCTCAAAACTTTGGCTTCCCTGATGAAGACGTTGGGAAAGGAAAGTGAATTGAACTGTCGGATTGACTTTGCTGGAAAATTCAATGCAGGCATTGAATTCATTGAATTCAGGCCTTCTGAGGTTGCTGCAGCAGTTGCAATATCTGTAACAGGGGAAACGCTATCAGTCGACTTCAACCAAGCTGTTTCTGCTTGCATGCATGTAGACAAGGTAAAAAAACAGAAAGCCTTCAATTTGTTTTAATTCATTTGATGAGTATGTACATCTTTCTTTAATAATCTCTGGTTGAATTGATTCATTTGATGAATTGGGCTTGTCTGATTTGAATTGAATTACAGGAGAGAGTATTGAGGTGCTATGAGCTGATTCAAGAGATGGGATTGATTAGAACTAGGCCTTTCAAATGTGTTGGTGGGTCAGCCTCATCTGTGCCACAAAGCCCAATTGGGGTGCTGGATGCTGCTTGTTTGAGCTATAAAAGTGATGAAATAACAGTTGGGTCATGTACAAATTCTCACTCAACGCCACCTCCTAAGAGGAGGAAATTGAACAGATTGTCTGATATGGACATAAAGTCATGATCATGTCACATACAAGGGTTTCTCACACAAGCCACTTTGGTTGGTTGAATGGGATTTTTGGTGTGGTCAGAAAAGTCCCAAAGAGGAAGAAAAAAAAGGAAAAAAAAAGGGAATAATTTGATGTTTAGAGAGTGGAGGAAGAATAAATTGACACTCATGCCTTTAACATGAATGAAACAGTCACAAGGTCACAAGATCACCACCTGTTAAAATTATCAGAATTCTACAGCTAAGAAAGCATGGTTGCATGTTACAGAGTAAATGAAAAAGAGGGAGGAAACTACAAGGCTTGTCTCATGTTGGAGGTTGAGATAGAGTTTTTTTTTTTTTTTTTCTTTTGTTTTTTTGGTTTCCATTTTAAAATCTGGAGGAAGCCTGAGAAAAAGAAAACCAGCAGAACCTTTACATTTGTTGCTTGAATTTTTTTTTTTTAAATTCCTTTGAGAATCAGAAAGAGACAGCACTTACAAAAAACAGGAAGTGGGTCTTCACAAGAAAAGCTGTTGTTTATTATTTATGATATTAATATGATTACTTTTTTTTTGGTTTTGTATTTCTGGTGCCTCTGAGCCTGTCATCCTTTATTTGACTGTGTGTCTGGTGAGAATCTGGGTTTTGCTGCTTTGATTATCAAAGAAAAAGGTAATGGGTCAGGAGAAATCTTGGGAAGGCAACATAGCAACTCTTCTCTTGGGAGAATATATAAATTTGTGCAGGTTTGGGTGGGGGACCCCTCGGAAGTTTCAGTCTCTCTTTTTATTGTTGGTCAGTGTCTTCTCTTCATTTTGGTGATTCTATTCAATTACCTTTTTCTGCTTCCGTTTTGTCATTTGTCTCTTCTTCTAAACCGTGCCGACCCCTCATCCATTTGAATATTATAGTTTATTCTTAGGTAACAATCTTTTCACGAATGTTTTGTGTAATTAGACACGAAATTTAAAGTATTATTCATTTTACTCTTTCATATCAATTTACAGTATAAATGAATTTATTGAAAAATGATCTCTTATAAGTTTCCCTCTCTCTATTTAGATTGCCAGAAGTCAGTGACTTGGTTCATTTCTCATGTGCCTTTGGATAGAGGTATTGGAGGATAATATTTCATTACCTTTATTTTATAACTAAAGAATAAAACAAAAAATTAACCTTTTATCTCTCCTCTCACTTTTGACTTTTTACGTCTCCTTTCAATTTTTAAAACCTTTTTCAACGAGGATATTCATAATATTAAAATTTACCCCTTATCTAAACGCAGAATCTCCTTAGAGAGAGAAAGTTGGTCGAAGATGTCGTTTTGTGTGATGTACAACTGTCACTTAGATTTTACATAGTTTTTTTAAAATTTAATAAAAAATTAATCTATGGGGGATTGAAAATTCATTTAATAATCGACGTTTAAGTCAAATGTCATATGAAAAATCAAATGTTAACTATTTGATTTTAATGGTAAAATATTATTAGATGTCTTTATTTTTTTTCTAAATATATAATAATTTTTACCGTTAACTGAAATTTGATTCATATATCTAGCTTGAAGTAATATTTCAACCTTATCAAATATTTTATTTTAAAAATTTATGATTATTTTAAAGAAAAGACCTATGACAATAACTTACACAATCTTATTGAATTATTCACTCATAAATCATTTAAATCATAAGCAATAGAGTGAAGATGTCACTTGAAAAACTTCTAAACTAAATTCCAAACAAAGCCTAAGTAGGTATACCTAAACCCTTGCACTATTTCAGACTTTAGATCAGTGGTTCGATTCATCAGTTGATGGACCCACCTTTCCTGTGCATAAACTTAGGTTTAAAATTTCCATCTCAAAAGGTCTGTTTTATTTTTATTTCTTAAATCATAAATTTGAAGTCTATCTAAGAATATTGATTTGACATTACACCTCCATTCCTCATATAAACCAATGATTTGCCAAATTTGATTTATTGAACTAGTCATCGAACTATCCTTGGACACCGATCTTAGGGAAAAATCTGCTAAGAAATTTGTACTTATCCAATCAATATTGAAAATAAAGGAATGTAACTTTATCTTTCTTTGACTTCACGAGGTCACATCAGGGATGGAATGGCTACCAAATTATGAGTAGCACAACTCATTCAATGATCAACGTTGAGTCCGTAGGAATATCTGATTTTGGTATTTTATGTTAAGCCACGCTTGATTATTAGATAGTGAAATTTGATTATTAGAGATGTACTATTATTTTAGTTGTAGGTAAAATTACACGTTGAGTTTGTGGGAGGTTAAAGAGGACAGAGTCTCCTTGTCGGAGAGTACACATGCGGAGCTCTCGAGCGAATTTTTTATTGAAAGATAATTTTGTAATCTTCACACAGTGTTTTATGTAAACCATAATTAGGATAATATATATGAACGTAGTAGATTGGTTGAAATTACGTAAATCTCTGTGTTATGATTCATTCTTATTTGTTGATTTGCCGTTTTGATATTATCGTTGCCTCGGCTGAGAAAGTGATTTTGTCACTAACATTTTAAGAATTTCACTCTAAAACTATTGATAAAATCTTGCTCCTTAACATTCAGTCTGATTGTAAAAATGGATAAAATTGGTTTGAATGTCACCAAAACTGAATTCGTGCAAAGATCAATAGCAAAAGGATGTGATTTATCCTGTAGTAATAATAATAAAAATATATGAATATCACTGGTTTTCTTAAACTGTTCAAAATGAAATTAAATGAATTGTTCTAATTTTTTATTTTTTAAAACTAAATAAGATAATTATATAACTATTTTTATTTATAATGTTTAATCTAATAGCAAAAAGAACCAGTTGATGATAAATTCCAATTAGATTTAAATCTAATTATAAACCAATATTTTAATCGCCTTACGATCATTGGATTGCCGAAGTCAGTCAAATCAAAGAATATGCCATCATATTGCAATAGACTTGTGTTTGTCAAAAGTTTGAAAATGTAGTCATATAAAAATGATAAATAGGTAATTATAACTTTTTTTTTATATAATAATAGTGGATTAAATATTTAATTGAGAATATGTGTCATGCTTTTGAGGTTGATAACTAGGGAGGGGGAATCTATTACTTACGAAAAAATCTTTTTTATCTACTTATAATTATTATAAAACTAAAGGGTATGAATGCAGCATGTTAATTGTGATAATTTAAATCATTTATTTCATTTCATGATGAGATTTAAAAATATGATTTGCTTGAATTAATTAAACTATTTTTTTATGAATTATTTATTTAACATAAACTCTTTAAATTGAACTTTTTCTTGTGTAAGTGTGTTACCCAGTTAAAGATTGGTAAAGATCTTTACCCTTAAGAAAGGGATCCTTGACATGAGCATGCTCAACATTTTATTCCTCTCCATTGAAAAGGTTCTCAACAACCCTAAATTTGGGGTTCTTTGTAATTTGACAGATAATAATGACAACTGGTGCCACCATGCTTGATAGAATAGGTACCCTTGTCAACGTTTATCAGAATTTTTTTTAAAAATATACTTGTCTAAATCATTTAATTAAAAAAGTTGACTATATTTTTTTGTATATAAATTAGCAAAAGTGTTTTTTTTCTTTGAGTGTTTGGTGTGTCCTAAGGACAGCATGTATCATCTGTGGAGTTTTACACTGAGTTTCTCATAATTTTTCGTACGTAAATTAAAAAATAGTTCATTATTAATAATAAAAAAACAAGCTAAATAAACTAGAAAGGATCTGAAAAACCAACACCCAAAATACAGGAGAAAACCCAAAGAACAAATGCAAAACAGAAACAACCATAAAAAAATGTGTTCTTCAATAAAATTATTTGGCGTCATTTAACTAAGTGCAGCCAATATTTTAAATGATTTTACCAAATAATATCAATTATTAAATTTTAAAGGATTTATTCCAAGCCAATTGACATACATGATCTAAGTAACATTCATACAAAAGTAACACTAATTTAAAAAAAAAAATAAAATTTAAAAAGCAACTAATCGAGAGAAGACAGAGCCGTATGGGACGATATTTACTAACATTTTTTTTAAACCTTTTTTCAAAAAATTTCAAATAATTACTGAAAATCAAGAAAAATATGGACTTCATAGATTTACAATTTTTTCATTAAATATCAGTCATTTACATGTTCAAATATTATTTTTAAGTTAGAAACTCAATAATTTTAAACATTTTTTTAAAAAATGATGAATTGGATATTTTGCTTGAAATGTGGGATCTATTTGTTTATCTTACTTTATTTAAATTAATAATTATAGTAGTACTATAAATGGATATTTAAAAATTCAGTTGAACAAAATATTTGACCTGAAATAAATAGATTTAGATGGACTTTAGATCTAAATTCAAATCCGAGTCTAACATCCGTTTGTATTTAGATGCGGAATTGAATCTAACCGTATCTATTACATTTCATAACTTTTGATTTTTTTTTTCAAGTTTTTTCTTCTAATTTTTAATCATTGTATCCTTTATGATATTTAAATTCTTTTTTACACCAAAACTTGATTATTGAATTAATTTTATTGTCCCTTTATCGAAGAAAATGTCAGAGGGTTTTAGTTTTATAAATATTTAAAACTAAGAATATAAGTTAAATACAAAATTGAATATTAAATAAAAAATATAATAAAACCCAAAATTAAATTATCACTCCATAAGTTAAATCTAAGATAATTTGAAATTAAATTAGATTAATCAAATTAAACTAAGTGGACTCTACAGGAACTAGGAAAAATGCAAAAGGCATTTCATATTCTTGGAGATTTAAATAAATAATGCTTGAGACTATGAGAAACATGAATATTGGATACTTAGGCCTTAAAAACTCTTGGGGTATTTAACTACTTATTTACTATAAATTAATTTTAAAATTTGATCTAGTTGACTCAGATTGACTAGGTGGGCCGATAAGTTGGCCAGGCGAATCAGTCCAAAATGAGGATAAAAGTGAAGAGTGTCACTCAGTGATATTAGGTTTATGATTTCGCAGAGTCAACTCGGCTGTTCTTGATTGACCCACCATGTTTGCAAACTATGCTGTATATAAAGAAAAAATACAAATATAAATAAGTAATAAAAAAAAGTTTAGAATAAGATCTGAATCAAAATCTGGATCTGAAGAATGAGACATATGTGGGCGTATATTTAGATTTATGGATTTTAATGTGCATGCAGACTTAAATTCTAAGCCAAGAATCTTAGTTTCCTTCAATTTAAAGAGTTAGTGTATCGACCAAAAACTCATTGAAAAAAGTGAAAGTTTTGAGTTCAAATCACGTCCTCATAGTTTTATCAATTGTTTGAGGATAGAGAGGTTTGCATGCGACCCGAGAACTTGCCTAGTGTTCTAAGAGACTTTCGACACCTCAGTCATAAAAAAAGAAAAAAAATATCTTAATTTTATTCAAATATAAATAAATTTTAAATTTACAAATTTAACCCGCAAGCCTTTGTGTCTTTGTATTTTAAAATGTGTATCATTAACCCATTTTGATCCATTACATTAACTTTTATAGTAAAATTTTAAAATAAAAATAGCAGCCAAGTCCGCCAATGTTAACTCAACTTGACCGATACACATGGGTGTAATTTAACTGGTTGTCTCCACCTCAAGAAGAGGGATGTTACGGGTTCGAGTATCCATAGACTAATCTTGGTGTGCCTTAGGATTAATAGACTCATTCGTGGGGGATTTTAATAAGAATGTGTCTGAATTTTGCACACGTTAAAAAAAAAAAAAATTGACCAATACACCAGCATATATTCACTATGTTTAAATTTTTTTTTTTTTTTCACATTAGTCAATTATCAAAATTCAAAACCACATGGCACATATAAGTAAGAAGATGGCGGTCAGCTTCTGCAAATTTACTTTCGGTTTATCTTTTGACCCATAAAATGCGTTTCTATTCACACTTTCTTCTCGTTTTTCATGTTTGGGCCCTGACATTTCATTGCCACATTTCTTCCCTTAAGAGCCTTTTACTTGTAATATTTTCTACCCAAGTACTCAAATTGCATCCTCCAGCTTTGTATTTGGCCATGTAGTACCATTTTCGATCAATCTAGACCTTCTATATCATGGGTCCCGTTGTGGATAGATGGAGTTCCAATGATGTCCTCAGAATCCAGCATAACAGTCATCTAATTTGAAGGACAGAAGGTGAATGGCTAGGATTTATCTTATCCGAGGTGTCTGTACTGTAGATCATGATCCATCCCAAGAGGGCCCATCAGGGAAAAGCCCTGAATGGTTTAATTAATCCAAACGTGAGTGTGATCACCGAAGATATATGGGACATAAAGCCTTCTTAATGAGCTAATAAGCCTCAGTTCGTCCTTTCGATGGTTGGTAAAGATTTAAAATTCAGTCAACAAGACTATTAAAAGACTGTCACTTGAAAGAGAAAAATATATTTGTGATTGGATGGGAAGAATGCAGCAGCTTTCTAATTCTGTACGCTCTCTTTTACCACAGAAATTAAGAAAATTCAAAGACTTAGAATTTCCTACAATTTCTTCTAGTGAGTTTTTTTATAAAGATTCATTCATGAAAAGGTATCAAAATTACTCAGCATATATTAAATAAAATATTTTTTCAAAAATTCTATTTTACCCTCAATTTCATTATAGAGAAAGTATGAGAAAATATGGAGGAAGTAATGAAGTCGAGACTAAAATGGAGTTTTAAAAAAAAATGTTTCATTTGGTATTTTTATTGTCTTCCCGTCTAAACATACTTCAATCCTCAAAAACGAAAACAAAAACAGATGACCACCAATTTTTGAAGCTTGGGGCACCAAACATATCTGGTATGTATGGGTATATCTAGAGCCTCTTAGAGCACTCAATTAGTCTTCACAGTGCAAGCCTCCTTACCCATACGACTATACATACTGAGTAAAACTACAGAGAATAACCTTTTAGAGTGACATGAGATTCGAATTCAAGAATCCCGCTTCTTTAGATGGGTTCCTGACCAACACATCAATTCTTAAGTTTTCATGTACAACTGCATGTGAGGGCAGATGTGAAGTGACAAAAAATCACACATTAGTTAATTTGTGAAACCAGTGACTATATATAGCATTTGAGACACATTTTTCTTAATCACTAACTTTTGAGAGAAAGTTGTATCTGAAAAATATAATCAAATTATGATTTTCTAACATCAAACCCCTTCAGATTTTATCAGTGCCCTTGTAAGGGATGAAATTACATCATCTTTTAAACAAGAGATGCTCGATTCCAACCTTTGCCTTTTTTTTCCCACCATTGATACATAGCAGATGACTATATGTATCACTTAGATTAATATAATCACTCTGCAATTTCAGAGCACGCCCAGTATAACTTTAACAAGTCATTATTTTCGTCAATTTAAATGGTATTGACACGAAATTGTTGAAATGTGCCAAAGCAGATCCTGAAAATCTTCAATGACCCAAATCAGTTTCAATGGTGACTGGTCAAGTGTGAAACAAGGAGGTGAGGTGGTGACAATGTAAAAGTGGTCAGAAGCTAAACCAGTGATTCAATCGTTTGTCAATCTCTTGGACCAAAGGTGCAGTCAATATAATAACTACACATTAAATAGATGCATGGCAGGTGAAGATTGAATTTTATTTTTATCTGAGACCCACATGGCTTCCAACATCTCTTTTGTGGGACACACAACAATTGATTTTCATGTATATATTATGGAACAAGCCCATAAGGCTTTCTGCACTATGTATTTGATTAGTGCAAAAATCTTATGTTTTTCTTTCTTCAACACTTCACAGCAATCGACGTCTCTTATACATCAAGTCAACAACAATACATGATACACTGGTGAGACTTACTATTCTACCATATTAAAGAAGTCTCATCTCATTGAACTTTCCATTAGTTTAACAATATATACATGTTATATAGTTTCTCAAGGAAAGACTAGATAGGTTTACCAAAATTTAGAGTTAAAATCGGATCAAGTTTCTTAAAACTTAACTCGATCCGACTCGAGCAATTGATCTAAAATTCTCGACCTGACCTAATCGGAATTTTAACCCGACTCAACTCGAATTCTGACTCGACCCGTATTCTGAACTCATTTTAGCCTATGTTTATCTTGTAAATTCCTCAATCCGACCGAATTTTATGTGGATTTTTTTATCTTTACAACTCGATCCGACCCGACCCGCTGACCCGACCTACATGATTTCTCTGGTCGGGTCATGTGGGTAGCGTCAAAACCCAACCCGAGTTTCACCCCTACCAAAATTCTTTTAAAAGTGTCTAATCATTCGTTTAGCAACTAATGTATTTATATCCACGTATACTCAATTTAACCGATATAAAGAAAATCTAAATCTCACATAATTTCATCACAATCTAATCTATATCTGAATACCAAGATAGAAGACAGAATCGTTGACATTGCATTATACCAAGACTTAGTTTCACTGGTTAGCCATCCAATAAAAAGAAAATAGTTGGATGACACTAATTGTTTTCTACATTGATAGTCCTCAATTGTCACCTTCGATTAAATAAATGGACCTAACTTTTAGCACCTTAAATTGGCATGCGAGCCTCCCACAAGCATTTTGTGTAACCCGACACAGGTTTTACTGTATTGCCCGTTTTACCCTTATGTGGACCATCATGTTATGTTGTAAAATGATAATAATATGATTTTTGTAACATTAATCTTTAATATCATCATTTCTGGGTCAAAAGATAATTACGCAATATGTTGATAAACTCTCACTCGTGCCATTACAATTAATATAAATTCAAGATAACATTTATCTAAAAATCTATCAATAACAAGCTACCAGATATTCATCTAATACCAAGTTGAAGGTCTACATCTCATCTCTATTTCATAGTGAATGAAGTCTTGTTTAAAAGGTAAATTTGTTTAAATTTAAACTATTTTTTTAACTATTTTAGTTTAATAATTTAACTCAAACCTATACTAAGACCAATACAACTGATCCCACTGCTACAACAAGAGACCAATTCAAACTTGTGATGTCTACAACAAGAGATATCAGTGGGGTTCCATTTGGGCAAGTTCATGATTCACTTTTTGTATGATTTATCTCTATTGAACAAAAGATAATTAAATAGATGATTAATATAATCTCCACCTAACTAACATGCGAATTGTGTGTGGGGCTTAAATGGACCCCCAAAGTCCTCTCCTCCACTACTTCAGCATCCCACATAAAAGCTCTATAGTTGTCTATAATGTTAGGATATGTTAGGATAAATTAAGATATAAATTTAGTTAAGATAAAGTTCACTTAAGATAGAAGTCTAGTTAAGACAGAAGTCAAATTTAAGATTATATTAATCTCCATTAGAGTTTGAGTTTGTATGTTATTCTTATAAGTTTTTGTCTATGTACATGAGAGTTTCTAATGAATGTAATATTACATAGTTGAAATCTTCATCAATATGTTCACTATTCATCATCATGCTACTTAGGTGTTGTTTGTATATTGTCGAGTTCTGTTAGAGCATTCGACTAATTCTTGAGGCGGGCATGTGCAAACCTCTCTACCGACACACACTATTTAACTCTATGAGGTGAAGTGAAAATCGAACTTAAGACTCTTGTTTCTTAAAGTGAGTTCTTGGCAATCACTCCAACCCCTTTGAATTTACTATTCCCGCTTTATTCAACTTTAATATGATCCTAGATTACAATTCCTTAGTAGAATTCTATTTAAATGACCCCAATAAAATCTATAGATTCTATGCATTCCTTTTCTCTTTTTCATTAGGTAATTTTCGGCCCACCAAACTGTGACTATTCCCATTTTGACATTCTGGGCCACGTGTTAAAATGAGGAGTACGCCCATAACTTTAAATATCAGCCCAGTTATACCCCAAATAAGGCTCATTATTGTTAACTTGTACATTGAATGTTTGAATATCTGTTTGTGAAATCATATGAAAGAAACTTTTAGCATGTAGGGATGGCCAAGTCGAAGCCTACCTATTTCTTATGAGGCTGGGTTGAGTGAAGCTCGTTTAGATTACAGGCCTAAAATTAAGCTGGGCCCATCCGACTAGTTATTTATTATAGTCTCTTGCGCTTGCAAATAAGGGATCTCTTATAGAGCCCTAAGTCAAACTTTGGTCCATTCACTCCCAGGCCCAGGAAGTGTGCCCAGGTGAACACATTGTTGTTATAAATCAAGCAAATTGGATCTCTTTCATTATTTGTACCTCAACTAGTCTAGCATCAGGGCCTCACTAGGATAGAAGCAATGTAGACAAGAAGCCTTGACTATTTCTTCTAATAATAATATTAGAAAACTGGTTGCCTTTTACCTTAAGAAGTGGGAGGTTGTGGGTTCGAGCCACCATGACTTAATCTTATAGTGTGCCTTAAGAGTAGTGGGCTCACCCACATGAGTTTTACGCTGAGTATCCCATGGTTTCCCTCATCTAAATTCAAAAAAAAAATTAGAAACAACTTGTTTCGCATTTATTAGTTTATGAGAACTAATAGAAGCAACCCCTTTCCAACAAAGGGAATTTGAAAACTTAATGGCAGATATTTCACTATTACTGCTGTTGACGTCTGGACCATCATTTACAAGGAAAGTGATGGTGCAATACTGCAGTGACCTTCATCATAAGTTCATTTGGACCACAGTTCTACAAAATTCTGATTTTAATGAAGAATTCTGGGCTACTAAGGAGCTTACCTAATGAAATATTAATGGCATGACAAGAATGGATATATTTAGTTTATCTATTATTGGTCTAGATTATTATAGTTGATAATTCTTCATTCTTCATCTTGATGTTAGAGGTTTAATATGGAGAAAATGACAAGAATTAGTACTTCCTCCGTCTTATTTTAGTTGTCTGAACATTTGTATTTTTTTAAGGAACTCTCTATATAAGGCTAACACTCCATGTGATTTCATCAATTTTCAACACACTTGATGCTACTCCAACATGAATGGGACAACTATTTTGAAACAATCTCAAAATCCATATTAGACAACTAAATTAGAACAGATGGTGTTAGGTAGAGGCGATAGCAGCGAGATAAGAATGAAGAGGAGATCAAGGATAAGCAGAACAAGAAGGGCGAGGTCTCACGCAATGCGTTGGCAGTCTCCAAGTGGATGGTGCAGCTGTTTCAAAGTGGTCATTCGTACTTAAAATCCAATGTAATCTCCAGCCAAAGAGAAACGTCCACCAAGCCAGCATCTTGAGAGGAACCCACTGCTTATCCAGATTCGGCTGAGCAAAGACTGGAAGATAAGAGAAAGAGATAAGGGTAAGAAGGAGCTGAGAAGAAGAGAAGGGGCCCATATTTTCTCTGGTTAAGCCTATCGCAGAACAGACAGTAAGAGAGAGACCTGCGTTTAAGAGGCCCAGGCTGGGCAGCCAACCTACTGACTTATCTTGGTATTTATCTTAATTATTTTTACTCTGTTATCAATTATAATAATGGCCTAATAAATAAAGGAAATGGCCAGCAGATTAAGGAGACTTTTGGATTATATTAATCAGCAAGCTTAGGCTTCTCTTATTCCCAAGTTTGGGTGATTTATTTTCCTTTTGGTTTTAATTCATTTATTGTGTTGAATTGCTCTCAATTAGATTAAGTGGGATTGTTTAAGTGCACTTTGGATTTAAGAGCTTCTATAGATGTATCCTTTTTCATTATTCTAATTAAGGTGAGAATTCCACATTTTGATTTAAACATCATTAGAAGGTTGCCGAGATTTTAAACGAGTTAGAGCCGGATTAGAGTATACAATGTGTTAATCTGGAAACACACTCCCAATTCCTCATTCGTATTAAAGTCTGGAAACACTAATTTTGGATTTCAATCCTGAAATCCATGCTTAGGCCTAAAAACCCAAATTAAAATTATCAAATTGCAAACTTAACTGCATCATGAATGCTTTTAAAAAGTGGATTATGCATATGGTTTGGAAGGACTTCTTAATATATTTTAGTTAAGTCTCCAATTTAATTCGATATTTGTTACTCCTGGCTTAAACATATTTTGATTGAGTTAACCTATTTATTAAATAGATCAAATAAAGGTAAAATGTTGAAGTTGAATGCGTTTTATAATAAATTAAATATTCTTAAAAAAATTTAAAAACCATTTTTATTTTTAAATTCTAATTGAATTTAATTTCTTAAAATGTAAGCATGAAGCAAATACGTGAAGTGTGCATTTTTTAGTAACTGAGGCTGCATTTGGATGAGGTAAATTTTAGAGGGGTTACTCCGAGTAGGGATGACCCTTGAACTGTGATTACTCTTATCTTATTTGGTAGTTGTATTGGTAAAGTAAAAGCTTACTCTAAGGGTAAAAAATCTTTTTTGGTAACTACAAGCAAGGGTAATCTGATATATTAATATTTTTTGAATTTTTTATAAAACATAATTATTAAATAATATTCACGAAGTAAATTCTAATAATATAACTTATGATAATATTATCTATTTTTTATAAATTATTTTTAATAATTATAATTTAAAATGAACACTTGCAATCTAATATTAAAAAATATCAAACATATCTCTTCATAAAAATTATAATTTTTATTTTGTATATTATATGAATTTAATAAAAATGTTAATTCTCATAAATTGTTAATATGTCAGGTTACCCCTGCTTATATTTACCCCTACTCAAGGGTAACCCCTGCAAAATTTACCCCTCATTTTAATGCATCACGTTGAAAATATTGACAAATTTTTAAAATAAAAATTCAACAAAATAAATTGCTAATTACCCCAAAAGAGATTACCATGAATGCCGAAATGAACTGGGAATTCGTTCGAACGAATGGAAACGCGGGAGTAAAATGGTAATTAGCTGCCCGCACCTAAAAATGAGTGTGTAGAGGAAGAAAAACCAAGTTTGTAAATGGAGAGCCCTGAATAGATATTATAGATAGAATCAAATACATATGATTTGATTTAATTCTTAAAATGTAAATATGAAGCAAGTACATGAAGTGTGCATTTTTTATTAACTGAATAGATATTACAGATAGAATCATCCAATGAATGACTCTATTGAATAATTGAAAAAGAAAAAAAAAATATGTAAAAGGACACATAATCACTCAATGAATGACTTCTGCTCATTGAAGGTGAACCAACATTTGCCTTTTCTATAACAGTACAGAAGATTTTTCCAAAGAGGAAACTTAATTGATGTGACATATGAAGGGCCAATTCATTGCTTGCTTGTAGTTGAGATCTATTGTTATGAACATCTAATGTGCCTAACCATGGGGCCCATCACATCAATGGACAGGATCAGCCAACTTCAAAAGGTTAAAGCCCACATGAACAGAACTGGGCACTTAAAAGAAAGTATGAATATGATGAAACTTTTTGTTGGCACTTAAATGGTAACTTGACAGTGTGTCATGTTGGGTATTGTTGGCCAATGACACCTGCTTTCTCCCATGTGGTGCCACTTTTTATATTGTATCAGTTAAATTAGAATATAGCTAGTAGTAATATCAGATAGGGAAAAAAAAAAAATTAAGTGGGTTGGATTTTAGATTTTTAAAATTATGATTAGATTGGATCGAAAAAAAATCAAATTAAATTAAGGGTCTGATCAAGTTTTTTTTAAATTGATCCAGTCTGATTCGAATTGATGTACTTCGATTCACTCAAAAATTTAATATAGTGCTAAAATTGAATCGGATGAATAATTTGAATTGGATCATCCATTCAACAATTTTTTTATATGAATTAAATTCACCTATCTAAATATCAGCAGAATAAAAGATGAGATGATATTTCAATGATTTTACATGAAATGACATTCTTTCTTAAAGACATTGGTTGTGTTCCCACGTTGGCAGAGAAACCAATCAAGAGGCCGACAATAATCCAATCAAGAAGCATGGGCCTTCTACAATTTCTTCTTTGTACATGAATGAGAAGTGAGAGAGAGAAGTGAAATTTCTTCTTTTAATATTAATGACGAAGACAGAGAGAATAGGAGAAAAGCCAATTTCGTCTACAGGATTAATTTGTGTTGTGCCAATGTTTTCTTCTTTCCTGCATGAATTTATCATTTATTTTTACTTTTAAAAGACAGAGAAACCTTTTAAGTAATGTCAAAATTCTCTACAGAATTAACTATAACTTTTTAACTTTTTAATAGTTTTTTTTTTCTCTAAATACTAATGCAGTTTAATTCCACAATTTTGAAGCCACACAAGTAGCACTTATTAATGGAATAACTTTCAAGGAAAGTGTTATGTCAATGATTTTTATAGGATATTTTATAATTCCTTCCATCCTGGGAGAGAGATTGCTGAGATCGGGTATTTTGTCAATATTCTCTATATAAAATTATATTTAGATTCCATCTTATACACATGTGGGACAAGTGTTTACTTAAAAATTATATTTAGATTCTCCCGTAGGGCACACTCACTGCATATAATTGATGATGATGATAGGATTATTTAAAAAAGTTTTTATTTGAATATGTGATCTTTAAAGAATTACTTTAATAAATTAATAAAGACATTTGTTTTTAGGTCTCTAAAATATTATTGGTCCCACTTCGATTAATTTAAGAAATCAATGATTCCATATATCATTTGAAGTACCGTTATCTCAATAATTTTTAAGAGTGCATTATACTTCATGAATATTATCAAATCATGATTTTTTTAAGGATCAATCACTTTACAACCTAACATATTATTCAAAAACTTGTCTCCAGATATTTTCAAAGGTCGGTCTCCTCCAAAGTGCCTACATTTTGTAGCATCTCAATTCTAATTCTTTCTTTATATATTTTCAAAGGCCAGTTTTCTCTTAATGCCTACATCTTGTAGCAACTCAATTCTCCATAATGACTGTGTCTAATGTGTTCGCTTTTAAGTAAAATATTTTAGTGTAACTGTTTTATAAAACTATTGTCCAATGTAATTGTCTACTTGTCTTTTCTTCGTTGCTTTACATTTTTTTTTAATCTCTAAACTTGTACGATCTTAAAATCACTGCTTCATTTAACGAGTCAAAAGTGATTTATGTGAATCACTTATTCAAACATTGTCATTTTCAATGAAATAATCACTATCGATGTAAAAATGCCCCACTAGAGAGAGAGAGAGAGAGTTTTAGACTAACCAATAATGTTTTACATGATCTACATGGTTTTAAAGGTTTTCTAACTGTAATATGACATGAACCCACAACATTTGAGGCCACACATGGTTTAGAGTATCACCAATGTTGTTTCACATGGTTTATTTTTGTATAATGTTAATGGCTTTCTTACGAAATTGAGACATAAAACCACAACATCTAAGGCAACAGTTGAAGCACTTAGTCACTTACTACTTGTGTCAGTCATGACTTGTCTATATTTTCTACAGGATTCCATAATTCCATTATAAGTTGATAGAGAGAGAGAGAGAGCTTTGTGTAATGTATTGTCAATTTTGTCCACATTATTGGTTTCCTATGGTTCCATGTCAATGTTCTCAACAGGGTTCCATGATTTCATGTCATCTTGAGTCTAGATTAGATAGAGAGGGGGAGATTAGTGCAGTGTAATTTCAATTTCTTTTACATGTTCCATTTCAATGAAATTCCAACACAAATCTCAAAAAGACCAAATATAATGTGAAGCTATGGTTACCAATTGCACAATGAAGTAACCATGCTTTCACCCTCAAAGTAAGAAGACCAGACACATGCCAAGCAAACTTCATTTAACCATGAAGTTTTTTATTTGACTGCTATGACAAACAAAACTCACTTTCCTTGAAAAATCAAAGAAGAAGAAGTAGAAGCCTCTTCCTCATCTATCATTCATGAAATGGAATTCCTCCATCTTCTCTGCTTTCTCACCTGTTCAGCTGGCACAGGGTCCTGTGACCCCACCTCATGGCTCTCCACACCTGACATCTTTGTAAGCTTGCTTATCTTCTTCCACCCACTAGTCCATGCCGATGCATGCTTCGGCTTCGACAACTTCTCAAATTGCCTCTGTAGGTTTTCCATGTCTGTTTGGAGCTCTCGATACTTGGCCTTGACGCTGTCGAGCTCAAATTTAAGTGTGTTGATGTCCTTCTTTGCCGTCGCCCATCCCTCTTGGAAGGACTGGGGTGTCCCCTCTAGCAATGCCTTACGGGTCGATATGACCGGCTGGTAGTGCGATTCCCCTGCATCTTTGAGAGCATTGTTTGCAATGGCGTTGCTTATCTTCACTTGTTCGGAGAAGAGAACTTGGACTACTACTCTGAGGGGGAGCCGCTCGTTTTGAGCAGCATGCATGCAGGCATCAATTGAGAGTTTCTGGCAGTCCATTACCCGGCATATCTTCTTTCTTTCATGCTCGGAGAGCGTAGGATGGGCCTAAAATTCATGAAATGATAGGAAAAAAAAATTGAATCATCTTCCTTCTGTGAAGACACCCTATTCAGCTCTTCTAAACTGAATTAGGAGTTGGGGCACTTAGGTTGGTTCAGTTATATCTAAACTGATTGCATTTGTTATAATTAATAGAGAATTAGGATCCTGTAGACGGCTTTTTAAAGTTAATGAAATGATTTTGAACTCAATAATATAATAACAATGTAACCCAAATGCACAACAAATTGAATGAATGGAACAGGAAAAGTTGAGAAATGTTTTGAGTTTACAGTTCGAAGTACAGGGCTGATCTAATTGTTTGAAGACAATAATAGAATGGAATTACCTTTAGATACGAGTCGATTGCTCGATAAAGACCGTCATCACAAGTTCTTGCTGATTCCGGCAATGCTTCGGCGAGAACTTGGAATTTGGTGAGTGACAGATTCCTGTCCCTGGACACCTCCGTGAGGTAGCTGTCGACAAGCCTTGCAACTCGCATCTTGGGGTTCGGTCCATTTGTTCTCGGAGAACCTTCATATCCATGCTTTTCTGAGAATGCTTGCCGGCTGGGGCTGGAAGGCTCTGTCTGCTCTTGCACCAGAAAATGCTCCAGTAGCCTCTGAACAAGATCGACATCGTACAAGGTCTCGCTCTTGTTGTAGGAAGGGATCAGAAGGTCTGCTAAATTTGCCTGCTCAAACTGCATTCCCACTCGCTTCTCTAATTCTGTGACCAGAGCTGGGGCTACCTTCAACATGTTCGCCATTCTCAGCAGCCGCAGAAGGAAGCTGCAAGAGACACTGTCCTTCTGCGGCGGGATAATACTGATTAGGCTCTCTACAATCATCCTCTGTTCTTTCATCTCAACATTTGGTACACCCTCTTTACTTCCAGCAATGATCATATGAAGGCCACCTCCTTTCCAATTGTTATCCCTGTTGTTGTTGTTACCTTCCTCTCCGCTGCCTTCCTTAACTAGCCCCGGCAGCCATTTCGCCGCATATTGCATGATTGCAGCTCCAATTAGCTCAAATCTCATTCCCTTTACTTTGATTGCAGTAACTACTCTCACAAAGTGATCTATTCTAAGTATCGATACATCTTCGAACCACCAATCCGGCGGGACAGGTTGGTTTCTACTTGGGCTAGTATCCTTCACCTCACCCCATTTGGGGCTAGAAGTTTTGGTGGGTTTTCCACTATATGCCCATCTGATTCCTCTTGGGTTAGCACAGGCCTTCCATGCAATCGATTCGCTGCATCGGCGCACAATCTGAAGGTTCTCTGCCCATGGAGAGAGCTGCTCACAGCTTTTGATTACTAGAATCGAGTCTCTCCATGACGACAGGACTACATAGCTCAGAAATGCTTCTGTCTTAAATATGAGATTCCCTTCCTCCAAATCCTCCGTCATTTCTAGATACTCTGCGGCACATCGGAGACCAGAAATATGGGCCGCCGTCAGATCAACGGCAATTCCGTAGCAGAACTTCGCCGCTAGCTCAAAGCGTCTGCACCGCCGGGCAGATCATCCAACTCCACTCTGTTCAGCTCAGTATCACGAGACTCATATATGATTCTGTTCATCCTTCCACTCCGCGAAAGCAGGGGATACTGAACCATATTGGAAATTCATTATCAAAATGGAAATATACTGAAGAGAATCCTTACTAAATTTACAGAGATTAATGTATATGTTTCAGTAAAATGACCACTTTCTTCACTAAGTAAAAAAAGAAGAATCAAATACGAAGAATTTGAAATAAAGAAAGAGAAATTCAACTCACAAGCAACTAAATTAATACTACCTTATGTAAATGGAAACTGACATCTCCTACTTGAACTAGAATATCGCTTGGAATGTCGGTGGTCACGTACCTATTAACAGCACAACCATATATTTCTAATTATCTGATATTAGACATAAAAGAACATCAAAAAATCGCATCAGAATGATGGAAGAGAGCAGGAATTATATCTGGATTACCACGACTGATCTCTTCGCTCAAAACCGTCGGTCTTGACGCCGTGCCTGCTCGAAGTGAGCGCTCCATTTCCATACTCTCTGCCAATAGCCGATTCGCTTTCAGACTCCCACATGATAGACTCCAAAAACTCAGAGAATTCAGCTGAGATTCCTCAATGAAGAGCCTCCAAATAAAATGGAGGAGATGAAAACAGAGCAGTCAAGAAGCAGGGCAGGTTCCAAATGACGGAGATGAAAAAGACCACATGGGGTGCTTGGAATTTTCTGTGCTTGTCGGGTTCTTCAGATCATACAGACTACTACAGGCTGTTACGTCATGGGCTGGCCGCTGTCGTGGATTTTGACTCTACCTTTTTCTTCTCCAATCTGATTTCCCCTCCACCACTTTTACCATAAATCTACACTTCTGCTGCCATTAAATCTGATTTAAGCTAGTTTTTCTGCTCTTTGGTGAAGAAATGTCTGTGAAATTATAAATCCTCTCTCTCTGTATTTATAATATATCTTCCTATCCATCTATTCTCTCTCTACTGTACATTCTTCTTGTGTAAGGTTGAAAACATTCCTCTGCTTTAAAACTGGGGAATTACTAAGAGGGAGGAATGGAGTATGGAGTATGGAACAAAGACACAAGATAAGATTAAATAATGAGGATGATTGGTTCTGTTATTGAAAAAGACGAATTGTCTGGATCTTTCTCCTTTATCGAAAACTGGCCGCACAATTTAAGCTAGAGTCCATTGGAACTCAACTTACTTGATCTGCTCCGAAATTTTAGCAGGTGAAGTCTTTATTAACCCTTTTTTTTTTTCACGTGTAGAAAATTTAGTGAAAAACACCCTTTCAACCCTTAGGGCACACTAAAGATATATCATAGGATCTCGAACCCATACCCTTCAGCTTCTTAAGGCGGAAAGCAAACAATTGAACTACACCTATATATATATATATAGGTAAGTATGTATAACTTGAGTACTTGACCCACTTAAATTATCTTAATTTTATATGGATGTAAACGCATACTTCTTATTTTGTATATATTTATTTAATGATTTTTTAGACTTTAAATTTAGATGGTGATTCTGTTTTAGTGACAGAGACTTTTTTTTTTATTCCTCTTTGTGTGACATATACTAATATAATGTAGATAGATCTAATATCTACTTAATTGCACAGGAAGACACGTGGCTTGATTTAACCTGATCTAGATTGGTTAGCTCGTATTAAATTGGGTTGGGCTTCTAAAAATGAGTTGGGTTATGGCAAGTTAAAAGAGAGCCTAAATTTGGGCTGGGAAAAAATAGTAACCCAAATTTAATATGAATAGCTAAAATTAAACTCTAAACTAACACAATTGCCCGAATTGTACTCCTATCGAAAAGTTTGATAAAATTTGAACTATCCTTTAATTATATAATAGCTTCCACTTAATTGGATGTAATACATATAAAATAGAAGATGTGTGGAACGAGCGTCCTAATCTTGAATAAATGAGAACGTCCAAATGTAATTGTTTTTCTTAAAAAAAAAATTAAATATAAAAGATGAATGAGTGTCAATTTAAAATTCATATATCAATTTAAACAAGTTAAGTTAATCATTAAAAGGACTTTGTACAAAATTATATGTAAAATTTGTAGTATAAGAGAGACCTCTGACAAATGGTTAAACATCTATGAGCCTTTTGTTGCTGGAACTAGTTTTGCATGAGTGGAAGAGAAGGATGCTCAAGGTTACATCACAGTTTGTCTCTTCCATATGCCCTAGAATGGCAGATAGTGATGTTTCAACTTTCAAAATTTGGATTTCAAGAGTCCCACATTGCATTCCCATCCTTCACCACTCTTGAAATTCCATCATCAATAATTTTTCATCATGGGAATATCAGAGGATATGGAGAATAGTCCCATCAAAATAATTTGTGCAATGTTGTCCATCTTCAATCGTGATGGCTTTTATTACCATGAAGATTGAATGTATGGCTTTGTTTTCGATGACTGAGGTGTCCTAATTCTTAGAACATACACAAGTATCTCTTCCTACACACAGCGATTTGAAATTGAGTAGGAATCGAATTTAAGACTCTCGCTTCTTGAGATGGATTTCTCACCATCACTTTAAATAGTGTTTAATGAGTCTTTGATTGACTAGTAATATTTATTATCATTATCATTTTTATCTAAGTTATTTATTCTATTAATTTAGAGTTGACTTTTATATTAGATATATAAACTATTTTCATGAGTCAACTATCCATCTGACACCCAAGAAACTTGAGCTTACAACTTTTGGACGGTACAGTCAAGCTCTTATCCATTAACTATTAATATTATATTATTATAACAATTTTTAAGATTCTCATTTCATTGTCTATTTATTATTGTCTATTCATATAAATAGTTGATAAATGTAGGCAGATAGAGACTCAAATCATCAATCCTATCGAGTTAATGGGGTTCAGATTTCTCGACTAAGATTAGTCAACTGATTTGAAACCTTAATGAAACTCATTCACACATTTTCTTTAAGGGGTCAAGATCTTTTTATGGTATGTATTGTACAAATGACTCACTTGAAAATGATATGAATGAGTCGACTTAATTTTGAATTGAATGATACGTGGTAAAGTAAGGGGACCAATGGCCAAAGTAAAATAAGATAAAAGATGGTTGTTGATGTATGAATTTAAAAGAAACTACTCTCATTAAACATGAAAAGTCTTGTTATTTAAATCAAAATATGGATACCTAATTTGGTACTCCTTCATTTGCTTACATTGAATGGCTAGAAATGTTCAAATCAGAAATTTCTTATTATTGTTGATCCACAATTATTACTCTAAATTTGTAGGGTTAGTAGATCCCATCATATAGAATATTTGTCGAATTTAACATTGAGACATGAGGACACGTGACTCAATTATATCGACGATATCCTCCTTTCAATCTATCATATCTTTATCTACGCCATCTATCCAAGGCCTTAAAAGCCTCTCTTTTCTAAACTTTGACACATGTAATTATAAACTCTTCATAAGTTATTTTTAGTTGTTCACCAGTGATGTTCAAACCATCTTAGGTACCCTTTCCTCGTCTTTTCGTCTATCAAGAGTGCACTTAAAAGGTTTTCTTTATATGTTATTTATTATTGAGTAACGATCTTCCTATGGATATTTTATATAATCCTACACGGATTTTACAGTATTGCTCACTTTGCTCTTCGAATCGGCTCGCCGGATCACTGACCCTTCCACTGCGGTATAAATCGACTTACTGACCGGCTCACTGAAATTTATCTAAGTGAGACTGTTTTTTTCATACAAAACAACAAATCGGATGACTGATAGAATCACTGAAATTGGATCAGAGACCAGATCACTGATTTTTTTAAAAAATACTTTCATACGGCAATGGAAGAGTAAAATGGTAATACCTTAAATCCCGTATCTCATTACACAAAATGCCCATGGAAGGATCACTACCCTTATTATTCTATCTATTAATGTGAGCTCAGTCATCCATTTCAACATATACATCTTCTTTACCTGTACTTTTTCTATTTTTCTACTTACCTATTGTTATTGCTTAATATTCTGCTCTATGAAACATTGCTAGCTTAATTATTGTTATGTAATATCTTTGTAATTCTCTTATCACATATACCTCAATTATCTTGCCTACATTTTCCTCAGCCATGCTCAATCTACTAGTGATATCCAACTTGGATCCTCTAATCATATCTACATTAACCTAAATATCTAAATTTATCAAAATGTTACTAGATCATTATCAAGTTTGTTAGATTCCTTTTCTATATTCTTTATCGCTTCAAAACCAACCTCCATATATTTTGTCTTTATTCTACTAATCTTTGAATTAATCTGTCCACAAACTGTTCTTCATTCCCCGTCTATCCGTCTTAGTTTTTATCATATTCAATTCTAAAATTTTATCTAAAATGTTTATTTTAAGTGATCTAAGAATCCTTCTCCTTCTTTTGCTCCTATTATATTAGTCTTTACGTTTTTTAAAATAGAAATAAATTATTAAATAAATATTTTAACCCATTATAATTAGTCTAAAGGTTGTATGAAATGTGTTTCACTTATTTTTGTGTTTTAAACAGAAAATTATAATATTCTGAATTCAATATTAAGTGGATCCCATGTCAAATTGCTTTATATGATACTTAAAAGCGCTTGGATATTTTATAGTTTTATCTAAATGATTCTTTTTTTTTCTTTTGGTATTTATTAAATGAAAAAAAGTAAGGTCCATTTTAATTTTGTTTATCGATAATGTCTAGAAAGACTCATTTATCATATACTAAATTTCTTTAATGATTATATGTTTCAAGCAGGGGTTTAAATATTGGATTTTAAGGATATTTGTCCTATTGGCTGATATCATTCTCTCTCTTTTTTTGGAAATATCGATTGATTATTTTTTTTTTTTAGTCTTTTTTATTTAACAAAATCTGGAAATAAAAAAAAGAAAAGAATATCAATTGATATCAACGATATATCGGCGGAATGAATCACTGATTTTTTTTTTAATATTTAATAATATTAATGATATCGAATGATTTTTGACTCGTACATACTGACCATATCGACCAAAATCCAATCGGATCAAAATTTATAATTACCAAATCCATCTGAACATGGTAACCTTTCACAGATATAGGGCTGTTTGTGAGTCCCACACTCCCACGCATGAACGTGCAATAAAGGTGTGTGGGGAATGGTAGTCACGTGGATTAGGCTTATATCATTTTTCAACTACAATGAACATCTCAACGTTTTGATTTGAGTAGTCTGAAGTATAAATGTATATTGATACTTTTATTTATTTATTATTATTTAGTGGTTATAATTGAATGGCACGTGATGCAGATGTGACATTTTTATGTCACACGAATTCTATTAAATAGAAAATAAAGATCTACATTAGTTAAATATGAAAGATAGATTCATTTGATATAAAATAGTATAATAGATAGACAAAGCTGATTTTTTCTCTTTATTTGATCTAAGTATGATTAATAGGCATTGGTGAAGAAAAATAAGCATTTTGTAATTTTCAACACTGTACTAAATAGGTCACAAACAGGCTATTTTCTTGTAAAACGAGATGAGAATATTTTTGCAAAGATTGTAAAGTTATTCTTACAAAATCTTACTATACAATATAGGTTGTTAATGATAGATATTTATATCAAAATATATAAACAATAAATAGAAAGTAAATGAGGTACACCCATGGGAATTTATCCCGCAGTTTCCCAGACATAAATTCAATCTATATATAGAGTGAGAAATGAAAGAGGAAAAGATTGTGAGATATTTTGGAAATCAAGCCTCCTTTAATACAAAAATGGTCACTCCCCTTAGTTCTATATTTGGTATGTGCAGATTGGGAAGTTTACACGTATCCGAAAATTACTCATCTAGGACGCTGGAAAAATTCAGATGGAATGTTTGTATATCTTGTTCTTAAAAAATATATTAAGGACATTCTTTGAAAATCTAAAGGGTACATTATCCATCCAAGGAAAAAGAAAAGAAAAAATTACAATTTAAATTTGGATAGAAAATGAAAAGATAGAAAAATTTAGAGAAAAATAAGGTTAAAAGAAAGACTACCAATGAAGCTGTAAGCAAAGTTAAATATGAGATATACTCTTATAATAATTTACTTATTTATATAATTTTTGTAACAATTATATATTTATATATATGACCCACTGTCTGATCGTAATCCATCGTAAAACCTAAACTTTTGAGCCCCGGCGTGTGACAGACCGGCGCTATTATCTATATTCACTTGCTTTTCCTCCGTCCAATGGACACCCTTATTTAATTAAGAGGATCTGATCAGTTGCAGTGGTAACGAGTGGTGGCAGTGGAACCACGCCGTAGATAGCTCAGCTCCGCCGTGCACAGTGGCCCGCTGCAGTTTAATGCTGGCCTTTGGGCTGACACAACGACTTCGCTAGTCGCAACTTCACCCACTTCCGTACACGTGGGGCGGTGGGATCCGAAGATCCACCTATATTTCCACGGTCCGATCTCCTTTCTCTACTTTAATCTCATTCATAATTAAATACCCGTCGAGATACCCACTGCCGGCTTGAAATCTTAGGACCATGGGCGCAGGCTGTGTGCAGTGCTGACTCGACACAAATTGAGATATAAGATAAATTTTTTAAGGCTAGGCATTTAGACACCCTCATTTTCTATTATTAGATACCGTATTTTGAATTTTTTGTGGAAATTACATTTCTGCCTTTCCCGGTGAAATCGTGCGATTGAATAGACAGTTTGTTTTCGTTTCGATCGATCGATCTTAGGCGTATACAATCGTGCGATTGATTTCAAGGATCGTGTGATCGATTTCAGGGATCGTGCGATTAATTTTAGAAATCGTGCGATTGATTATTCAAATGGAGTGGAGAATGATTTTCAAAAGAGGTCATTTCTTGACCGATTTTTACAAACAAGATATCAAAATTCATCTACTCTGAATTTTATAAACTCCGGGACTGATTTTAAGTGAAAAAGGTATAGTTTTGGACTTAAAAAATTGTACCCAAAGAATTAAAGAAAAATTAGCTTCCAATCCCTCTTAATTCTTTGGATATAAATTTTTAAGCCCAAAACTATACAATTTTCACTTAAAATTAATCTCAGAGTTCATAAAATTCAGAGTAAATGAATTTTGATACCTTGTTTGTAAACATCGGTCGAGAAGCAGCCTCCCTGCCAACTGTAACCTTTGCATGATTGGTTCGTAGTTCATAATTTTTCCTTAATTATTTGGATACGATTTTTTAAGTCCAAAACTATACCCTTTTTACTTAAAATCAGTTCCGAAGTTCGTAAAAGTCAGAGTAGATGAATTTTGATACCTTGTGTGTAAAAATCAGTCGAGAAATGATCTCTTTTGAAAATCCCTCTCCACTCCATTTGGAGAATCAATCGCACGATTCTTGGAATCGATCGCACGATCCCTGGAATCGATTGCACAATCCATAGAATCAATCGCCTGATTGTATACGCCTAAGATCGATTGATTGAAATGAAAACGAACTGTCTGTTCAATCACACGATTTCACACGGAAGGGCAGAAACGTAATTTCTACTAAAAATTCAAAATGCGGTGTCTGCTGACAGAAAATTGAAGTGTCTAAATGCCGAACCATTTTTTAAATGGGATCTTCTTAGTATTTAACATATTATTATAATTAATATTTAATTAAAATTTCAATTATATATAATAATAAAAATTAATTTAAAATCTATTTTTCTTATTTTTTGAAAGAGAGAAAGCAGTCAAAGAGCAAGAGAAGAGCACTGAAACAAAGAGAGAAGATAGAGAGTTGGAGAGAGTGACCGTGAAAGAAAGGAAGAGATGAGAGAGCAGCAAGAGGAGAGGAGAGAGGGAAGAGTGAGGAAAGTAAAGATATAATTTTTTTTTATTATTATTTCTAAACGTATGAGAGAGGTGAACGAGTGATTGCCATTTCATTTTTTATATTAATAAGAGAGTCCTAAATTTTGGGCCTTTTCAAATTAGGACCTAAGGCAACCGCTTTTCTTGCTATTCCTTTGAGCCGGTCCTAACCTGAGATTATGAGTAAAATAATTGGTCGTATTGGTGGGGGTATTAGGCAGCAGTCTACTCTACCGATAACTAGGGCCGGCCCTACAGATATTAATCGTCCATTCTTAAGACGTTGCCATTCTTAATTAAATATTTTTTATTTTAATAATATGATAAAATTTAGTGAGAGATATCTCTATAGATATAAAATTGCGAAACCTACACCATCTTCTGATGTATACACTTACCAAAATTGAATTTCAACGTTATATTATAGCCGCAATGAGTTAGGATCGTATACGGTATACATCACGACAAGAAAATGACATTGCGCCCGATTAATGTGTCCACTTATTTTAAAAGATCCACATAAATCTAATATGGTTGAATTATAAGATTTTTTTATTCAATTTGAATTATATAATTTTTAGTAATGAAGTAGAGTCTAATGACCCTATAAAATTAAGTAACCACTATTGATGTAAGAAATTAAAAAAAATAATAATTCATTAAATATTTGTAATAACTTGATTCAAGCTAAGTAAAATAAATATCTAAAGTTGAGCTTTTTCTCAACAATCCATTTTATTTATCAAAATCAAAATAAATAAAATTTATTCTTTTAACCAAAATATCAATGACGTATATATTAGTTTGGTAACAAAATCATACATTTTATAAAACAATGGCACAAACTCTGCTTTTTATATCAATGGTCCATTTAGCACACGTTAGATAAAGAGTTTTTAAATGAAGAGGCAGTCAGCACAAACTCTGTTTTCATCAAACTCAAACGAATTGATGTGATGGTAAAGAACCCATTTAATAAATGGGAGTTTTGAGTTCGATTCATGTTCTACTCTAAAGGATCACTCTCTATAGAGTTAGGTGGAATATGTGGGACTAGGGGTCCGAATATCGGCTAATATGCTGATATTATAACCGCATCATATCGGCTGATATTTTGGTATCGGTGGTTTTTGTAAAAAAGAAAATAATAATAAGGAGAGAGGAGTTTATCGTCAAAAACATTTTTTTACTCCTGTGTGGGACTGTGGCTAAAGAGACTTACCCAAAGGCCGAAGATTAATTAAGTACTCTAAGAGATCTAAACAACTTAATCATAACAATTAGAAAAAAATGTATTTAACAAGGAATTTATAATGGCTGATAAGCTATAGTAGAAGGTGGGTCATATCTCCCTTTGGATGCACCACATGAGTAACCTAAATGTAAAATTTCTGACTTAGAAGTTTGTCAACGTTAAACTTATTTTTTCACGACAGCAGATGACATTGAGGCTTCACAATTTTAATAACATTTAACCATAATTTAAATTCAATTATTTGTATGATTCAATGAATTAGAAAATTGATAAAACATTGTACTTCAAAATTTTATATGTTGACTCACTTTAAATTATTCATTAAATAAACTAAAGCAAATTGACAGTAGATGACCCAATTCATTTGATATTATCTTAATTAAGTTCTCGAGATTAGTATCTTTCATTTATTATTTTAATAAATTCAAAGAATTCCACACACAAAATAGAAATTAAAAATAAAAAGTTGTCAACAAATTGTATGATTTGACATGTTATGAGTCTTAGTAGGTCTAATAGATTAAGATAAATATACGATCGCATACGCATTTTAATCTTTTTGTTAAGGTGATTTAATGAATGAGTGGACTAAAAAATACAAATGACTTCTTATCATTACATTATTTCTAGGACAACTATTCTCCCACTTTGTGTAATCCGACACGGATTTTACTCTAAGTGATTCGAAGGATTCGGCAAGTTGATTTGAAGGGGAAAATGGACAATACACTAAAACTCGTATCAAATCACACAAAATACCCGTGGGAGGATCGCTACCCTATATCTATTGGCTAACATGTTGCACTTAGTTATATATGTATATATGAATTTCCATTTCATTTGATGAGCCCTTATATTCTAAACTATGTCATTTATTGTAATTTGGAAGGAATACAGTAAACTCCCTATAATGTAGTATTTTATAAAGTTATAACCTGTTTAAAATAACATCGGCAGTCAGTTCTGACCTTGGGCCCATACAAAATGTAATAAATCTCTCTAATTTAGTACTCAATACATTTAGGATAAAAATTAAATTGTTCCAACTATTTTGTAAAGTAATATTCTATACATTCAAAATACAAAATTACTGCAAAAGTAACTAAAAACTTCGCAAACTACATTATCTGAACTCCAGAAAAGTAATCTAAGATAAACTTCTGGATGAACTTTCTCATTCTTTAGGACGGTGTATGCACTCTGTTCTAATGAATAAGAATTGTATAGGAATGAATGGAGTGATTTGTTTTCATAAAGAGAAGCTGAAAGGACATTTTAAATTTTAATGATAGATGAGAATTTTAAGAAGATTTTTAAAAAAGAATATTGGCAGACCGTCTAACTTAATAACTTCTATAATGTAATATATATAGTATAGTCCTAACCGTATTGAATTATAGAGGTTTTCTGTATATGATTTTGTCAGTGAATGATGGTGTTGAGTTGTGTTTTAAAAGAAAAAGCTCCTTAAGTGGCTGCGCAGGCGTTAAAGTGAGAGTAAACATTGCTCTTTGTGTTACATTGAAAATGCAAAATTACGTAGCTAGCTTTAAATTCAAGCAAATCATTTATCGTAGTAATGGTTTGATCAATTTCTAGATTACATTTATGAATAAATTATGTCTTTTGGTAATAATAAAGTAATCGACAATTCCATTCACAAATAGAGATTGATTATAGTGTCACAGTTGAATGATTTAGAAGTAAAGTATGTGTATTCTACTAATAAAACGAAAATAAATGGTTGACTCCCACTTTAGGAAGTGGGAGGTTGCGGATTCGAACTCGCATGACCTAATTTTGGTGTGCCTTAGAAACAGTGGGTTGATCTGTGGGGTTTTTAATAAGACTGTTTCTGAGTTTTCCACACATTAATGTAAAAAAAAAAAAAAAATCATTTCTCTTTAAGTGATTTAGATGTGTATTCTACGAACTTTTTTTCCCCTCTTATTTGTTATTAATAAAAAGGGTCATAAGCCCATAAGACTCTTATTTTTTCCCTTATTTATTATTCGTATTAAGGGAAGTAAGCCCAGTCTAAATCTATATCTTTTCAGGCCCAGGTACCAAAGGGCATAAGACCTAAAACTTACTCCACTCTGCAGGTCCTTTTTATAAGGCATGAGGCCCAAAATCATCTTTCAGTTCTAGGCCCATTCATGGAATCATTGAACAAGTTTGAATAATCACCATCTTTGTAGCATGCTGTGAAAACAACAAAAATTCTGATTTTCTAGTCTTCCATTTTTATTACCAATTTATTCTTAGATGACAAGGAAAGAATGCAGGGATTCCATTAAATATCATTTCTATCTAAAAAAACAAAAAAAAAAAAAGTCTCATTGATAAAATGATGATTTTGAGGTTAAAATGGTAATTTTTGTGTTATACATGGGTTTGATGGGTATTTGGCTCATTTGATTGATGGTTATTGATAAATTTTGGTTAAAACAAGGGTATTGGGCCTGGTAGTAGCTGTGGGATATTAAAATGGATAATTGGACCCTTAATGAGCTTTCAGACGAGTGAGACTGTTCAGAAAACAGACTTAGGTTTTAATGGAGTGAGCAGATCCAGGCACTTTGCTTATCGGTTTGGACTGAGGCCCACTAGGGCAGGCAGATTCAGGTCCATATAGAGGCCTGCATACGATTTGCTTCGAGTGATGGGAACCTTTTTTACAAAATGACACCTCTCATATCATTTTTCTTTTTCCAAATAACTTTTAAATTTTCAAGATCTCTTTTTCATTTTTATAAGAATAAGGGAGATATTCAAATTTTAAAGTTATGCAAATTATTTTGCTATTAAGCTCCTGACATGCTCTATAAAACTCTTAGTGTAGATAATACTATAATAGAAACTCACCTAAAACAAGAGTTTAAGAAAATTAATTCAGATATATGCTAAGTAAGTCAACGATATCTCAACTGGTTGCTTCCCACCTTAAAAAGCAGTTTTCCACACGTAAATTAAAAAAAAAAATAGAAATCATCTTACTACCGATACAACTCATAAAGAAATTTAGGAAGAAAATATTTATAGACTTAAAGTAAGCTATGATAAAATTCTAAAGAAATTGATGTGAAAAATATTAAAAAAACTATTGCATTCTAAAGTGATTAATTGAAAGGAAAAAAGTAGTTAAAAACAGTCAATTTTTTTTTTTGTACATTTTCACAGATAACTAATCAATTAAGAGACTTTAAAGATAATTTCAATAAATGAAAAAAATGAGAGAAATTTGTCAAAAGTGATTTAGTCAGAGGGTAAAAATATTAACCGGCTGATATTCAAATATCGGCAAATACTACTCTCCAAGTGAATTTTTATTTAATTTTTATGTTTTTCAAAAAATTATGAGTTTCATGGATATATAATTTTTAAATTAAATATTGATCATTTACATGTTCATATATTATTTTTAAAGTTATAAATTCGAGAATTTCAAATATTTTAAAAAAAATGAAAAAAATACAAAAAATGTAGAAAAAAATAAATTACAACTAATATGTTAAACATATTTCCTAATTACAAGAGTGGTTGACCCAATAATCTCTCTTTTACACAACTAATATCTCAAATTTATCTCCTAATTACAAGAGTGGTTGACCCAATAATTTCTCAATTATTATTACTAAATGATTCATTTCTATCACGTGTCAACTTTTGTAGTAATTTACTATAAATACGTATTACAATAGGAGAATGAATACATAAATAATTTAGCAGCATTTTCCTAGTTAAAATTTACCATAAATACGTATTACCATGGGAGAATCAAGAATGAATACTTATAGAAATGATTTTCAGAATTACAAAAGTGATTTCAAAAATTTTGGGTAATTTTTACAAAAGAAATTGGAGTCTAAAATCTTGGACGAAAATTTCAATCGAAAATTTACCATTGTATATTATAAATGAAAATTTGGCATAAATCATGGACAAAATTTCAATCGAAAATGTAAATATTGCTCATGATTTGTAAGTAAATCCCAATCATGCAGATAAATTTCGTCCATGATTTATGAAATTTCAATCAATTTTTTCTTTTTTGAATTTCAAAAAATGTAAATATTGTCTAAAAGAAATCAAAACACACTGTGATTTTATTTTTTATTCCTTTTCAAAAATAATTTGGTGATTTATTTGTTTGAAATATGGGCTGATTTTATTTTTCAGAATTAAAAAAATAAAAAAATCACATATATAGACCGAAATCGATTTAAAAAAAAAAAAACATATTCTGACCGATATCATACGGCCAATATCGTAAACGTACAACTGATATGTATCCTATCGGCTTATACATGACAGCCTTCAAAAACCCAATATGAATTGATTGATATTCGAACATTTAGAATGTTTTAACCAAAATTTTAACCAACATGAACTTTTAAAAATTAAATAAGCACAAGCTGGATAGATAAAATATAAAAAACGTAAAGGTGTTTAGTGTGAGGGAAGAATTCTATAGTATTTTAAATGACGATTATATAAAATAATTATTAGATTCACAATGGTGTACAGAGCATAGTTTAGGCAACGAAGGAAAGATAATTAAACAAAGTTGGAGTATTGTAGGTAAGAATATTTCGTCGGATGAATAGTTTAATTTTAAAGTATAAAGTAAGAAATTAGATTATGAACAATTTAAAAATAATCTCAATAGAAGAGAGAGTAAAAAAATACATTTGAGGTTGTGTGGATATGAGTAAAAGATAGGAAATAGCCCTACTTCGTGGCATTGAGAAGTAACATGTTATAAGTACAACGAGGAGGAAAATTAGGCTCATCTGAATTTTCGGCTGAGATGAAGATTTTTCTCTCCTCAAATTTTTTTTTTTTTTTTTTAATCTTGATGGCTATTTTTTTTGATAAAATTTATTTAAAAAATAAAAGAAGGCTGTCTTTTTTAAAAAAAAAATTTTAAAAAATATAAATATCGATCGAGATATCAACTGGGCCCACATTGATATTTGTTTTTTTTAATAAAAAAAGATTGGCCAGTATTCAACCTATTTTTTTTTTATCTCTGGCCGAGATATCTCGTTCGTGAAAATCCCGAGATATCTTAGATGATACGCACAATATCAACTGTGTTTTCGACCTTGGGGGGTGTTAGAACAATGAAAAAAAAGAGAGAAATACCAACACGTAGTTCAACTGATTGTATCAGTCTAAGGAAGTGGGAGATTTTTTTTGTTCGAGCTCCTATTGCCTACTCTTGGTGTGCGGTAGGAGTACTGGGTTCATTCATGGAATTTTAGTACGACTGTGTTTGAGGTTTTTCACATATAAATTAGAAAAAAAAAAAAAAAAAGATAAATAAAGACATGTAATTCATTATATAGTAAGATGAATAAGTAAAACACGAAAAGCCAACTTCAAACGAAAGAGATTGTAGTTGTGATGATGAATTGATGATGATGATACAATGAGAATGATATGACCTGAATATTCAGATGTCTAAGTGAAATTTAATCATGATGAGAATGATATAACGTGAAAATTCAGATGTCTAAGTGAAATTTAATCATAATAAATTGTGAAATTCACAGTTAATTCCTTGTGCTTTTTTGAGAAATAGTAACGATGATAGTGATGCAATGGCATACCAGAGAAAATCTCAACTCCTAATTGAATTTTCTAGCGCAAATCACGAGCATTGAACATCTTATTAATGGTGATCATCGTTGACCATTGACCCTAATTTACCACTTCTCGGGAAAGCATGCGTGGCTTGATTTTACCTGTTTTGGAATCGTCTTCTTCCTCTTAACCACAACATACAGTCTTTAGAAACAACATAAACTAAGACTTAATTACAGTGTCTAAATGGAGATAGAGAGAGATGAGAGTCTGAGTCTGCACACTCAAAGAAAGAACCGCCTAAGAAAAAATTGTTGATTTCAAAATACTCTAAACAATCGAAAATCTTTATATATGTATATAACAAAGAAAAGAGGAGAAAATTAGGAAAACCATATTTCCTTCTCGATCAAGGATTCTGTAGTGTTTCAAAAGAATTTAAACAAATGAAAATCAATTCATTAGTATACAAGCAAAAGAAGAGCAGATACAGAGAAAACCATATTTCTTTCCCATTGAAAAGGTGTTTGTGATCTCTCAAGGACCATAACATAGAAAGCACGCAAGACCCACTAAGGTGCATACATGAATCTATAGTGTATACTCTTTTAGAAACTGATAGAGCTAACAAGAGACCTCTTCCAAGAGCTTGTAACGTCGAACCTTACCTCTAATAACTTGTTTGGATCGTATAACATTCGATACATCTTCCGATCTCGTTCGCCTCTTCGATTCTTCTGTGTAGCCCGATATGTTCCTCTTTTGCAATGTCCTCTCCGGCGATCGCTGCTTCTTGATGGGCCGGTTGAGTTGCAATGAAAAGTTGCTCCTCTGCAACTTTAGGCCCAATTCATTACTGCCACTACTATTACTGTTACTGCATGTGGAAGAAAGAGAGCGACTTTCAGTGGCTTCTTTCATGTCCTTTTCTCCGTCTTCCTTCAAACACCAATTGCATAATCGATAAATTTCGGCTTTGGGATAAAGATCACTGCAGTATCTGCAAAACCCATCAATCAAACACATTAATATCGCCTCTCCAATGAGGATGTGTTGGTTTTTTTTCTCTCAAAAGCCCCTTTGGGACTGGACTGTGTTTCTGTAAGGTCGAGGCCCAGTCTGTGCTCTTGTAAGCCCAAGTATACAAGGGCTCTTTCTCTGGAGTTTGCTGTGCAAGGAACTTTATCGTTGGAGAGGGAAGGAAAACAGAGAAGGAGAGAAAGAATAATTGGGTAATCCTTGTTATTGTTGTCCAATTTTTCTTTTATATTGTGATCACACTCTCTAGATGTAGACAGTTTTGTCAAATCACATAAATCTATATGTTCTTATATGTGTGATTGATTGATCTGTGATTTATGTAGTTTATTTCACAGCAGGATGGATATTGATGAGAAGTTGAAACCCATTAAAGAGAGAGAGAGGAGAGAATTTGATTACCGGTGCTGAGATCTGAAGAGGCAGCTCCGGCATCTGAAGAGTTCTTGGGACAAACCATAATCTCCACACATACAGCACTCTGAGGTGGATTTTGGTACAACTCCTTTACTGCTTACCATCTTAATTCATTCATTGAAAGGATAAAGAGAAACTCGGGAAGGATACGGGCATGAAGGGAAAGTATATGTAGAGAACAGAGAACAGAGAGCTGGGGACACCTTGTTTTTCGTTTTGTTTCTTCTTTATTAGATGTCATTTTCAGTGGCCCGCATGTGAAAAGTAATATAAAAAGGAGACGGGGGGGAAATATAAAAAAAGAAGGTTTTAATGGTTGGCCGGTTTTGTTAATTGGTGCACTAATTGCCTTCTGTGGTTAGCTTAATGGTGAAATCACGAGGGTCCCATTAATCTTTGATTCTAAGGGAAAAACAAAGAAGAGCCGGTAAGCCGAGACCGACGGCGGTAGAAATGGCAACAGCAACGGGTGCACCACCTCAACTAATCTATTATTTTATAATTTCCAAAGCATTTGATTTATTTATATAAGCATTAAATTATTTAATATTTACACACAGTATCATGGTTCATGTCATCTTGTACTACACAAAAGCTTTTACAATTTAGATTAGACGCAACGTCCATACTTCTCTTTTCCATAACAAAATTCTATCGAGTCTGTCTTACTTTATTTTAAATATGATTTAAGATTTATATATATGAATGTGATAAAAATAGAATTGTGTATAGTATATTATGGGGGTCCAATTTAACAGGGACAGATTCTTTTAAAAGATATGGATTTTTTGGACTTTTCACTTTGCCTTTATCTGTCTCTACAAAAAATTTAAAAAATCAGACATTTAGAAATCGGTGCACCAAAGAGATTCTTTCACGTCTTAAGAAATCGGTGCATCGACCTGATCACTTTTTTTAAATTTTCATTTTTAAGTAATCCAGTCGGTGCACGGTGAAAAGTGAACTGATTTCTGAAAGTTTATTAAAATTCGTACGGAAAAATAAAGATAGAATAAGAAGTTCACTAAAATATGTATTTTCTAAAAGAGTTTTTCTTTATTAAGATGGCCATCCTATATTATTCCTAATATTTATGCATGAAGTCATCTATTTTAAAGACTAATTTCAACGTTGCATCTGATTGAGGAAATGTTTTTAGTTTATTACCACAACTCATAAAATAAAAATAATTATCTTGAATCGAGATAACAAAATTAATTACAATTCCCCATATGATATGATGGGTGGGACGGTGGAGATGAAAAGAGAGTTGGGTCGGTTCTTTGTACCTCATCATCTCATCCCTCTATGGCTGAGAATATCGAGGTGACCAAAAGCCGACTCCTATGTTTCAGACATTAAAACATTATATGACTAAATTATATTAGAGAAATGATTTGTGCACTCCCATTTTATCTATGGTGTACTTTTTTATTTGTTTTTTTCAATTTTGTCCCCCACTTAAAAAATGATGGAAATAGAGAAAGGGTGGATAGAAGGCAAAATTGGAAAAAAAAATTGTAGGAGTGCACCATGGGTAAAATGGAGGGTGCACAAATCACTTCCCTTATATTAATATAAGGCGAGCGATCCTCAGTATTTTATGTTTTCAGGCACGGATTTTATTCTATATCTAATTTGTCCTTCACTTGTTTTACTAGAAAGAAAAATTCATGAACAGTGCAATGTTCTGAATTCGGGTTGTCGAAATTCATAAACAGTGCAATGTTATTGAATTCGGCTCTCCAAAATTTCAAATCAGCTCGCCGAAATTTATAAATAGTGTAATGTTTCTGAATTCGGCTCTTCAAAATTTCAAATCGGCTCTCCGAAATTCATGAACAGTGCAATTCTGCTCTCCGGAATTTCAAATCAACTCGTCGAAATCTACGTGAACAGTAAAAATCAGCTTATTGAAATTTTGCTATTCATGCGAAGAGTAAAATTTGATATAGGTTAAAATCCGTGTCTGTAAATACGAAATACTCATGTAAAGGTTGCTCGCCTTAGTATAAATGCACAAATGATAGTAGCAATGAATGTCCTTTGTATATAAGAATTTAAAAGAAATTAATTTTATTAAATATTTATAATTATTTAATTAGATTTTTTGAGTGATCTAGACACTTTGATCTAAAAATAAAATTAATAACTAAATAATTTACAATAATATTATGTGATTATAGATAAACAATCTTTATATAGACATTTTGTTTAATTCGACATGAGTTTTATTATATTGCTCATTTTACCTTTTTAATCGGTTCACTGTATCTTTTATTATAAGTGATTTAAAGAGTTCGACGAACTAATTTAAAAGATAAAATAAACAATATAATAAAATTTGTGCCAAATTATATAAAATGAAGTTAAAATATTAAATATAGATTTTTCTTATTATATTTTTAAAAAGGTGAGCCCTTAACGTAGGGTAATATATATAATCTTGACACGTCTGGGTGAACCTCCTTTAAGGAGAGAGAGAGAGGGAGAGGTCCTCTCCAGCGTCATCTGCATTGAAGGAAACCCTCCTTCGCACTCAATTCTAATTTCCAAGTCTATTTCTAAGTCTCCACACGGCTTCTACTCGGATTTTTCTTAAATAAGTCTTGTTTCATTCTTTCCCAATCATACTCATCATAACAACTCTTCAACCCCACCTGAACATTTTCTTTCTTCCACACGAGTGGAGCCTTCTACCTGCCACGTACGCGTTTTACTTACTTTTATAACATTTCCATTGAATAATACTTGACATGTAACACGAAAAATTCATTTATTTACACTATTAAATCTTAAAATAATAATCCGTGTAATAGAGTTTTTACTATGCTACACTATCTTTAAAAGAAAAATATCAATTTTTTTTTAATTTATGTGTGAAAAAATACTCAGTGTAAAATCCTCACTATCCTTAAAGTACACTAAGATTAAGTCATGGGGACTTAAACCCACAACCTTTTACTTCCTGAGGCGAGAGAAAACAGTTGGACTACACCTATGTAGGTCTGAATTTTTTCTTCTCTCTTTAAGAAAAGGAGGGCAAAATGATCTTGTCATTCACGAGTATTGTACTATGATGAAAACCCATGATGCACAAATTATTATTTTAAATTTTGATGCGAAATTCATGATACAACGCCCTTGAATGGACATTAATAGAGAGAGGATGAAATTTCAAAAGTTAAAGAAGAGTCTCCAAACTTGTACGTAGAGATCTTCAAGAGGATGTCATGGTGACTGATGAGTATTGCCTGAATGAACTGCGCTAAATATCACTTTATATGCCACTAAGATTTTATTGTGTTTATTATTATCATCATCAAATACTATGATCCAACAATCATTTAATCTTATTTTACTGAGGTTTTTCTTTTTTTTTTATAACAAATGATAGACATATTGGAGGACTTGTCCCTTACTAGAAAAGTATTATCATAAATTGTGTTTCATTTATCTAAAATCAGATTTATTAAATGGTTTTGGATTTTTAAAATTTAACTTCCACTTAATCTTCCAAAAATTCTTCATTTCCTCCACTAACATGTCAATCCACAATGAGTCAAAGAACAGGAGAGGACAGATAATGCAATACATAAGCAGTACAAGTTGACAGATAAGGCCAAACAAGAAAGGAAGGACAAAAATTCGGAGTTAAAACGTGTTGACAAACTATGCACAGGTCATGACAGCTCTCCCTTAAATTAATCAGGAAGCTTCAGCCACCTGACTTCTTATCAGACAAAAACTAATTTATCAATGCCATTAATGAGAATATAACAAAGGGCAAATGAGCTGAGTTAAGATCCATCTCAGCTAGGCTTGAATATTTGTTAAGCCTCATTATTCAATAAAGATTATATGGTTTGAAAATGACTTGAATATTTTTCCTAAATATAATTCATTAAGCTTGAGTTTATTTTTAAATTAAGCTAAGTATCAATCATTTTTACCTTGTATACAGTAGTGGCAGACAATTTGATTCAAGAACTAAGTTCGAGTCCCTTAGTCATCCAACGCCTGAGGCTTACAAAGGTCTGCATACATATGAAATTTTATCTAATGTCTTCGTACTTGAAAAGAGATAAGGGTATTGAATTTCTTTAATAAAAAAAAGTATCAACCATCTTTAGCTCTCTTAATTAAATAGACTCAAACTCTGATTCAAACCATGACTAAGATAAGTATTTATCATATAGCATAAATATATGTATTTTGAAATTCGGTATTGGCCAATATAATACGACCGATATTGTGATATCGATCGATACGAATCATATCGACCGTTATGATACGATTTCAAAACCGTATCGTATCGACCGATATTTGGACCCCTTGTTCGTGGTTTAGGGGTAATGAATAAGAAGTGCAGGAGATTTGAAGATCTTCCTTGAGGGATTCAATGTTGAATTACAAAACAAATTACAAAGGGTAAAATGCTGAAGAAATTGGGTGTGACCGGACCAAAATCTAAAGAGATAAACTTGATTCCAGGTGAACTCAATTACTTAGCAACTTTATATTCTCAGGCAATATTAATACTACAATAGGATCCTGAAAGCTTTAGTGAAGAGTTTGAGATCCAGTATCTCAGTCAGAGCTCCCAAAACCACCGAGAAAAATTGGAAAAGAAAGAGTTCCTTTGTATGATACTCTCTCCGTCTCATTTTAGTTATCCCATTTTAAAATTTTAAATTTTTTTAAGGAAAGGTTCAAGCTTATGAACTTCTCTCCACCATCTTTTAACTCTTCTAACAAAGAAGAGATAGATACTCAGAGTAGATAGATAGAAAGAGAATCAAAATGACATATCAGATAACTATTTTGAAACAGTCTCAAAGTGCATATCAAACAAATAAATTGAGATAGGGGGAGTACTTCTTACCACAATTTTAACATGTATTTTTGTTTCTTTTCAGCTGCTCAATAAATTTTCTCATCAAAATTCACAGTAATTCATTCCTAACCAATTAAATGCCTACACATCACCGATTCTTTTGCTTCTTAGCACATGGTGATGACTATTAAATTGTTGGAGATCTAACTGATATGCGAAAAGCTTTAAAGATGATGGTTCTATTCTAGGTTGACGTACACTCTAGGGTGAGATGCCCTTTCCTTAAGTTGCTATCATCAATATTCTAATACAAGACATGATACTTGTTTTGATATCAATTGTAATTGAGTTAATCATAATTAATCTATATATATATATATATATATATATTATTAATACTACCATAGGATAGCATAGACATGGAAAAACCTCTAGGCTGCATTTGGATGGAGGGCAACTGGGGTTACCCTCCATTATCCTTGTTTAGTAATAAAAGGGTGAAGGTAAAAATTCAAATTTTTATTCCTACTCCTCTCTTTTTTAAAATCCCTTGGACCACGGGAGTTTTCAGGAAACTCTTACCTTCTTTACTCCCTTTTTACACCTATAGTGCAAAAATATTTTAAAATATTTTTTAATTGATGAATATTATTCAATAATTATGTTTCATAAAATATTATTTTTATTTTTTATATTATATGAATTTAAAAAAATTATTAATTTTTATAAAACTATTAATATATCAGTTTACCCCTGTTTATAATTACCAAATAATTTTTTTCACCTTTAAAGTAACTTATTACTTTACCACTACAATTACCAAATAAGATAAGGGTAACCCTGTTCAAGGGTGATCCCTACTGAAGGGTGACCCCTACTCAGAGGTAACTCCTGTAAAATTTACTCCTCATCCAAACACAGCCCGAAAGCCTATAGATATGGAAAATCAGATCATTTATCCTAACTCATGTTAGGTTGGCCCATACTCTAAGTTGAGTTCTATCAGACATAAAAAGGCATGAATGAATATCAACACTAACTAATTAGTACATGAGTATTGACTTCTTGTTATTTGAGCATCATATGTCATGTGAGATTTGAACTGGACTCAATGGATCTACACTTCTTCAAACTCACTTACTCTAGGAGTACGTAATCTGACACCAAGTTAAATTTTACAGAGTACAAAATATTGATCTAATATGACAAATTCAATTTGTTAGATAATATTAAAGTTTTAGACCCTTGACTTCACTTATTCAATTGGAAATACACTTTAAGATAATATCTTTTTTTTTTATCAGTAAGAGAAATTCATTAAAAGAATAGCAAAAGTTTATAACCAGAGACAAAGTCTAAAAGAGATAGACCACAAGAGGAAAAAAAAATAACAAAGAGAAACAAAAAAAATCAAAAGAGAAACACGCCCGCCCAAGAGTTGTTAACTTCTAATTTAACAAAATAGTCCACCACACCATTAGTTGACCGTCCGACTTTAACGAAATATACTTCCATCTCTTTGGCTAAAACTCTCACCTCTCTAACCACGTCGATCAACCTCCAAGGTGGACGCCTCAATCCCGAAACCCACCTCAAAGCGTTAGCCGAATCCCTTTCAATAATCAATTTACCTTGACAGAAGTCTTTCGAAATTATAAGAGCTCTCCTTATCCTAAGAATTTTTACTTCATTAGAGTCCATGATACCAACCGAGTCATTGAACATTAAAACCGCCTCACCCTTATGATTTCTGAGTACTCCACCAATACTTACTAACCCTGGTCAAGAACTTTCAAACTCACTTATGCACATAAACTAAGTAACACCACAGTTGGCAGCTGCAATTATTTGAATTTTGATTGCTCATTCAAAAACAATTCAAGTCAACTGGAGACCAGTTTTCATCATGCAAAAGCTTTCAATTGGGAAGAAAAAAACATTTGTTAGATCCTCCAATTCAGAAATTTCCCCACAAATTTTGGTATTAAGATGAAAGAAGGCACACATTGGTGTTTCTACTTTCAACAAAGGCCCAACTCATTTATGTTGGTAAATGGTAGTGCATGCCAAATGCCAAATGCCAAATGCCAAATGCCAAATGCAAATGCCAAATGCCTATTGCCAATTCAATCAACCAAACATCATTGCTTTAGCTGCATCCATTTTCCATTTTATTATTAAATTCTTTGCTTTTACCCTATGGTGCGGTGCTTATGTTCGGACATTGGAGGAAAAGAAACTGATCAGCCCATTTTTATTTTATGGATGTTTACATGTGAAGTGGGTCGCACGTACTATCATCCGCATCCATTTTCCCTATCAAATGTGTTGGTGATTATCAAATGGGTTGGTGATGGCTCCATTGAATTTTTTTTTTCTTTTAATATATTTTCCTCTAAAAATCACATTCTTTGATCAAATTGATCAAGTTATATTTTTAAGTTCTCGAGATTTTATTATTTAAATTAATTTTAATCTCTAAACTTTAAAAATATGGCTTGATCAATTTGATCAAGTTGAATTTTGGTGTACAACATATCGAAGGAAATACTATTCGAACGTGCCCATGATCATCCTATTTCGTGGACTTCAAGAGGGTGCACATGATATGCACAGGTGAACATTACAGTTTTTCATTCAAATTGGAAATAGAAGTGAAGAAAAGTGAATAGTTTGTATATGGAAAGAGGCTATATGGAAAAATTGAAACACAGTCAATGTGATGGATGCATTCGTCGAAGTCAAGTAAATTACGATGGACGCATTGGTCGGAGCCAAATGCATGTGCATTAGTGGTACTAGGCTCAAAATTTGTCCCACATTGCCTTGAGAAGAGTGGTCCGGATCGTGAATATACGAAGAATTCCCTCCCCATCTAGCATATGACATTTTCCCGGAGATGAATCGGAGTCCAAGGAAGACAAAATCCCGTGAGGTTCAGAGCTCAAAGCGGACAAAAATATGTTGGGTGGACCAAATCATTACAGCTAACTTAATCAACATTTTCAGTTTCCATTTGAATGGTAAATGTTAATCACTTTGATTATGACATCTTTCAAGCAGTTTTAAGCTTTGGAAGCTGGATCCATTACCACCCTTATAAATGTATCTTTAGCAATAACCCACCTGTATTCCACATCAAGAGCGAGAACTTTTGGACCGTTGGTGAGAAAAAAAAGAAGAAAATTTAAGACCCTTTCTTGGTCAATGGAATGTTAAAACTTAAAAGATGAAATTCACTTATTTCTGTCTTGGTCATCGATTGTCACCCAAACGAACCCTCCTACTCTATTCTGTTCACCCACTCCCTGGTTTGAACCAAAGCTACTGATTCAGAGTGCCACTTTAGCAATAGCCGAAGACAGCATTGCACATGTCTATGTTTCTGTAGAAACACAAATCACACACCACAAACTATCATAACACAGGATTTATGTGGAAAATCCATAAGGGAAAAAACCACGAGAGAAAGAGTGTATATTATTTCACTGTATTTTTCTATATACATCAGAGACATATTTATAAGAGAAAATACAAGTATGAGTTCTATTTAGGACTCTTAGTCCCCATTGAGTTAGAACTATGTGACCCAATGAAGTTAGGACTCTAAGACCTAATGGAGTTAGGACTCAGAGTCCTACTCATCCACTCTTTTCCATTTCAACACTCCCCCTCAAGTAGGTGCGAAAATGTCGATTGAGGCCAACTTGGACAAAATATCTTGGAATTTAATAGCGGAGAGACTTTTTGTGAAGATATCTGCTAATTGTTGATCACTGCGAACAAACAGAGTAGAAATAACATTAGCTTGCAAATTTTCTCGAACAAAATGACAATCCACCTCAATGTGTTTGGTTCTCTCATGAAACACCGGATTTGAAGCAATGTGAATGGCAGCTTGATTATCACAAAACATTTGCGTTGGCTGATTAGAACTAAAACCCAAATCTTGCAATAAGGACCGAAGCCAAATAACTTCACTGGTGGTTAAGGCCATTGCACGATATTCTGCTTGAGCACTTGATCTTGCAACAACACTCTGCTTTTTATTTTTCCAAGTTACCAGATTTCCTCCCACAAATGTACAATATCCTGTTGTAGATCGTCGATCAACTGAACAACTTGCCCAATCAGCACCAGTGTAAGCAGTAATGGAACTATTTCCATTCTTCCGCATCCATATTCCCCTTCCTGGAGAACCCTTCAAATATTGTAAAATTTGATTAACAACATTCATGTGAGTAACTGTAGGTGCATGCATAAATCTACTGACTATACTGACTGCATAGGAAATATCTGGCCTAGTGATCGTAAGATAAATCAATCGACCAACCAACCTTTGAAACTGACCAATATCAGATAACAATTCTCCATCATTATCAAGCTTACCTCCACTGTCAATTGGAGCATCTGATGGTTTAACTGCCATCTTTCCAATATCCTGCAACAGGTCCAGCACATATTTTCTTTGATTAAGAAATATGCCCTTCTTTGAGTAGGCAACTTCTAATACAAAAAAATACTTTAACACTCCCAGATCTTTGATAACAAATCTCTTGTGCAGTAGAGTCTTAAGTCTTGTAATTTCATTTTTGTCATCACCTGTGATCACTATATCATCAACATATACTAAAACAACAGTTGTACCAGACATACCCTTTTTTACAAACAACGAAGAATCAGCCGCACTCCTTTTAAGTCCATTACTCATGAGAACAGAACTGAGCTTAGCATACCACGCACGGGGAGATTGCTTAAGTCCATATATGACCTTTTTCAGTTTGCACACAAATCCAACTTTGGATTCTTGTGAATGTCCTGGTGGAACACTCATATACACCTCCTCTTCTAGGTCACCATGCAAGAAAACATTTTTTACATCCATCTGAGATAATTTCCAACCCTGATTTGCTGCTAACGAGAGAATCACTCGAAAAGTGTTCATCTTTGCAACAGGTGTAAAAGTCTCTGTGTAATCTTCTCCATATGTTTGTGTAAAATCGCTGGCAATCAGTCTTGCCTTGTGTCACTCCACAGTTCCATCACTTTTATATTTGATTTTGTATATCCACCGACACCCAACTGTCTTCTTTCCGATAGGCAATTTTACTATATTCCAAGTTTTATTATCATCAAGTGCTTGCAATTCTTCTTTCATTGCATGTCGCCAAATAGATATGGAATTAGCTTCACAAAATGTCTTTGGTTCTTGTTCATTGGACATTGCATTCAAGAAGGCCAAATGAGACGGAGTAACATTATCATATGTCAGAGAAGCCTCCATTGGGTATGATACAACATGGTAAGTGAAGAAATCTTTCATTCCTTTTGGAGGACGAGTCTCTCTACTCGATCTGCGTAATGGAAGGGGAGGAGCCGGTATATCAGTTGTTGGAGAAATCGGCTGAATTACTACAGATGTAGTCTCAGTAGAAGCTGTCGGTATTTCAATTGCTGCAGACATTGGTTGGTTATCTGGAGATATAATCACCGTATTTCTGCTATAAAAGATATCATCAGTTATAGTAGGAATAGGTATCAAATCAGATAAGTTCTCCTCCTGGGACCGATTCCCAAAACCACTATGAACTGAGAAATACACTTCAGATTCAGCGAAGCGCACATCACGGGAGACAATGAGCTTGCGAGATGCTGTGTCATAACAAATGTACCCTTTTTGTGATGAAGAATAGCCGAAAAAAAAAAACATCTGACAGATCTGGCATCTAACTTGTCACGATGAAGAGGTTGGCGGTGTACATAACAGACACACCCAAACACACGCAGATACGACAAAACAAGTTTTCTATTCTTCAGCATTTCCAATGGTGATTTAAAATTGTTAACCCGACTAGGAAGTCGATTAATCAAATAGATGGCCGTCAGAACACCATGAGACCAGTACTTCTTAGGAATATTCATTTGAAACATAAGAGCTCGTGCAATTTCTAATATGTGACGGTTTTTCCGTTCTGACACACCATTCTGTTGTGGTGTACCCACGCAGCTAGTTTGATGAACGATGCATTGGCTATGAAAATATTCGGCGAAATTAGCATTGACATATTTAGTGCCATTGTCAGAGCGGAAAATTTTTACCTTGGCATGAAATTGGGTAGTGATCATGTTGTGAAAGGCTTTGAAAGCAAGGAACATCTCATTCTTAGATTTGAGTAAGTACAACCATATAACACGAGTACAATCATCAATGAATAAAACAAAATATTTATAACCATCATAAGAAGCAACTGGAGCACTCCATACATCAGAATGAATCAAATCAAAACGTTCAACAGACTTATAACTAGAAGAAACAAATGGTAAACGAGTTTGTTTAGAAAATTGACAGACATCACAAACACTAGACGGAACAGAAACAAAAGGAAAAAGATAAGACAAAATACGACTTGAAGGATGTCCAAGCCGTTGGTGCAGGATGCGACTCTCTACTAAGTGCGTGGCTTTGTAGGCCTTAGTAGGTGAATGTAGCAAGTATAACCCATTGGAATACGTGTCTTTACCAATCGTCCTCTTGGAAGTTCGATCTTGAAAGACGACAGATTTAGGAGAAAAAATGACATCATAGTTTAAAGCATTAGTAAGTTTTCCAACAGACAAGAGTTGAGTTGGAAAAGAAGGGACAACAAGCGCAGTAGAAGAGACGTTATTTGAAAAAAACTCAATTTGACCACTTCCGGCCACAGGAACCACAGTTCCATTGGCTAGATAAACATCATGTTTACGAGATGATGTTGAAAAATCAGACACTGAAGAGGGAGAATTAGCCATATGATCAGTAGCACCAGAGTCAATAACCCAAGAATGACCATTACAATGGGAAGCAAGAGAAGCATGAATAGTACCTGCTGTATGAGACGAGGAAGACGGATTTGTAGAGGGTAAAGACTAAAGGAGATACCATAGGATTTGACTCAACTGATCCAGAGTGGTGGAAGTATCTGCGACATTAGCCTTGGCTCTCCTTTTTGCTTCAAAGTTTGGTTTGAGATGAGGATGTAACAACCAACAACGTTCTTTGGAGTGCCCAACCTTGCCACAATGATCACAACGAAAAATGTTCCGTCGGCCTTTATTTGGAACCTGAACCTTCTTCTTCTCAGACTCAGAGGAGGGTCAGCGCTCATCTTTATGAGTCAAAAAAACACTGGAGGAGTTCTCAGAGGATGGAGGAAGAACAATATTCATAGTTTCTTGTCGCGTTTCTTCGCGTTGAATGATAGGACAAATAGCGAGCCAAGAGGGTAGCGTATCAGTCATAAGGATGCTACTCCGCAAATATTCATATTTTGGCCCTAGGGCCCGAAGTAAAGAGAAAACTTGGTCCTCTTCATCTCGGTGCAAAAGAGTCTGTGCATCAGTGGTATGAGGACGATACAAATGTAACTCATCCCATAGCCTTTTCATATGTCCAGTAAGATCGCAAAATTTTTGTTCGCCCTGTATCGCAGTCGCAATCTCATTTTGAATCTGAAACACTCGAGCAATATTATTTCGACTACCATACATACCTGTCATAGAATCCCATAATTCCTTTGCAAAATCGGAAAATGTAAAAATTCCAGCAATTTGGGGTTCCATAGAATTAAGAAGCCATGATCGAACCAGTTGATCATTAGATAGCGAATTATCATAAGCAGAGTCAGTATCGGGGTCTTCCGAAGTAGTAGCTGAGGCTTTAGATGCGGAGGCAGGTGCAGGAGGCACAATCTTGCTATTGATAAACCCCAACTTTTTATTACTACCAAGAGATAAGTGAACAGCTCGAGACCAGAGAACATAATTATTTGTATTGAAGAGGACAGAAGAAAGTTTCTGTAGCGCCCCTCCCTTTTCTCCCTAAATTTCAGAGTATTTTTTTTTTTTTTATATTAACAACTTGAAGAAAGGGGAGAGTGCCACAACGCGAGTCAAGTCCGAATCCGAAGATTCGACCCTTAACTGGCCCAACCAGTGTGTGCACATGGAAAGACTCCACGTAAACCTAGCAACACACTAACTTACAACAATGCAGAAATATAAATACAAACATTTAAATTCATCATTCAATCTCTCTCAATCTAAGCAAAGCATAAGGATAATCCTGATAATATTCATTTCCCGAATAAAAGTTTAACATAATAACTCAAAATTCCTGAATAACATAACCCAAATATTTATTTCTCTAATAATATTAAAAATAACTCTTCGCCGTTCTCATCTTGTGCCATCCTCCTCTATGCATGACTGGCGCTTGGTCCAGCCTCATTGTCTTTCTCCTTTCCTGTCTTAATTTCTAAAAGAAAATAATATTGTGGGCTTAGTCAACGCCCAGTAGGATTTCCCATCAAAGCGGGTATCAATATGACATATACAAAATTAGGGAAAACATATACAGTTCTTCAGATCATATAATTCAGTTGAAATCATTCTCACCCCATATTTCAAAATCAATTCATAATCAATATATATAAAGCATTTGAAATCAGTTCATATTCATCTCATAAATTAATTCATAATAAACATACTTTTGATAACTCATTAAATCAACATGATGCAAATACCATGGTGCATGAATCAATGCAAACCCCTCTCATGCCCATGCATTTCTTTCTTTCATACTTTCCTTTCAAACAGTTCTAATCATTGGCCATTATGTCCGTAGCTTCCTGGGGCACAAGATGGGAGCTACTACCCAATTCCTAGTATTTAACCGGAGTTACCGGGGGTATACTATCACCCATACTATCCTGCGCAGGTTTCGGGTCTCTCACCCAGGAGCTTTGAGCCCATCTTAATTGCCCAATTCCTGTGTTCATGGACGCGGCCATACCGAATAGTTATGGTATTTCATATTCATCATGTTAGAGTTTAACATCCTCTAACCATTATCTCAACTATTCTCATCCCCACCAGATGCATGCTTTCATGATCATGCATCGATAAATCATTCAAAATATGCATTGAAATTAAATATAATCTCCACATACATAATAGTCATGTGATACATCAAGAAAGTAGAAAAAACCTACCTGATTAATAGAATTCCGTGAACGAGTGATTACGGGGTACGTATAGCTCCTACATCTCTTTCCAATCCTCTGATTACATTCATAAATCAAAACAGGTCATGTAATCAATTTGAGTTCATGATTTCCAACTTCATACTTTATTAATCTTATTAATATTCCATTTAATAATATCTCTTTAATTCTAAGTTCTTTGGAGTTAATAATTTCCCCTATCATTCCTCATTATCAACTTGTGCATTTCTCCTAAGGGATAAACTTTATTTTGCTCTCAGTTATCAAAATGTTTGGAGGGTAATGTCACTTAAACCCAGAACTTTTCTGGTTGTAAGAAGGAGCAAGTGTCAACTATGCTATATGTTCTTATCTCAAGTATATGATTCTTGTTGGCTAACCTTTGGATTTCTATCATCATCCAATGCCAACATTCTCAATCCATTTTATACATAGTAGGCTAAACAAATCTCCCAAGAAGGCCCCCACAAGACTGGTCCATTTCACAAAACAGCCACCCTCCTTGATATTATCCTTGTTATGTGAATTTACTCCATAACAAATATGGTTCTATTCCCCAAAACAGATCAGTCCATCTCTTGCAAGATTGTCTAAATAAGATGGTAAGCAACTAGTAAACCAATCCTACTTTGCACCTGCTGCTAGACGAGTGCAGTCAACAGCTACTATGAGGTTCCCACATACAGTCTTGTCTCCAGGAACCTTCACCAAGATCACCGAAACAGCTAGATTACAGTAATCATATAACAAAAATTGCATCAAAATTCCTAAGATCTGTACACCCAGAAACCAAGATTACAACAGTGACATCGTTGGGTTTCAGTTCTTCGCCAACAAGCCTGAAACCATGCCGTTCATTGTAACAACAGTTCTCTGGGGAATTCTGTCAAACAGATTGAGGACAGTGCTAATTGCATTCGATATCAGTGCAGAATTCAAGTAAAAGTGGATAAGGCATTCTGTACATTGATATTGAAAACCAATCCAAACCTAAGAACATGTACATGGACTGATAAAGAATATCTCTGCTACATCATTTAACCTCTCAGGCCATGAATGGCATCACAAGAGGGCAGTTCTAAGCAACTTGTAATAGCTAAGTTGCACTGATAAATATCATTTGGTTTGATCAGTTTTCATGACTTGATTTTCATGCAAGATAAAATGTAATAAATCAAAATCATGAATCTCTATTTTGTCTAACAGTGAATTTCCTGTTTGATGCATAAATAGGATTTTTCTTTATCCTAGCTTGTAACAGGTAGGTTGAATTCTACTTTACTAAAAGGAAAAAGGAGATTTAAAACCAACAGCTTTAATACCTTGGGGATGTTGAAGGAGTCAAGCATTGCCAGATCATCATTACAAAGGTTCATCATAGATCTTTTCATATCTCTAAGGGTATTCACCTATCAGAAATTGTTTGTTATCTGATAGAGTGATATGGGGAAAAAATGAAGCAGAAAACAGTCTGTAAATCTTTGTCTTGGAAAGACATGGGTCTCAATGCTTCTATTATCTTCTCTTCCTTCTTTCTTATCTCTCTGCTTTCTATTTCAACCCTTTATTTATTTATTTTTTATCCTTTTACCCTTCTTCTCCAACACCACCGTCCCATTCATAAATTTAAATCCATCATACTATTGACCTATCTTAATTTTATTAAACCATTTCATGGATTTGAACCCGATTCTTGAATTGGGGATGATACCCGGCAATTCCCGAATCAGTCCCTATTTTCATTCCATTGATTCGATTTCGTTCAGGGTTGATTCTAAATCACCCTAGACTCTTATTTAAATCTAAATATTTATTTAGAAAAATTGCACCAACCTTTATTGAAGCTTTTCGTAATCCCTTTTCTTCTTCCCTCGCTTTTCCTATCCCGCTTGAGAGCAGCAATGCCGTAGGGGTGATAATCTCAGTGGAAGGTTTGGAATATGGATTGTTTACCTTCGTGTGAAGAAAGAAGAGGGAGGAGGGGGTCGTGTGCATGTATTGGCATATGAGAATGCCGTGCGCAGGAAGTGGGGAAGATGGGTGCCGTGCGCCTAGTGAATCGGAAGATTGAAGTGCCTTGAGCACAAAGGATAAAAACACTGTTCACAATTACTATTCACGGTTAGTATTCCACTTCCACCGAGTGACTTAGTCAAAGCTTATCTTCGTTTTTTCCTTTCCCCCTTATGCCCTTGAGTCTTTAAGACATTCCATTCGGGTCCTTTTTGACGTGGCATGGCACGTGACCGAATCATATTAATTTAAATCTCGAATTTAATTTCCGACCGCAACATCCGACGATTAATTTATAGATTAATTTTATAAATTAATCTTCATCTTATTTTATCTAATTAATTGATTAATTTACATTAATTTCAATTAATTAATAAAATTTCAACTTCATTATTAATTACTAAAATTCGGGGGTGTCACAGTTTCAGACTGGGATTGCAGTCGGAGTCACCCATTGAGTTTTTTTTTTTTTTTTGGTGTTAACTCCCTCAGGTCTGAAGCCTGAGTTCTAAAAAAAAAATGTAGCACCTCCAGCAAGTCCAGAGAGACAGCTCGGACTGCGGGAATCGCAGCAAAAAAAATGCCCAAATCTGGGCTAGCTGAACTAAGGAGCAAACAGCAAAGAGCAAACCCGATTTGAAAAAAATACCTGTGCCACAGACAGCACGGAATGCGGCAAATCTGGAAAACCTGAGCAGAGCACCGAATGGCTGGGCAATAGCAAGAGCAGGCGGGGAGACGTCGGATGCAGGCAGGAGACGTCAATATCTGGGCAAATCGGAAGCAGAGACGCCTGGAGCAATGGGCGGAAGCAGATCGGAGCCGAGGCAAACAACTACGGCTGGCGGAGGAGGCGCACGATCGCAAGGAAGCTGCAGCAATGGCAGCCAAAACAGATCTGAGACGGCCTGGAGAACAGAGTAGCCGCCCTTCGTCAGAGACAATCGGAGCCAATCAGAGCCGGGGCAAACAGCTACTGCTGAAATCGAGATCTGAATCGAGAAATCCGATCGGAAACCCGATCTAAAAGAACAGTCGGCTGGGGACTGCCAGGCCGGCTGCGTGCCGGGAGCGCTGGTGGCGGACGACCAAGGGGTAGGCAGCGACCGATCTGAGAGATGATGCGTGCGGAAGCCGGATCTGTTGTGTGCCTGAGATCGATCGAGATCTGAAGATTGTACCGGCCAGCAGCAGTCGGCGATGGGCGATGGGCGGAAGCGGTGATGGCCCGAGTTCTGGAAACACAGATTTCGGCGACGGCAAAAAAAACCAGACAGCAGCCGTTGAGATCGAGCCGCGAAGCAAACCGATCTGAAAAATAGAGCAAGTAGCAGGACAGTGGAGACTTACTTCGATGAGAGTAGTCGGCCGGGCAGATCAGAGGCGATGCAAAGCCTATCGTCCGGCAGATCGGAGCTGAAGAAGATGCACACCAGATCGGATCTGGGAGATCGGAAGAAGACGTCGACAGATCTGGGTTCGTCGTCCAGAGAAGATCGGGAGAAGACGCCGGAAGATATGTGCTCGGCGGCGGAGTGACGTCCGGCAGCAAGAGTGGATCGGTGGGGTTGGGAAGCCGACGCGCTGGCTGCGGACTTGTCGCCTGAGAAAACCCCTAATCTGGGTTTCGATTTTAAAAACCCCTTTCTCCTACCGTCCGAGAAATCCCGACAATTCCTCTGCAGTTCTTTTTTTTTTGTTGGTTCTGGGTTTCGGCTGTCTTTCGTCATTGGCGCCTCTGGTCTCGGCGATGTGAGTGACTAAGAGTTTCAAACAGTAGAAACCCCAAATCTCCGATGAGTATTTCAGAAGCACAGTGACAAGATGTGCTGAAAAAAAAATCGGTTGTGTGATTCTGACGTAGGATCGATGATCTGACTGATACCATGTAGAAACACAAATCACACACCACAAATTATCATAACACAGGATTTACGTGGAAAACCCATAAGGGAAAAAACCACGAGAGAAAGAGTGTATATTATTTCACTGTATTTTTCTATGTACATCAGAGACATATTTATAAGAGAAAATACAAGTATGAGTTCTATTTAGGACTCTGAGACCCCATTGAGTTAGAACTCTGTGACTCAATGAAATTAGGACTCTGAGACCTAATGGAGTTAGGACTCAGAGTCCTACTCATCCTCTCTTTTCCATTTCAACATTTTCCTTGCAAGGAAATCTCTGTTTTCTAAACATTTGCACTGATGAAGATGCAGATTGGTTTTTGATTCATCTGCTACTTGTGTGGAACAAAAGCATGAAGTCTGATTCTCACAGACATATTTAAACATTACTTGTGAAGCATGTTCTAATGAGTGAGCACGAAAATGACAAAGACTTGATATTATTGAAACTGAAGTGCCAAATGAGGATTTGCAAGCTGGTATTAATGTTTAGTGTACAAACCGCTCCAATTATTGAAGATGTAAATGCCCTGTTCAAGCTTTCTTTTCCTGGAATCTTGTTTTAAGATTTGTTTGATCCTAACTGAGGTTGACACCTAAACAGAGGATCCAAGAATCAGATGCTGAAGGGGATTGAAATATACAACTTTCACTTCATTGATTGAAGCTATGAAATTCTTACATGGCATTCAAGAGAAATTTAAAGTATGAAAAATAAAATGATAAGCATGAAAAACACCTTTGGAATTTCATTTTCATTGTGTTCAGTGGAGGGTGGACATTGATCTTCTAAATCCTTTGACATCTGTAACTCTTCTGTTGATACTTGTTCTGGCTCAAGCTCTGATATTGTTAACTTTATTGTTGATACTTGTTCTGCCTCAACTTCTGATCTCGTTAGTTTCATTGTTGGTTTTGGTTCTCGTTCAAGCTCTGACATCGTTAATTTATATCTTGCAAGATTGTATCCAAATTCTGAAGTTCCATAATGGTTTCCATTTCTCTGCTGGGAGTATGGATTTCAAGAAGTAGAAAACATATACCATATGCAATTCCCTTTTTAAATGGAGAAGGGGGGATCCCAACAGGAAACATTTGCAAAGGAATTTACCAGCAGAACAAAAATCTAGGACAAGACTTCTCAAATGGGAAAGAGTTCTTGTAATGTGGATCACAACCCACCCAAGAATGGAACCAAGAATGAAAGTGAGAATGATATTTAGTGGCATGAACCACCTGCATAACCAAAAAAAGACCTGTTGAAAATGGATACTCCATTCAGCTTCATCATGTCAATTGAGAAATAATACAGAAGCTCCTTCTCTTTAATGACTTCTATGACTACCCATGACTTGAAAATTCTAAGGCAATCTACTCCACAAAATGACCCTATATAGTTATACATGATTCATGCATCACAGAGAACGAACAAATGCACGCATAAAAGTTTATGCGCTAAAAGCTGTCATTGAACTCAGAAACATGAATCATCAGCTGCATGCCAAGGTAGAAGATGGAAAAACAAATGCAAATGAATGATTAGGTAAATCTTACTCTGCTTTGCAAGGTCAAAATAAAAAATGCATTGTGCTGAAATAAATTCAAGTTCCTCAATTATACAAAGTCAATATTGAAAACAGGACTGAAGGAAACTCACAAAGAAACCATGTCCTTGAATGTGATTGTGCTTGACAAACTGGTGTACACTAAAGTTTGATTAAATACATAAAAAACAACCTGTTCAACAAGAGAGGGCTTTAGTAACTTACTGTACAGATGGATACTGCGAGTGAAACATTAAAAGGGTATATCAAGATTGAGAGGAAAACATAATTGTTATGCATGAAATCTTCAAACCAAGATTTTATATACTAAAATTGATAGAAGGATGTGCACAATGGCATGTAAACTAGATAATTCCAAAGCCCCATTTTTTAATTTCTTCCAAATCTTCAACTCTTCTTTCTATCTTCTATGCAGAAAACACTTAAAACTCAACATCTTACTGGGCCAAATCTCATATTGCAACACAAAATTGGGGAAGTAAATTATATCCAAAAGAGTCATGTAGAAAATGTTGATAGAGTGATATTTTTTTTTTAAAATTAGATCTATAGAAAAACAGAAGACTAACACACTAATTCACAGTAAGATGCTTATTGATTTACTGTATAAATTCTATTTGATTTACAAATATTTTCTCCACCTTGCTTAGGTGATACAAAAGTAATATTTATAACAAAGAGATAGATACGTAGGAGAGAGATAGATGAGAAGGAAGAGGTCTAATTAAATTAGACTTCTTTGTCTGTTGGGTCACCGATCCTTATCTTCTTTAGATGAGGATCGGTGGTTTCAATTGTTGGTATTTGGCTCGATTTAACTCAGCCCATCTCTGAGTTGGTATTTATGGATCTATTTAACTCAGCTCATAACTGAGTTGGTATGCTATTTGGGCAGTTGCATAATTGTAGGAGCCTTTCCATTTATATATAGGTCATTACTGCTTGTATAAATAGGAGAGGAAAAAAAAAGAGAGAGTGAGAGCACATTGTAACCCCGCATTTTGATTTAGTGAAAACTCTTCCTATGTTGCCCGTCGACGTAGGCTTTTAGCCGAACCACGTAAATCTGCGTATTATTGATTGTGTGATTGATTTTATTGATTGATTTTCCGCTTTAAAACTCAACATCAATCTCTTTGGATGAGTTTGAATTTGAACTTTAGTTTGAACTTCTTTGCCTTTAGGATCTCCATCGGTGATGATCCTTATCTTCTTTAGATAAGGATTGGTGGTTGCTTGAATGCCCTGATTCTTTTATTTGAAATCAGGGGTTGTACCATCAATAAGATCAACATTTGAGATTCTTCTAATAGCATTTGAAACCCACAGTACGGGGGCTTCGATGTAAACTTCACTTACTTTTTTTCCACCTAAACTGTGTAGGAGTTGAACAAATTACAAATACTTCTGTTCCTGTCTACCTAAAAAAAAAAAAAAAAGCTATCACTATTTGTCCACTGAAGTTCTTTTTGAAAGGACTTATCACTGAAACATAATTGTCATAATCGAAAATAAATTAATAAATTGTACTTTGAGAGTCTTTCATTAAATTAAACTGGTTTCCTTCATTTATCTTCTTTCATAGAATAGTAGAACATATCTGTTGTATAATCTTAAATAATCACGAAGAGATCATAAAGGTAAGTACCTGTACTTGTTTGATGGAGTTTTAAAAGAAACCAGAAGAGGGTCTAAATGGAAAATTTCAGATATGATCTCGAATGGTGCAAGAACAGGAAAAATGAACAAGAAGAGAAGAAAGATGGCCATTGTCATTAGAAGAGAAGAAATCTCCCTTTACAAAACCCAGGAAAATTACGAGAATTGCATGCATTTTCATGAAAAATTAAAAATGGTACAGATACAAAGATTTTCCACCCTTTATAGATCAGGCAAATCGAACTTCAGTGGCTGCCGATCAATAAACGAAACTTGCAGGTTTATTTCTTGCTTCAGTTCTAGAATTAATATTTGAACATGTAAATAATTGATAATGAAAAATTACATATTCATTAAACCCATAATTTTCTTTTTTTTTTAATTTTTTTTAAATATATAATAAAATGATTGGAGATAAAAAAAAATAATAATAATAATGGCCGATATATGAATTTCAGTCTCAACGAAAGAAAAAATATTTCAAAATATCAAATATTAGATTTGAGAGATTTCTATTTGGCACTTAATGCGTATTGCTTACGCCACCCCTCTTCAAATACGAGAGTATTAGGTAAAACTCTAAATATATACAATCCCTCGCAAGCCAAGGGCATAAAAAAATTAGAGTTTCACTTCTTTAACACAGCTTATTTAGTGGTGGCCTAATAGGTGAACTGAGTTGATCACAGTATGGTCAAGGAGGGCAAATCCCATGCGTTAATAAATCCACTTCTAAGTGCAACTTAGGTCAAAGTCAAACAGGGTAATATATTTTTTCCTATAGCTCACCTCAAGTGGAAAATTCAACTATAATAAATAAACTCATAGAGCACACTTCATATAAGTAAATGTTTGAAAATTTAAAATTTAGACTCAACTCAAAATACTATTGAGTTAGAAAATTTAGCTAAGTTTTCAGAAAAATTGAAAATCTTGAAAAAAACTCGTTAACTTGCTTAACTCAAAATATTATTGAGTTAAGTCGATTTAGAATGACTTAGCTGAGTTGTTTTTGAGTTTTTAAACAATTGTATAAGTAGGTGCTTTATATCATTGCCCAAATTTGTACGGATTAGTAGAAAATGCAGAAATAAATATTTTAACTTATGTTATATCTATTCATCAAATATATTGAAATGATTAAAATAATTTAAATTTGCTTTGTTCAATTGACCATCATGGGATTATAGAGATCCTAAGAGGTATATGTGCATCGCCAAAGATTTGAGGTAAACTTGAAATTGCTTACGAAATTTTTATGAATCATATAAAAACATGATAAATGTATATTGTTTGATATTTTTTTTCTAAAAACCTTCCTTTTATTACTGTGGTTATGACTAAATAGTTAAAGCTAATATCCTTTATAGATGAGTTTCAATTTATTCATTATTCATTTGTATTACTCATATTTATTTATATTTAAAATTACAATATCATTTCAATAGATTTCAGTGGATGATGTTAATTTATTTGATTGTCCACAATTAAACATAGTCAACACCATATTGACAAAATTTTGGGCTCTACATGGAATGGCTCCAATGAATCAGAATTCAAAAACGGGTTAATTAGAGATGTTTATGAATGTGGAATTTTAAAAAAGAAAATCCCAGTCCGGGTCTGGGGTCTGAGCTCGTGTTCTGTGCGGCCCACCCTATAATGTGTTTTATATATGCAATTGGCAAGAACAAATGGTTTGCGATGGACACCAAAATGCAGGGCTGGGCCGGACCGGGCCTGAGGTTGCATGGAAAAGCCCAAAGAACCTGGTCAAATGAAGTAGGGGTATCAAAATAGTGTATTGGCTTCTACACTAATATTTGTGGAAATAATATTTTTTTTTTTTTAATTACATGTGGGAAACCATGAAAAACCTCACGTCAAATTCCCACGAGTGATACCCACTGTCCTTAGGCTACACCAGGTTAGGCCATGGTTTCACATAACTTTTCATGAAGAGATAATTTCTATAATCATGTAATTTTTCATAATTATTTTGGAAATTGAATTTCTACAATGAGTATCGATTTCAATACCTATGAACCAATCTATTGAGTGACTATGACCAAACCAGATCACCAACCCAAGATTCAACTTAACCATAACATGTGCCTCAATCTATGACCCAATTGACTTGATCCATTATCCAATTCAACTGATCTATTATCTAATCCATGACCTAACAAATTTGACCCATGACCTATAGTTATCCTAACCCAACATAGGTTCATTCCATAAATAGGCTTGACTAATGACCTTTGATCTAACCTAACCAAGTGTAATATCTATTATCTATACATACTCCATGTCCCATGTTCAGAAAACCCCCATCCCAAGAACTAATTGGAGGAAGGTCAAGCAAAAACCTAATTCAAATGCACTTCCTATCACGTAATATTGCCATTTTAAGTAATTTTTTAATTAATCTCACCATATAACGTATATAACTTTCATTAACTTTGTCGTTGTCAAGTGGTAAATCTCCCGCCTCAAGAAGGTGGATGTGCCAAATTTGAGTCTCCGTGATCTAACCCAGTATCACCCGTGGGAGTTTTACTTTGGATTTCTCACGATTTCCCACACGCAAATTAAAAAAAAAAACTCTGTCGTTGTCATCTAGAATTAGGTGGAACTAAGTTGTAATTGAAGCCTCATCCACCTGACAATAGAAAAGAATCTCGTCATCATTGATTTGTCCCATCAAATAATAAAATTTGTAAAGAAAATCTATAAGATTATATTTCAAGAATACAAACTATCAAGGAAATCAATTTTCAGTAGAATTAGTTCCCAACAATTATTCGCTACTATTTGGAGCTATGGTGTAGTAAATAATATTCTGTCCACAATTATAGGCCCACATTATTTGCATCAGGTTCATATCCGAGCCCAGATCCCATACATCAGGCATATGTTTTAGGTGTACACTTAACAAATTTGATCCAGGCCTCAACCCAAGAAAAAGGGAGATTGAGCATTAATTTTTAGCAAGAATGCAAATAGACCACAGATTTAAAGCCCATTTCATAATTAGGCTCAGTATTGGGCTCATAATGGTCAATCCTGGAAGCCGATCTGTCTCAATTAAATAATAAATATTTATTAGCTATAATAAAAATGTGTCTCCATGTTGCCCATATGTTAGATGCCAATGCTAGATCCTCCAACCAAGTTAAAACTCCAATCATAGTCCAAGTTTAACGTTCAAAAAAAAAACACGCGCGTACAGACACACAAATAAAATATGAAAGTTCGTCCATCTAGTTGGGCTTTTTGTAATTCTCAGACTTATTATTGGTCCAGTCGAGCTGGTCAATCTCAGGCTTGGTCATATCTTTGAAGCCTAGATCAGACTCGGGCTTTTCTTGTGGTATTCAAGCTCAATTCTGTCACAGCAACTTCTCAGCACAAGTGCGGCCCATTTCCAATCCTACTTCAACGTGGGGCTGCAGCTTGCAATCTGATCCCATTCCTGGGCCCACACCATACATATCTGGTCCATGGATCCAACCACAAGCATTTTGTAATTCGATAGCACTTGTCATGGTCGACAAGGTTTAAAAATGACTAATATGATACCTATCAACTTGCCTTTCTCCCGTGTCTTAAGCCTTTAAGGTTTTTTTTTTTTCATTCTTTTGATGACCAAGGTATCTAGCCCGACTGATCTTGGGGCATGTATAAGTCTCCCTACCCACACACGTCAAGTAAATCTATTGGGAGAGACCCTTTGAAGTGGGATAAAAAATTTACTCATGACTCTTACTTCCTGAAGCGAGTTCCTGCCACTTCAACCCTTCAACCCTTTCAAGTTATTGTCCTAAGGCTTAGTTGATAATTCTGTTGAAGAGATTGGCCCAGCCATTTATAGTTGATGGAGCAAAGAAGTAGCCAATTTAATTTCAATTAAGACACATAAAATGGCTAGCTGTTCAAATTAAAGTCCTAACCATCCATTTAATAGCTAATGGTTAAAGACAAAAAATACCAACCTTTTGGCTTAAAGACTGGTGGTCTGCTCTATTGAAATGGTTGACATCAGTAATTGAAATACCAACCACTGCCCTAAATAAAATTCGTCGGCTGATGTAATGTTTACTATCAACTACTGAAATAAATAAATGAGTGGTTGAAAGAAATTTTTGAATCAAATTACACTTTCAATATTTTGATCAATGGTGATAAAAACACATGGTTGATAATTTGAGTTGAAAATAATGACTTCTGGGGTTGTCGGGTCGGGTTTATACCTCAACACCCTAAACCAAGATTTTAAAATTTAAAACTAACTTGAATTTATATACCTGAAATATCTAATCTTGAGAAGTTGGTTTGATGGTCAAAATCTGCCCTTGTTTGCAAAATTCTTGAGATCAAATCCCCGTCAATACAAAAAGTAATTAATTTATGTGATCCACCTAAATACCTTGGTCTTAAAAAAAAAGATACCTACAATATCCAGCTTTTGAGAACTAATTCAGACAAAGAAAAACACCAAAGATTTGATAAATGCACTTGATAAAATTTATAAAATGTTTTTATTTAATTTATACAATGAGTCTTGGGTTTTTCTTTTGAACTCTGATCAACCCTTAGTTAATGATTTTTGACCCGATCCTAGCTATTTCCAAGTCAGGTGTATATAGGTTCAGTTTTGGCCTGAGGTTTTATCCTCTTTTTTATTTAATATCTTGCAACTTTAAGAAGTTGCCCAAAGATAGGATTGAATTTGATTTTCAATATTAAAGATAGGATTAGATTTTATTTCCACTTTATCTATGTTATCTTACTATATTTGAATTTGATGATGTATTTGTCTGAGTCTATATTTTTCTGCATTCTATATTCACTTAAATATTTGAAATATTATGTAATATATCTCGGACTCAAAGTTTCATGTTCAAAAATTAAAAATACGGGTTCTTAAGTAATCTTTGAGGTGAAGTGGGAATTGAATTAAGATTTTCATTTTTTGTCATGAGTTTTTAATCATCACTCAAACTCTATCAAATCAATCAATGATGCATATTTACTGAAAAAAAAAAAAATTACATTTCTTACTAGAAGAGAATAAAAAGGATGCGTGTTGCTTTAGTAAAGAATAGAAAATGAGAATAATATTTTATCCAAAGTAAAGAATCCCATTCTCGAACCGAGGCTTCTTGCCCAAAACCTTTTCTCATCACTATATTTTTCTATATTTGACAGTAAGTAAAGAACCCCACCTCATATCCTGGTCTCCTTCTATTTTGGAATTACCTTACCTTTTAAAGTGGGGCAGAGAAAATTTTGATTGACCTCAACTCGATTAAATAAACGGCAGGGATTGCGACACATGTATGCTTACTGATTTGATTTGACCTCTTAATTCATAAAGAGAATTATTCTATTACAACATTTGCAGGATTAAGAAACTAATCATGCCATAGACTACTAGTATTGCTTCTAAGAAAGGCTATTCAGTTGAATTTTGGAATTAGGTCTTTATTTTTCAGCTACAAAAGATACAGTATATAAAAAACAAAATTATTTTTCTCCTTTCATAAAATAAAGGATTTTTATCAAGAAAACTGCTGAAAAATCTATTTCTAATAAGAAAATTTAACAAAGAAATGAAAGGTTTTTCTTGTCTTGTTAGAGAATGTTTTATTTATCTTTGACAAAAAAGATTTCGACACAAAAAGCAGAAATGTTGGACCTGTGTGGCCTAACATAATGCCTGATTTCATGACACTTGTATGACATGAATCAAACTTAAATATATATTTTTACATAAAATTGATTTTCTCAAAGAAATTGACGAACAATTATTCAAAGATTGTTATACTTTTTCATCAATCTAGTGCATACATGGTGCAGTTTGCAGCTAGCCCAGTTACAATACAACACAACAAATCGATATTGGGCCCAATTTAAGTGTCTTAGGGTTGGGAAGGTTGAAGGCATCATATTTTGTACAGAACTAGTACAATGCATGTATTCTATATATGGAGTCTACTAAATAAAATGATTGAGGTACTAGTCCATACCATTTTATTATAAAGCACGAGTACCTTGTCCAAATATCCATTGAGTCAAATAAAGCACGAGTACCTTGTCCAAATATCCATTGAGTCAACCTTAGAAATCAAAATTTGCATGAACGTTTCATCAGAATTAATCTTTAACGAAAACTTTTAAATATGTTTTGGGGAAGGGAGTTGAGAAGTGGCAACGTCATCTCCAATATGAAGAAGGGGAGGAGACAAGAAGAAAGAGAGCAAGCGACGAGGAAATGAAGAAGAGGAAGACAGAGATGTTGGGGGTGGAACGAGAGTCCCACATCGATCGTAAGAGAAAAACTAAGGATTTATGGGACTAGATTACTCTACCTATCAGACTAGTCCTAATAGTGGTATTAGAACTAGATTCCCAAACTACAACACGTGGATTAGGGCCTCTAGCGGAATGAGATTATTGACGATGGAGGGATTGTTGGGGTGCGAACTAAAGTCCTACATCAGTTGTGAGTGGGGAATCATGGATTTATATAGAATTGGGTCACTCTATCTATCAAACTAGTCTTTTGGATGGAAAATCATAAGCCGATGATTTCTTAATATCCGGTCTTATCTGAAATATGAGCTAAATATTTAGATGCAGAAATGGATGAACACACAACCTGTAATCAAAGGAAAATTACAACTTCTGTTCAGAGAAGATGGATGAATGGATGGATGAATGGAATGTGCATAAGAAAAAATTAATTTTATAAAAAAAAATTAATTTTATAAGAAAAATTATTTTTAGATTCAATCTATATTATTCATGACACTCTATGAACATCGGTATGATGTCAAACCATAGAAACATGGCATTTATATCTTATATGTTAAAAATCTTAAAATTGAGATATTATCTCTCAAAGAGAATTCTCTATCTTTTTCTCATTAATTTTTTTTTTTTGATAACTGACGATGTCCAAGCATCTCACCCATAGAAGACTTTACATGACTAATCATCTAAAGAGAAATTTTTCTATCTCAAAAGGAAATTTTTTTCTTTTAATGAGAGAAAAATAGCTCGTGTTTCATACTCGGGGCAAAGGGCACTTTGTTCTAAAAAAATGAAACTCTCATTTTATTTACTTTTCACTTTTCATTAGTTCAGAAATGACAAATAAACTTTAAAAAAAAAAAAAATACTCTCTCAAAAATTGAGTCCACTATATATAACCATCTAGTTTAATATATTTTCCCCGACTTAAACAATTTAATTTTTCTTCAACCAATGAGGAAAATATACATCAATCAATTCATTATGCCTCTTCAACGGCAATAACGACCTTTTGCAAAGTGGACAAAATACTATTAGCTTAACTCAAATTGGACTCTATCTAAAAGGTCATTGTCTCCAATGATTTGTTTACTTAAAGGAATTTGCTACTCGCATCCCTTGTAGATACTTTGTTTGTCATGTTTCGGGTTTCACCAAGTGCGCTTTATCAATTAATAATGTAGTATATAATCAAATATATTCATAATAATAAATTTTAAAATAAAACTTCATAATTTTTCCATTTATGATGATAAAATTTTATTGGGCGGATGCCTAGTGGGCCAAGTCCAGCATTTTGCTGCATGTATTACATTCGGAATGTGACGCTGACTGCTGCACAGTTTAAAGAAATAAAGTTGAGCCCTCACTATCGGTTATAACTTTTGGTGCAGTGGTATGCATTTGATTCTAAGAAGTTTAAATTAAAAATTTTACTTTTAATGTGCTTACTTTAGACGTCGCATTCTTAATCATCTGTGTTAGCAAAATTTAATAATTTTAATAAAAATGAGAAATAAAATTAAAATAAATAATTATAAGTGCTTGGTAAATTAAAAGATATTTTTGTCTAAAAATGTTCAATATGGATGTACGAGGATCTGTCTGTTTGACCGGAAAAACGTTTTTCATGTCCTCCTGTTCCCACCTGATTTCACAACTTTTGATTGCCTACCACCAAAAAAACAAAGTGAAACCCACTGTTATAGACTCTTGAATTTTTACTTTAGATATAAGTTTTTGAATAAATATTTTAGATTTTTATTTTAAATTTAAAGAGAGTCAATGTGTTGCGCAAATCTACAAGATTTGTCTTAACCTTTTTTTAAATTTACGTGTAAGAAATAATGTGATATCTAGCATAAAATCTCTACGACTGATTCCACTGTGTCTAAAGCATATTAAAATTAAATCATAAGAACTCGAAACTGCAATTTCCTACTTTTTAAATGGTGACAATCAATTAAACTACATCATATGAGTAAAAGAAAAAAATTAGTGTGCCTCGACAATGTCACCATTTAAAACTTGGCCCAAACTGAGCCCTATGGCCTCTCTTGTTTAGTTGCATAAAGCCATAAAGTAGAACAAGCAAACGACGAGCGGTAGAGGATTTAAATTGCAGCAACAGGCAGTTGCCAGTAAATGCAACCAGCTGGGAGAAAGAGAGTTGATGAGACATTAAAAATAAAATATGATTCTAAATTGATGGTAGTAATTTGCTATTTAATAGTAAAAAATGACACATTTATTCTTGATATGTCTTTTTATCATTTAAATAGTAACAAATAAAAAAAAAATTAAAATTTTTCTTAGAACAATGGCATTTTAATATCACTTCAAATAATAATTGAGAAAAAGCAGCTTATACTTGGGTTTATTTGAATCTAAACTTGTAAATTTCAATTTAGATTTAAGATGATTTATATTAGAGTTGGGTTAGGAATGAATTTTTCAATCAGAATATTGTATTGGATTGGAAAGCATGGGTTAAATTTTGAGTTAAAAAACAAAGTTTATTATAGGTTGCGTTTGTCTTATGGGTAGTAAAAGGTAATTGGGGATAACTCTCATTTAATCACGTTTGGTAACCACAGACAAAAGTAAAAAGTCTAAATTTTACCCATCCAATTTTACATATAAAAACTCTTTTGCAGCAAAAGGTATTTATAAGGATAATCCTTTGGTCAAAGGTAACATCTGCAAATTTACCCATTATACAAACGCAGCCATTAATTTTTTTAATGGTAAGGATGACATCTGATGACATAATTTGAGATATTTAGAGTCTAACTTTTAAATATCTAAACTATTCATTAATTTCTAAATACAAAAACACATTTATATCTGTTTATATTTTGTAAAACTATTGAATCGACTGATGGATGAACAAAGTGAGAGAAGTCAAACACTTCTCATTTAATCCATCAAATGATAGGTGTGGTAGTTTAACAAAATTTTAAAATATCCATATATAATATGTATTTTTCAGTGTAGAAATTATTGAGTAGTTTATATTTTTAAGAAATGGACTTAATATGTCTAAATAATGCATTTTGAAGGCATCATTCTTATTAATATATTCCCTTCTTATCTTCTCACAATTCAAACAAATTATAGTCAAATAAATTGAAAAACCAACTGTAAACGAAATAAAAAATCTTATAATTTTCCTTCTTTTTTTTTTATCAGAAAAAGATAATATTAAGACAAATTATAGTCAAAATAAATTAAAAGACCATCTGTAAAAGGAAAAAAAAAATATTATAATTTTCCTTCTTATTTTTTAGTAGGAAAAGATAATATTAAAACGCCCACCGTGGGGCTCGAACCCACGACCACAAGGTTAAGAGCCTTGCGCTCTACCAACTGAGCTAGACGGGCTGATATTAATTTTTTTTTCCTATACAGTAATTTTTTCCTTTTAAAGAAGATTTCAATAAAAACCCCTCCGAAGTGAAACAAAGAGACTAGGAAAGTGGTCATAATGCCAAAAGATATCATCCCTGGCCCTATGCAAAAAAACTCTTTTGCAGCAAAAGGTATTTGTAAGGGTAATTCTTTGGTTAAGAATAACCCCTGAAAATTTACCCCTCATTTAAATGCAGTTATTGTTTTTTTAATGGTAAGAATCACCTCTGGTGACACAATTTAAAATATTTAGCGTCTAACTTTTAAATATCTAAACTATTCATTAATTTCAAAATACAAAAATAATTTTATGTATTTTTTTATATTTTGTAAGACTATTGAATTGACTTGTGGATGAACATAATGAGAAGAGTAATAACCTTATAGATTTACTAATCAAACACTTTTCATTTAATTCATCAAATGATAGGTGTGCTAGTTTCACAAAATTTAATACAAAATTTAAAAAGATACTATATAATATGTATTTTTCAGTGTTGTTATTATTAAAAAAAAAAAAGTGTATTATATGCCCTTCTCACAAATCAAACAAATTATTGTCAAAATAAATTAAAAAACCATCTGCAAACGGAATAAAAAATCTTATAATTTTCCTTCTTATTTTTTAGCAGAAAAAGATAATGTTAAACGCCCACCATGGGGTTCGAACCCACAACCACAAGGTTAGGACCCTTTGCGCCCTAACAATTGAGCTAGGCGAGCTGATATAAATTTTCTTCTTATACATTTTTTTTCTCGTTTTAAATAAGATAAGTGAAAACAAATACTAGGAAAGTGGTGATAATGCCATGGTTGGACGGCCAAAAAGATGGCATCCCAGGCCCCAATGCATAATCTATGAGGACTCTTTTTTATCCATTTGGAGCAGGTGGACCCCACACTAATTGTAGAGTGGAGCCCTCCATTTAGCAGTGATTTCTTATCAATCATCGGACCATTAAAGAGGGGAAAAATCTTAGCGGGTTGCATTCAATTTCATTGATTGAGAAGAATTGAGATTGGCGAGGCAGTTTCAGTTTTATGAGCACAGTTGCTCTCATCAAGGAGTAATGAAGTCCAATCAATTGTACCGTTATATCCTTCATTTCTCATTCATTGTGCATCATACAAGAGGACTTAAATGTAAGCAGAAATTTTGTTTCATTCAATTATAATAATTATTGGGTTAAAAGTATACCATGCAAATAGATGGTTAGTCCAATTCTAAAGTGTTATAATATTGTGAATTTTAAGGATTGAAATTTTTAATTTTTAAAATTTTATGGTTTTTAAGTTTTTTTATAGTTGCAATTTTCAATTTGAATTGTTTTAGAAAGTGTTGAGATTCATTGATAATCTATCACATGTCTAATGGAGGTCTAAAGTGGAGGGTGACTAACCTACCATGAGATAGATTTACAGAGTCTGATTATCACATTCTATTAGGTTAGCAGATTTTGGCCTTTTTATCAAGTCCTTAACAAAAAGTGTGATACATTACGATCAAATGAGTAAAAATTAATGTTTAAAAATTTGAAAAGATTCAAATGAGTTGACAAACTTTTGGGTCGGGTTTGTTAATGAGCTTCTTTTTCTAAATTGTAGTTTCTCGACTTGATGAGATTTCAAGTCGAGAACGAATTTCAAGTGTTAGGCTTCTACTTAGACATGCATTTTTACTTTTTATGCCATCAGCCAACATCCAACTCAAAGAACGTCTTTAAGATCTTTTGTTTAGAAAATGGCCCTGTGTTTGGGCTGCAACTCAGGTCGGGTTTTGGCCTGACATGCATCATCTGACTCAAGAAATCATACGGGTCGGGTCAAGAATTTAGGATTAGAGGGTTGGGTCAGGTTTATAAGATAAAAACCTGCATGAAATTCGGGTCGGGTCAGGTTGAGGATTTTACAAGTTAACCCAACTCGACCCGACTCAACTAAAATGGATTCAAAATGCGTGTCGGGTCAGAATTTTGGTTAGAATTCGGGTCGGGTTGGGTTGAGAATTCGGATCGGGTCTGGTTCTATATATATCAACTCGAGTCGGATTGGATTTTAAGGAACTTGATCCACCCGACCCAAGTGGCAACCCTACCCTGTGTACATTTAAACTCATAGTGCTTTTACTTTAAGTAACAAAAAAAATTCTGCTAATCTATGACTCTTTCTTTGTAAAGTTGAAGCAATGACTCATCATTTCACACATCTGTAAATGAAATCCTTCTATACACAAACTCTTTCTTTGTAAGGCCAAAGCAATGATCTTATCAAATCCTATAAGCAACTTCAAAGAGGTTGAGGTGGTATCTTTATTCATAGAGATTGACTATCTAGTATAAACCTTATATTCAATCTCATATGGCTGGGTGTGACGTATATATTTTTTAAAGATAAGTCAAAACAATCATTTAAAATTTCATTTTAAAAGTCAGAAGGTTGTGATAATCAGATAGAGTTAAAATTTTACGTACTTCTTATTGATGTCTTTTACTATGTGTCTTGATTAAAGATATATATCCTATTTAAAAATTAACGAAGAATATCTCTTAATCAAAGAGACCTAACCATCATATGGAGTGGAAAAAAATATTGGAGTATATGTATTTTATAATAGCGAATCTCATTTGAAAAATTTAACTCAATTTTATTAAATGAAAAAAACATTGACTTATTTTTAGAATGAATTAGAAAAATTTCTTCAAAAGTTGTTCTACTCAAGATTCTCTGAAAAGTTTTAGGTTCAAGTCCCACTCTCAATATATAAGAGTCGTTATATTAATTTTATCCGATATATGCGGATAGAAAGATTTATATATATCCTAAAGACTTAATCAAGTGTTTTAAGATGTCTGAATACTTGCTCTTTAAAAAAAAAAAAAAAATCTCTCAAATTGATTTGTGGCTTGATAAGCATATTTTAAGATATTAAACTACAATTAATACTCTCAATTATTATTGTAGTGGGAGACGTAAGCATGATGTCGGTATAGTGGTACAAGGATTCAAAGGTCGGTAGTTGAGTAGTTGTATTTCATGTCAAATATATGTTCCCCCGAAGTTGTTGAAAATCATGAATGCTGCCGCTCTCTCCTCCTTCATTCAATTATTTTGAATAACCACACGTGAATCAAATAAAATTCTCTAAATTTCTTTTTATAATCACGAGATCTAAAGCTATGATTTTCATATTTACATTTATATACCATGATATTTTGAAATGAAAGATATCATATTCTTATTTAGATTAAATATCGAAGAGATAATGATATATCATATTCTTTTCTATTCACAAATTGGTAAAATTTAAATTAAGAATTTTTCTATTGCGAATATAGAGGTTAGAAATTTAATATTTGAAATTTTTGAATATTAAATAAGCAATTAGATTAAAAAAATGCTAGGTCTTACTGGACCGTTCGATGTTGAAAAATGAAGACAGTGAGTCAACAACGATGGGCGTCTAATTGTCTCCTTCTGTTTTTAGAGTCAAAGCTCTAGAAACAACCAAGTTATTCTTGTGGCATATCTTATGATTTCCATCACCCATTTCTTTTCTTTTTTTAATACTTGTAGCTCTTATAAATCGGTAGCAGCTTTAAGATCTTAAATTCATCACGTATTTACATATAATTATTTCTTTTAACTCTCGTGGATTAGTTTGGATAGTTAACTTCTTTTTAAGAAAATGGAAGGTGACATGTTCAAATTCTACGGACTAACTTTAGTGATGCATTAAGAGATACAAGTATCAACCGTGGAAATTTAGTAGAACTGCGTTTGAAGTTCTCTACATGTATATTTAAAAAAATTATCTTTAATATACTTTTATATTTATAAACAGCAAAACAAATCATTCATATTTCAATTTAATAATAGGTTTATCCCTAATTCCAGTGAAGCTTTGATTAATGACATTTATTAAAGGGTCGACAGATACAACTAACAATTCATAATTCAGTTTTTGGATACACCAGTTGGGTTTTCCTACTCTGCCTTTGTTTTATATCACCAAACTTTTGAAATTAGATCGGTGTGCATTGAATTTTGAATGAGCACGGGACAATATTGTTCTTTTTGTTAACCTTTTACATATTTATGTTGCTTAAATAAGTTAAATCTTTTTTTTAAAACAAAAAAAAAAAAAATCAGTTGAGTGACATCTTTGATTAGACTTTCATTCTAGAGTCACAAAGTTTAAAGTGGTATTCTCTTCTCCTCACACTCTTCTTTTCTTTGAATTGTATCTACACTTAATTTGAATCCATTTTGAGATGATCTCACCTTTGAATTAAAATTCTATTTAAAATGAAGTCATTTTTACTTTTATTTGTAAATATATGAAAATCATAATTTTTTAAATCCAGTGTCTCAATTTTTAATAAAAAATGTTATCCTTGAAATATCTTTCAAATCAATTCATCTCTATACATCGAACTTCACCGGTATAGACTCCAAAAGGCCCAAGGGCAACTATCACTCATGGGCAATGTCATCCCACGAAAGAGGTTCATCTCTCTTTTCCTCTTCTTTGTCATCTTTCTAGCTAAATTTTTCAAAGAAAAAATGTTGAAACTCTATTTTTAAGGTTTTTTTTCTATAATTTTAGAAGACTATTCACTCATGCGCAACAATGTCCAAGTAGCCATGTGGTCCACTAAAAAATTATTTTCTAAATGATGTCTTTTATAAAAAATCAAGTCTATTGTATTTCAAAAACTATGCTTTTAAGGTTCAAAGTTCAAACATCAAAAGTGAAAATGCGTTAGTTTTTTACTTGATTTCAATGTAGTAACGAAATCAATTAGAATAGATTCAAATTAAGTAGAGATTCAATTTATATAATAGAGTAGAGTTTGTGAGTGGGTTATAGGTGAGCTTTGTGGCCAATCGAGGATCTCTCCAATTATTTTATTTTAATCATTTCAATAAATCTTTAAGCTTTTTAAAATGATCTGCACACCATCTGTTAGGTATTTTAATCGTGGATTACGGTTCATTCAAGAGAAACTCATTGAGTCACTGAAAAATGAGGCTTCTAATCCTGGTTCTAAAGTCAAAATTGGCACTAAAACAATGAATTTTTGCAAAACTCTGATTTCTTTTTCTTTGTTTTGTAGTAGGGTAAGTAAGGTGAAAGTGTGGCCGTCACTTCAACGCTAAGAACCTTGTGTTGTACAGCATGGCTCACATCTTTCAACGCTTTCAAATTTTAAATTGGACCCGGGCCTTACCAATTAGGTCAATCTCAAACCTAACCTGCACTAACAAATCCTTGTCGGGTAGTTTTGGTGTAATTTATGATTTAAAACTCTTAAAGTACTTCAGAAATTTACTAGGTTTTTGGTAAAGGGGGCTTTTGGTTTTCTCTCTTTCTCATTGATCTATGTTTTGTTGTTTTAAATTTAAATTTTTTTTTTTTGAATTTAGGTGTGAAAAAATACAGTAAAATCAGCATAAAACTTTCACAGGTGATACATACTGCCCTTAAGATATACTACGTTACGCCATGAGGGCTCAAACTTAACACCTCTCGCTCAAACTTGGCACCTCCCGCTCCCTTATTGTAACACCCCATCCCGAAACGGGCGTGTTACTACCGATACTAAACCGAGATATCACACATTCCAAACTACCGACATACATTTTTTTTTTTGACTAAACATCAATAACCATAATAGAAAAGAGATGCCATAAGTTCAGTTAACACAACAGTGCAATAGGTGGCTAGTACAGTCATCCACAACGATAAACAATATCCGAAATAAACACAAGGTTCTTTCTAATTAATAAAAGGAAAGTAATTAAGCAATCCGAAAGCATCATCGCCTAAGCCTGGTCTTGGGACCCGCTGGATCCCGCATCCATCGAGCCACCTGAAAGGCAAGGGGGTGAGTACTACTCAGCAAGGGAACACATACATATAATCACACAACATATAGCACACACTGCATATCTACCACTAAGGAATAACAAAAATCCACGTACATGGTCCCCACACAACACGCACTCGACCCACCGTACGGGCCATTCGGTAGGTACTCAATATGGCCCACGACCACCTTATCTAAACAACCTCAATCCCTTAACCAATGAGCAGACGAGCACATCCTCAGCCTATTCGGTCATCTAGGGATCGCAACTATACCGGCGGGAGCTGTCCCTCACCGCTCCGTCCCTCGACCCAGGCGAGCACCTCCTCAGCCCACTCGGTCACACGAGGATCACAACCCATGCCAGCGGGAGCTGCCCCTCACCGCTTCGTCCCTCGACCTAGGCGAGCACCTCCTCAGCCTACTCGGTCACACGGGGATCACAACTCATGCCAGCGGGAGCTGCCCCTCACCGCTTCGTCCCTCGACCTAGGCGAGCACCTCCTCAGCCTACTCGGTCACACGGGGATCACAACTCATGCCAGCGGGAGCTGCCCCTCACCGCTTCATCCTCGACCTAGGCGAGCACCTCCTCAACCTACTCGGTCACACAGGGATCATCATGCATTCCACCTTTGGGTATCGGAACTAAAAGAGGCTTCTAAGGTTACCTTGGGTGAACCAACCTTCAACCTGATGACCCATCAAGGATTGACACGACTACTTCCCCAACGGATCCCCATTGGGGACTTCCAGGCACCTTGTCCCCCAAGTCAGGTTACACCTCCCTCAAAGGTGTGTTTGGTGATCACAAGACAGACCGCCATTTTATTCAAGCTAGGGGCACGACTACCCATATACAATCACAAGGCAATACACATCCCACCACGCATCCGTCGAGTGGCCCACATAACCCTAATGTTACTTAACGCCCAAGGCCCCCCCCCCCCCCCCCCCCCCCCGACATTCTACACATCCGACAAATGCATGACATTCTACACATCTGACAAATGCATGTACGATCAATAATAGGTATGTGCAGGTACAAACAATAATAGACATGTTCTCAATGAAGCAACATCAAATCCTAGACAATCAGGCATACCACAGTCTACCACATACTAGCAAGTTGATATTTCATTATATTATCAATCAATCATATCCAAATTACTTAATCATGCACAACTGGTATAACATCAAGTCCATCTATCATCCTCACATCATTACCGGACGCGGATGCACAAAGTGGTCCCCTCACCGCATACTTATCTGAACGGTTCCCTTGCCGAGCGGTAGAACTACATATAAGGGGTCCCATTCTGCGCATTCCGCATCCACATAATTCGAAGATAAATAAATGCAGAAATGTGTATGCTAAAAGTGTGTTAGTTCCCTCACCGGTGTGCGTTTGAAAATCAATCGTGAGAAGGCGGGTCCGTTGGTTTGAAGGGGGCTCGATCTGAAGAGACAAGAGCACAGAATAAGTAAAGGAGATAAAACAGGCTAAACTAAGCTCGAATTGAAAATGGGCCCGAAATGGGCTGGGTCAGAAATCGGGCCCGAAATGGGCCGGGCCCAAAGCTGAAACTGGGCTGAGCCCAAAACTGGACTGGGCCGAGCTGGATCTGTGGCGAGCTGAGCCGGGCCAGGCCCAGCAGGGCCCACACTCGACTCAGCCGAATCAACTCGGCTGCCCAGCTGAGCTAACTCGGTTGCTCAGCCGGGTTGACTCGGCTGCCCAGCCGAAGGGGGGAGAAGAAAGAGGAAGAAAAAAAAATGCAGAAAGGAGAGGAAGAAGAGGAAAGAGGGAAAAACCGGAGGGGGTTTGGGATCGGAAAACAAATCAGAGGGAAATCGGAGAAAAAGGGAAGGGAAAAACAGGAAAATCGGTAAAAATCGAGGAAAGGGGAGGAACCGGCGGAAAGGAAGAGGAAGGGAAGAAGATACCTTGATCGGTCGGGCGGTGACGGCGGCTCCGAGACGCCGGTCGTCGGGGCGAAGGGGAAAGAGGGCCGGAGGACGAGAGGAGAAGAACCAGGGAGAGAGAGAAGACGGACGGCCGAGAGAGGGATGGGGAGGGCTGCAGCAGGGTGCCGCGGCACTGTAGCTGCGTGCTACAGTGCGCGGCGAAGAGGATGGCTTAAAAGGGGAGGGTTTAGGGTTTAGGGTTTCTCTCTTCTTTTTTTTTTTTTTTCCTTTTTTTTTTTAAAACAGATTTCTCCTTATTATTATTATTATTATTATTATTTTTTTTTTTTCATGACAAGGTATTAAATAGTTTAAATTACTAAAATGCCCCTTCGAGCTTCTGAGCTCGGGGTCGGGCGAGACGAGGCCTATAACAGGATTCATCCCCTCCCCACTGCTACTGAGACCCTAAAATCCCGAAAAATCGGGTCGGGTCGCTACACTTATGATCACCATTTCAATTTTTTTTTTTTTATGATTTGACATTTACATATGTGATTTGTTTTGATGAGATGAATGGATATATAGTTTTGAGATTTAAAGTATATGTAAGATAAATTTGGAGCTATTTAATCATTCACCCCATCAAGAAATTTGAAATTTGAAATTACATATAATAAACATTTTAAATAAAATATAAACTGATTTAATAAATGATCATATTATTTTCATCATTAAATTTATTTATTATATTTACGTAAAGATGACATTTTTTAAAATTTAATGAACTTTTATAGATTTACTTTTTGTAATTATGACAATAAACATTTGTTATTGTAGCAATTTTTTTTCCAAAAAGTACAATAATTCATAAATGTGAACCCGACTTCTTATTTGTACAATTGGTGTTGGAGTTTGCTCTGTAAGAGTCTTACATTAGAAATATAGAAGGAGATTTAGAAATTTATAAAGAATTTGAGTCACTCCACCTAACCTGCTAGTCTTTTGGACTGGATACCCTGATCCTAACGAGTAATATTAAAGTCACGTCTCAGGCTATCTCATGTGGACTTATGAGATCCCTAGACGGACGTGATAATTGACCTCGTTCGAGAAGGGATTGTTGGGTCTGACTGCGAACGGGTTCCACATTGAAATTATAGAGGAAGATCTATGAATTTTATAAAAGATTTGACTTAGTCCACCAAACAAGTTAGACTTTTAAACTAGATATCCATGTTCTAACAATTGGGTAGTAAAAATCGTCTACCAAGTGAGTCCGAGACATTAGTGCAATAGATCCTCCATCTTCTGCCATGCAGGAAAAATTGTCATAATTTCAAATTTGATCCTGAGAAAATAATCGGTAGTTTATCTCAAAATTTAAAGTATTTGATTTTTTCTCATTAATAAAGTAGTTGATTTAAGGTAGGACAATTTAAATAGAAATTTCTAATCTAATGGATTGAATTGAAATTGGGATTTGTCACCCACTTAATTTTGATATTAAATTTTGCATAAAAATATGAAACCATTTTGCTGAAATTTTGAAAAGTAATATAAAAATATTAGGAAAGTTATTTTGTTTGAATTAAAAATCAAGAAAGGAAGGAAAATAAAAGGGTTAAGATGCCTATTTTGAATCCAAATATGAAATGCGAATTTAGAATCACCCCTCAGTTTACAAAATTTGTCTAAAATTGAAAACATGGCCGAAATATATAAAAATCAAAATTTCAGACAATATTAAAATTTGGTTGAAAATTTTAAATATTGGACAATTTTCTTTTTTCAATCTATATAGCGATAATTTTTTTTTATTATATTAGCATAGATCCTCAATAGAGCCCATATTTCGTGAGCTGAATCTAATCATGTGAATGGTGATGAGTTTTTAGAGAAGATGTATTTTTTGAGCTTGTTATTCATCAAATATTATAGTGTTGGATCAGTCAAATTAAAGTTTTTAACTTTTTCAAATTTTAATTATTTAAAGTTGTTTAATTAATGCTTAAATTTTTATAGTTTTGTAAATTTTAATTCATTTTAATTAAAATATCTTTTCATAATCACATCTTTAATAATTGAAATTTTAACAAATCATCCTCACACCAAAGTGAATAGCTTATTTCCAGAAACTCTATATAAAATGGGTTAAAGATGAGTAGATAAGGAGAATGACTTTAAAAAGAAATTCAAAGGTTACATGATCTAATGAAATTTGTATTGTTCCAAGCCAATCGAGAATTCTTTTAATTGAGTTTATCAATCTCTAACCAAATAAATTGATATAATTTTACTTCACGTTTCGAATTATTGATGATTCAATTATTTTTTCTTGGATGAAACATATGATATCTCGATTGGAGATGAAAAGGGAGAAATCTCGTATGACCCAATATATCTAACAAGTTACACTCTGCGTCAACCCAAATCACATCCTCCTCTCAAGCACTCCGAAAATGTACTTTTGGAATACCAGTGGACAAACAAAATAAGAGGGAGTTAAGTACTCTACTTCATTTGACGTGGAAATGTAATAAGATAATTTTAATCTTTAAAAATTGTACTAATATAAACTGTTGATTTTATAGAATTCATTTGATGAGGTGACTTGATTGCAAAATATGAAATTATACTGACACATTACCTATAGGTTATTTTATACATTTCACCTGATTATATATTTTAATAATATTTTTAAGATTATTTTTCTTTATTTATTCTCTTAAACTCAGCTTCATCATCGGTTGAGTTGATGATTTTATTAATTTGGACAGTGGAGAATAAATCCGACCCGCAACTACTTTACATCCTCAATTTTCCCATGTGCACCGACACCCAGGACCCGACAAACATAAAACCGGTTTCACCTTCCCTCTTGTTCTGTTTAGAAAATCCAGGCCTCCCCGAGTCATAAGACGATTACGACATCTTTTCCCACTTGTACATCACGTGTGATTTTCACCCAAGTCAAAACACTTCCATCTGCGAGTATACCATTATCCATGGTCCCTCCTCAATCACAATCAAACACCATATCCGACAATCCAACCCAATTTATCCGACAATGACCCAATTATAATTTGATTAGACGAAATCGATGAATTAACTTTCCAAATCCATATTTGAATTGATAGAGAGGAAATCGAGGGCCACAAACACAACTCCGTTGGACCCATTTACACCAAAATCAGAGCCCATTTGCATAGTTTTGGGCTTGGCCCATTTGAAAGGCATTTTGGATCCAAAAGCCCAATAAATCAAGTTCCTTTGTTATGAGACTACTTCGAATTCCATGTCAACAGACACGTCACCATACAGTACAAAAAGTCAACCTTGTTGGCGCTTGAACGGGGATGGAAGGTTGCCTTCCTTCCAACTTGCCAGCTGGTTTTTTTGGGAAGATACGGGCTGGCCCGCTGTTGATAATAAAGAGAAGCAGATTTTATGGGAAGATACGGGCTGACCCGCTGTTGATATAAAGAGAAGGCGAGATCTATGGAAAGAAATCCAAAGCATGGCATGGGCCGAGCGAGAAACCGGGTTTCAGCGTAAGACCCAATTTTAACCTGCATCCGCAGTGGGACTCACTTTCTTTTCCAGATCTTATTACAGCCGTTGATTGCGAAACATGATGGGACCTGGCACTCTGGCAGGCACTTATTGAGGTAAAGCGTCCACGTAATTTTACATGAGTTGTCCACTCAACAAAGTGGGACCCACGCATGATGTGCGCGTGAGTAGGAAGGGCCACGCTCTTGCAGAGCACCTATTATAGCGCACAAGAATCCATTAGTTTGAGTAATTTGCAAGCCACTCCTGCCCTTTTCCGCAATTAAAGAAACTGACGGTGTCTGTCTAAAAAATTGGAAAATCTTCGCCTCCCTTTTTGACAATATTAAATAGCTAGCCCCATCCGTCGAGTGGGTTTAAGGCCCTCGGAGAGTATCATGACAAAAAACATCGTATTCATAATAAAAAAAGAAGTAAATAGTAACTTATAATTATAAAAAACTATGAACAAATAATTCTAAGATTAATAGAAAAAAAAATATATAAGATAGAATTTTTGAAGCGTCAAAATATGCTTTTTTTTTTTTAATTAAAACTAACCGTCAATAAAACTAGAACGAGATAAATAAAATGTTGATCAGTTAGTAGAATTTTATGTGATTAGAGCATATAAAATTTAAGATATAAATTTGTGAAGCAACAATTAGGCCAACAATATTTATGAATTATGAAGCAAAATATTTGTCAACAAAAACGGGACACAACAAAAGTACGAATGTGTCTAGGCTTCCATCTACTATTGATTATGTGGTATGTGAAAAGGGTGTTGATTTTTAATGCAATGAATTCTAGGAAAAACTACAAAATAACTTCATATGGGTTATTTAACATTTTGGAAAATGAAGAGTATAAGAAATATTTTTTTTTTTAATTTTAAAGAATTTATTTTTCATGAAAGATTAAAATTTGAACCATGAAAGAGAGAGTATTTTTACATTTAATGAGATAGTATTTTATTTATTTTAACAAGAATAACAGTTCCAATATGAACAATAAAAACACTACATTTCTAAAACTCACATATTTTTTTAAAATTTTTAAAATAAAAATATCGACTGAAATGACCAATTCAATATTATCATATCACTGACAAATATTGGCCGGCCAAAATTTTAACCCCAATTCAAAATATGTTCTAATTTGACAATATTTGCCCAAGTGGTGAATGCAAAGTTGATTTCCTTGTTAAAGTTAACAAACAACCTTTCAATATTTTGAACATTTCAGTTGATGTGATACCTAAAATACAAAGAGACAAGGGGTTGTCTAGAACTAATTGGTCTAATACTTACAAACTTGGCAGTTAGTTCAGTTCGTTCCCTTACTCTTAGATTTGTTTCCTTCCTATATAAAAATAGTCGAAAGGGATGCTCATCAGAAAAAAAGGATAAAGATGGCCGAACCGAGAACATGTCGCCCACTCTCCCCGTCTCTCTCTTACCAGCCCCAAGGAATCGAAATCCTCCCTCCACCCACAATTGCTGAAAAAGAGATCTCTTCTTTTTCTTTTCTTGCCTTTCCTTTCCCTCGTTTGAAAATCTTCAATTCTATTCCAATATTCCATTCAACAGTGCAATAATAAATTAGTGTGAAGAGAGGAATTAAACCTCTGTTTTCCCCTTTTCTCTCTCTCTCTTTCAACTTCTCTTTCAATGGCGTCCACTTTCTCTTATTTATCTCAATCTGCTGCTGTTCTGTCCTCCTCAGTCTCTTCCAGTTTTGGGAGCCCAGAGAAGAGAGCATAGAAATAAGATGGGGTATTTCTCATGTAAAACAGAGTCTGCTGCAGCCACTTGCGACTCCTTCAACTTCAAGAAACAAGTAAGGAAGAAGAAAAAGAAGAAAACAGAGGCGAGAGCAAACGGAAAGGAAAAACTCTTCTGGGTACCGTTTGTTTACCTATGAAGAGCTGGAATCAGCCACCAAATGGGTTCTCTTCCAAAAGCCTTCTTGGGAAGGGCAGCCATGGAAGCGTCTATAGGCCGTTCTTGACAATGGAAAGCTTATCGCTGCTGTTAAAAAGCCAACGGCGTCTTCTTCCTCCTCTGAAGAGAACAACAAGGGCAACTGCAACAGCAGCAACAACAGTATCAGCAATAATAACAATAGCCCAGGTGAGAATGAGATTGAGATCCTTTCTAGAATTCGGAATGCGGGTTTTGTAAATCTCTTGGGATTTAGCTTGGATTCCAATGAAAGAAAGCTTATTGTTGTTGAATTCATGCCAAACGGGACACTCTATGATCAATTGCACTGTAGTCCTAGGGTACCCAGTTGGGGAAAACGCATCCGCTTTGCACTCCAGACGGCCAAGGCCGTTGAGGCTCTGCATTCGTCAAACCCCCCTGTGATTCACAGAGTATAAAATCATCCAACATTCTTGTTGATGAGAAATGGAAAGCAAGGTTGGGTGACTTTGGGCTGGCATTGAGAGGGCATGTAGAGGACGTCAGGATGCGATCAACGCCTCCTGCAGGCACATTGGGATACCTTGATCCCGGATATATCACTCCGGGAAATTTGAGTGCCAAGAGTGATGTTTTCAGCTTTGGAATCCTCTTGTTGGAAATTATCAGTGGACGTAATGCCATCGACATGAATTACAGTCCCCCATCTGTTGTTGATTGGGCACTGCCGCTGATCAGGAGAGGAGAATTCGATGGGCTCTATGATCCCCGGATGGGCCCACCTAAGGATCCTTTTGTGAGACAGCAGCTCGCGGTCCTGGCTGCTCGATGCGTCCGATCCACTGCAGAGAAGCGGCCTTCTATGGGGGAGGTCGTGGATTGCCTGAGGATTGCAAACAAGAGGGTCTGCCCGCCAATTTGGAACAATCTGACAAATCAGATGAAGAAATTGGCACCTGTTGATCGGGAAACAGATACAAATTCAATTTTCTATGAATCCATGGAAGAGATTGCAACGGGATCAAGACAAACGAGTAGAAATTCATCAAGGCGTAGGAAAGTGTCCAACGTGCAGTATGGTGTGGATTTTACCAAAAAACAAACTGATTATGCTGTAGATTGCAGTGGTTGTACAGATTTGACTGAGCTATTGAGCGAAAAAAATGTGGGCTCTTGTTCGAGAATTGGAAATCCGCATGGTGCAAATGAAACAACATTGGCTGTTAGGATGGCTGGAATTAAGTTGAGGAGATCAAGGTCTAATGGGATATCCAGAACTGGCAGCAGAAGGGGTGCTTCGTTTGTGCCATTGAAGCATCCACCTAATGATACAAGTGACCTAGATGTACCAGAGGTTGCTCTCAAGTCTGAAAAAGAATTGGCAGTGCAAGATAGTTGAGGTCAGGTGATCTGAGTGGTTTCTATCAACTCCACAGAAGATCTTGCTTCTTTTTTCCATAATGGAGGCTGGATGAAAGGGCTTTGGTGGCTGAATTTCAAGTTTCTGAAGGACTGGAGGCTGCAGAAATGCTCCCTATCATCTGATAGATATACTATTTTTCATGAGGTCATTGAATCCATCCTGTGCAATCGGAAGTCCATTCGACCAGAGAGGCTGTGTGTGCATAGTTCGCCTAGAAATTGACCGAACGATCATCTGGTAATTCAGATTGCCTGTATCAACAACATGCAACATTTTAGTTCTTTATGAATCTCTTATGAATAAGAATTTGCTACATTATTTTTCATTCATGTTTCTTAGTCCCGCAAAATCTTTTTTGATCTGTACACGGTTGTTGGTGTATACAACTTTGATCAAAGGATCTCAAGTTGTTATCTGCTAATTGTGGTTCGACACTCAAAAAGAGTTCTTATGGATGTTATGGCAACATTTTAATTTTAATTCTTATTTGATGTGTAGCGACTGATCCATCTTTGCAGAGTAACAATCCAGCAATTTAGAAAGTTCTATAGAAGTTAGAAGTGATGGATATTAAATGTTTGAAAGCCACGAACACATTAAATTCTGCTTGTAGCAGAGTGGAACACTATTCCTGTCCGTGTAGTTCTTTCACCAAGCGAAAGGAAAGCGATATAGAATTCTGAAGTTCTCTGTTTGTGGTTATTCCATGCTGGGAAACTGATGTCCTTTTCCTTCTGATCCATGTAACGTAATCGCCGGTACCTAATAAAACAATTCTAACAAATGTCCTTGTCTGTTTTTATTCTAAATAAGCAGATAAACCAAAACATGTAGCAGAAGCAAAATCAGAGAATCAGCTGTGAAATCAACCATTGGACTGCACACTACAATTTGATAGATGGCCCACTGTTAAGGGGCAGGAGGTCTCAGAGATGAATTTTCTTTCTCGATTCCTCACATTTTTGTCATCATTTTTAGACTAGGTTTTCAATTATAAGCAGTAATTTATCAAAAGGAAGATTTAAGCCATAGGCCTCATCCATGTAGAAGAAAATTAAGGCTCAATCATGTCGAGCTTCTTAGTTCATCATTCCCCCAAAGAATTACCCAATTGCTCGTTATCTTCCATCGTCCTGAAGATAGATGCCATCATTTTCCCCACAGTTTGGAGCATGTTCAAAATCGTGTCAACTTAGGAGAAGCCCGAGTGTGATCTATATATCATATCATCTTGGAATTCCACTACAATATTAGCTCCATCAGGGTCTTTTCCTGTTTTTTGGTCAACTCATGAAATGCCAAGAATGATTATTTCTTCTCTAATTCTGTGACAAATCATTTATCATCTGTGTTTGAGCCCTTCAATTCATGGTATGCATATTTTCTAATGTAGCTGCAGTGTCTCAACAATTACTTTGGAGAAGAGAAAGAGAGAGAGAGAGAGAGAGAGAGACTCATTCTTGAGTCCAAATACAACTCGGAGACTGAGTTTTACCATTGTTCAACATTCTGCAATCTAACATTTTTGTGAAGATAGATGACATTAGCTAGGCTGTTTTTACTTTTGGAGGGCTGCAAATTTAACCGAAGCTCAAGCTGGCTGCAAATCCTTGCAAATCTATTTTCGTAGAATAGTGCAATCATGGAGAGGCCGATTTACGGCATTTTCACGATTTCAAAATCAAACTTGCATTTTGCTTAATATTGAATTGGACTATGAGACCTTCTTTGACTCTGACCTCTTGAAATTAGTATGCAAGCCTTTCTTATCTTCAAGAACTGTTATAGGGTTTATTGACTATGACTAGAATCCATGGCCCATGGCACATTTCACATTGGTAGGTGTTAGCTTTTGCATCTACAAATATTATGCTTGATGTAGAAAAAAGCCCCAAAACATTAAGAGACATCAGAAAACATTTATTACTGAGGCTTATAGCACTAATACTTCTTTCTGGGTATAAGAGTTCTTGTCATGTTCAATTTTGTTTCTGCAAGATGTTAGGCTTCATTCACTTTTGCCAAATGAACATAGATTTTAAATCTCACTCGCTGAAGCGATCGCCATGAGCTTAGTTGGATCACTTTTGTTAAGAGATTCTGCATATGAGATTCACAAGGAGTGCCTCAAACTTTTCACTTTTTAATTTTTTTTTTCCTTCTGAATGAAATCAGATGAAAGTATGCAAGAACAAAATAGGTGAATCCATATCTTCCACCATTATGTGGGACCGCTGGATGAATGCAGTCGATTTGTTGACAAGGACATGGACAAGCGGGAATGCTCTTGTGCAAGATTTTAGATATAAATTTCTCCAATATGGTTTAAGCTTCACTCATCTTCTATTTATATTGTTTATCAGGGTTAAGCGAGCTTTATTGTAGCGAAACAACCAGAACCATTCAATTTCATGTACTAAGATAGAACACGGGTCTGATGCGTTGGCCAGGAACCCACCTCAAAAAACGGGAGTCTTGAATTCGAATCTCATCCCACGATAAAGGGCCACTCCCTGTAATTTACTCGGTGTGTGAGTAAGGAGGATGACTAACCGGGTGCTCTATAAGGCCCTATACACCTCTGTCATAAAAAAAATAGAACACGGGCCAATACAAGATGGTTAATGTGCACTGTAGGTGATGGTACATATGGCTAACAGGCGCAATTCGATCTGTACTAGCTGTAGTCCATAGTCCCTACTGGGTACATTATTTGCCATAATTGGAAGATTAGTGCAGGGCATGGAACAGAGAATCTGACACTGGCTTGGTTGCATTATTTTGATTTAGCGGTTTGGAGCATTATATGTGAATGAAGATAGGCCACATCAACCTCCACTCACTGGTAAGAGAAGACCTAGTGGAGGAATTATCCGTTGTGAATTGGTCCGAAAAATCGGTGTGAACTTTGAATTACAGTCCGTAGTTCAGCTTCTCTTTCATTTAAGGGTCGAGATTGAAAGTTCACACTAATTTATGCCAGCCACTAAACAGCCCAAAAATCAAAAGCACCAATTTTTTTTTAAGCCCACACTCCAAAAGTGAGTTTCTAGGTCCATAACTCCATATTCACTTATTTAAACAATTTAGTGGTCCAAATAGATGATTTTATTCCCACTTTGCCTTATCATTATTTTCGGACGAAATCGGAGAAAACCCATTAGATGAAAATGGGACACATATCATATGAAATTATTTTTTACTCGAATTGAATTTAAAGTTGATGGACGGAAGAGAGCACTTCTTGAGCATCCTAAGAGAGTCCTTATACCATATTTGAAGCCCATTTGAATCAATTTTGGGCCTGACCCATTCAGGAGATATTTTGGACCTAAAAACCTAAAACATAAGCCCGTTTGCTACTTCAAGAGTCCCACTTCAAGTTCTACGTCAGCAGTAACATGGACCCCACCAAACGCCAACTGGGCACCTAAAACAGCTACAAACCTAGAACATGTATTGGTGGGCTCGTTTGAATCAAAGTTGCAGAGGCCAACTTTGGAAGGATTTCTTTAGGTATCACCTACTGTTTTTTTTAATAAGTGGGGCCGTTGGGGTGCTATTTAAAACAGGAATTAATCTTTTACTGGCTGGAAATCACCGCTGTAAAAAGATGGAAAATCAAGCTACAGACGAGAGTGACGGGCGCTGAAGATCATGGTAACAACCAGGGAAACAAATCTCAGCACATATGATATCTCGGCCAATACGATATGTATGGCTGAGATTTAAGATATCTGCTGATATATATCACCGATATCTGCCGATAAAGGTAGTTTTTTAAAAAAAAAATAGGAGAGAAATTTTTCAACCGAGATATCGGCCGATGTCTAAGATTTAAATCCTTGGTAACAACTACTTTTTTGGGATATTAACGGTAATTAATAATATTGTGATTTTTTTAATTCTCAAATTTTACTGATAACAGGAAAATCTCATTGAAAATATAATAATTAAATAATATAAAAATATTAATAAAGAATTTATCATGAATTTAACGAGATATTATCATTTATTACGTTAACATAATTTTATTGAGAATTTACCCGAAATTTACTGTAGTGTCAATAAATTTTAAGATATTAACAACAATGAGTATTTTAACAGTAAAAATATAGTAAATTTAAAAATATCACCAAAGCGGTGTGAAAATAGTTAAAATCTATTAATTGTGACATTGTTTAAGCAAAATCGTCTCAAATCGCTTATTTTGTTCGTTGTAAGGTCTATTTTAAAGCTACTACTTTCATTGATTCATTCACCGCATTGTGAGGGCTGCAAGATGAGGTGGTTCGATAACCGGGCCCGTGAACAAAACGGGCCCTTTATCGAGGAAAGTCCCCGGGCCACTTGTGCAGAGAATGAAGCCTCTTGTGCAAAGAGAAGAATACGCAATGGTGGGACCCTTTTAGCTTTGTGCTGGGGCTGAGACAAGTGTGGAGCCCGCAAGAGTCCCAATGGTAATTGGCCAAGTCAGACAGTTATCCATTCATCCATTGGGTCCCCATCCCAATGGGCAACAGAACGGGGCTTATTATCTCGTAGCTCTCAACCTCTTTTATTATCCCTTTTAATTGATAAAAAATTACGAGAATTTTTTTATATAAAAACGTGGTCGTATTTTTTAACTTATCAAATCTAAACTATATTTTTTTTACAGTTTTATTCAATTTTTGTATAATTTTTTGTTTAAAGTAATAATATAAAAATATTAACACTCATCAAATTTACTCATAAGATCTCTTCTTCTATTCCTTCTATTCATTTTTTAAACAATTTTTCTCTATTACAAATCCTTCCAACTCACTAAATCTCATTTTAAAATATATAAATCTTTTAAACTATTTTTTAGATGAAGTATTTTACATTTTTCACGTAGAAGCAAATCACACCTGTTTAATAAATGGCTAAGATTCATTTGGCGATTAGTTTAAACAGTCAAATAAAGAGAGATTTTTTTGTTTTATCATTTTCTCTTATTTATTTTGATCTAATATATATTCACATATTTTATGCAATTGTGTTGACTTATTTTTCTACCACATTTAAATGCATTCTTATAATATTAGGTCTTAACAGTGACTCCTCTAAACATTATTATCAAAGTTGATATCCAATTTGTCTCTTAAGCCCATATTCACTTCTTTAAAAAATTTACTGGTCCAAAAAGATGATTTTATCCTCAGTTTACCTTGAACAAAAGTTTCATAAAATTAAAGAGCCAAATTGATAATTCCATTTTCTAATTGATCATGAAGGTGGTATGCCAAAAGATGAAAACGACCAGGAGGAGGAACAGATGTCCTATAAATTACTTCGGTAGAGATGATTGGCTCTGATGCCATGAAAAAATTACCTAGCCCAATTCACTCAAGCAAGAAAACTGGCTACACCGGCTAGTGGTCAGGCTGGAGTGGGTTCGCTCTCCACGTTGAGCCTTTGATTCTTGGCTGCCACCTGACTTATTTGGGTTGGCTATGTGGATTAAGTGGTGCAGATCTAAAAGGATTTATTTTGTTGGATAAAATACCTCAGAGATACCTCTTGTTTTAAAAAAAAAACCTGGTTATATTTATAAACAATAATTTCAATTACAATAAGTTAATAAATGGTCACAATTCAAGTATAATATCAATTAAAATACCAAAAAGACTCCAAATTTCAATTCTTTAAACAATAAGATGATTGTTGCAATTATCTGACAATAAAAAAACTTTTTGTTTGGTAAACATAGCTGGGAGAAGTTACAAAGAGAAAAGTTGGTCAAAATTTCTTATTTGGTAAAGATAATTAAGAAAAACAACTGTAGTATTACTCCTGTGAAGTTTGGTTAATCTATATAATGACAAGAATTTAATCATTGATAATATTACATTGGCCTACAATGAAAATTTATAATTAAACGTTCTAAAAAATTGAGGGGGTAAGAAAAAATTGGAGAAAGGAGAAACACAAATAGTAGAACAGGCTTATTTTTAGTACAGAAATCAACTGGAAATTTGAACCTCACTTCTAGTTGGATTTCACCCCATTATCACAAACACCTCGGAATTATGATCAATTAAATCATGCATTCTTCCAACGAGTTCTAACTTCATGCAGTTTGCACACACCCAGCCACACCTCAAGTACTTGTAATTCATAAATTGATGACCAGAAACGTATAACTACAACAAATCTGAGTATATGACCAAAACACAAACAACAGAACATTTACATCAGTTCACAAGAATCTCTCACAAATGAAATCAGTACCATACAAGAACAGCATCGGATTTGGCTGAATGTGATGTTTATATCCAATTCCTCCCAGTACAGAAGTAAACAAGCATATGCAGATCTGGAGCAAGACGAAGAACATCTTGTAATATAGCTGAAATTTGATTACAAATCAGAAAACTCAGACAGATTGTGATGGGCGGCCTTGAAAAGCTTCCTGTAGATGTTTCACAGCACTATCATAGTTGACAAAACCCATGAACCAAAATTCATGGTTGTCCACAGAGCTGACCTGGATGTACTTCTCAGCGGGATTAATTTTGCTGACTGATGGATTTACAGCTTTTAGCTGGTTCAATGGAATAATGACCTATTTATATTGAAAAGAAAAACAAACAAGTGAGAATGTCAGTATTGCTGAGAGATGCCATCCACAAAGGATTACAATGGAATCTTTCAGGGAGAAAAAGACCACAATGAAAAATGAAGAGAAACAAAAATACAGTGCATTTGATCATGTAACAATTAATTAAAGAGCATCTTGAAAAAAAAACCCCACTATTCTGGCAAGACGTTTACATTTTGAAGGAGTAACGAAACTCATCAGATTGCAATTGGAAAAAATAAACACACAAATGAATTAGAATACTCAAGAATACATTGTAACTAGGTTAAAAGCAAAGCAACTCTCCACTCATTCTTATTGGTTGTATCTTCTTTTTATTGTTTAACAAAACAAGGTTAGTAAAATAGCAACATCTAAGACGAGAATCTAGCATTTCAAAGAACTAGTGTGAGCTTAACTAGATCAACAATGAAGAAATTTCCCAAGTAAAAAACAAGGAAAATCCATACATTACTTTTATTAAAATTCTGAAGTTACCTTTGAATTATTCCCTTTTACACTCTGACGATGTGGCAAGTCATTTGATTGATTTCATAACCAACACTAGAAAATCCAACCAATTATATTTTCCCGGTCAACATGAGGGTAAATGTATAATTTAAGGGTAAGTATAGTACCTCCCTTATTTTTATTGATTAAGTACCACAGTAATTAACTAGGCAAACAATTTTTTTTTGAAGTATAATTAACTTAGTCAACATTGAAAAGAAAAGAAAAGAAAAACCTCCCTAGTAGACATGTTGAGATTTTAAAAGATAATAAGTAAAAAGGCCATGACTGTAACAACATGGGTGGAAAGAAGACAGATTGGCTCACTAATGATCCACTCAGTGCCTTATTTATTTTAAATGTTTATCATCATCATCATCATCATCAACATTATTTGTAATTGTGAGTGAACATTTTGCCTTTTGTTTTCTCCAGCGTGTGTGAGAGGGGGCAGGGAAAGGGAGAAAAGGAAGGAAGGGAAGGGGAAGGGAGGGAGGAGGGGAAGGAATTGCAATTTGCATTACTTACAGACAACTTTACCCAAAATGAAATTCCCTATTATATAGTTATATCTAGGTGATGTAGCTGCAATTAGTGAGGCAATAAATCAGCTGAGGGGAAGACTATACTTAATCAACAAATATACAAATATATATTCAAAATGGAGGATGGTTCGAGTTTGCACCAAACAGAGCACCAGAAATGCAGCGAGCAATCAATTATACACAATCAAATTTGAACAGGTACTCCAGAAGTATTACAGGTAACGCCAAAAAGAGAGAAAATAATAGGTGTCACAGGTGATAAAGTTCTGTTTTAATGTGTAGTGCGGTGACATCATTCTTACTGACCAATATCTGAGCCTTTTCTGGAATCTAGATAGCTATAAACATGAATTCCATTACCCGCACGGGTACCTCAGTTGACTTGAGTTTCTAGGAATAGATTAGAGGTCTTAGGTTCGACTCTGCCTGGAGTTAGCCGATACATGACGCATGCAGCTAGCTTCATGTATCCATGGGATTAGTCTCACCTCCAACGTGGGGTGAAGATACCCATGATATTTAAAAAAAAAAAAAACAGGAATTCCTTTGTGAGCAACAGCTTTGATAGAGTGGCCTAACAGAAATTTATGTGGTGCCTGAATTTTCTTTGAAATCTCACAGATAATGAAAAGCTCAATCAAATGGAGATTTTAGAGACTAATAAGGAGGTGGATATTCCTTCGTTAAGAGAAGTAGAATTGGTGGCCTAACCCGTTTGGGTCATTCTCAGTTGAGTCCTTATCATTGTTAAAATCTTACAATGCACGATTTGTATCTTACGATTCATACGATATAATAAGAGGAACAATTCATATATATTAACAAATCTTATGATTCTTATAAATAATAGAATTATAGGGTTATTTGAAATGTGAAAGCACAAAACCTTTCGTTTTGATAGTTTTTATTTTTTAAAGGCTTGAGCCATTGAGCATTTAAGACCTTGGATTTTTTAGGGGCCGTTTAGTTCTTCGATTCTATAACTTTTGTGCACCTTTCTATTTGCATAACATTACCATTACTTTTCAATGAAACGGAAGAAAGAAATACAAGACTAAGCACATTCACAAAAATGTGCAATGTAAAGGGCCTACGAATGATATAGACTAGTGTGTGTATTCATTGGAAGCTTCTTAGATACTAGAGCCAAGAAGTGAGCTAAGAAGTGGTCATGATGTCACGTATAAGAGATATTGTGCTGAAGTTACTAGGAAATTAAGTTATAGTGTTTATGTTGGACGATCCACATTGATTTTGTAATGATCGAAGACCTAAATCAGAAAATTGTTTGAACATAGGAAGGTTCATAAACAGCAAAGGCGAACCTACATATCTCATGATGTCCCCACAAACATTTACTAGCGAACTTTTAACAGCATGAGGTTTAATTGGAAGACGAGAATAAATATAAATGGGGGTTTTCCTTCAGATCTTAGTAATCAAACATAAGTAAATATCATAAAAAATCTAATAAAGCTAAATGAAGCATCTTAAATAATTGAAGAAAACAACTGCAGAAAAATAAAGAACAAGCTACAAACCAATTCCAGTTGTAAATAAGCTTGGACAATATAAAATAATTTCAGACTAGGTGAAATAGTATATTTTATGAAGCAAAGATCCATAAGTTAATTATATCTCTTGTATGAACACAAAGCATAATTGATTTTGGCTCCATCAGAGAATCTCCAGAGATCATCCAAAGTGATACACTTCCATTTTGATGCTTACTCTTCCAAGAAGGGCCCTCAAGCTAAATATTGATGGCAATGTCTATCCATTGGAAGGTAAGCTGGTAGGATGGGCATTATCTGTAATCAAGAATGCAATTTCACATGATCTTTGACAGGTGCAACCATTTTTGGTATTCTCATGGAACAGATGTCATTGCACTTATTACAGGTTGGGGAAAGCTTGTTTGTATTCAAGGACATACAATTGTGGAGGGTGGTTCACTCTATGCCATTAATTGGAGTAAGGAATTCCAAATCCTTGATAGAGGGAGATCAGAGAGACTGCTTTAGGTAGAGAATGTTGTGGCCAACAATGTGACAGATTTTCTAGCATAGGGAAGGACAAATCTCTTTATAATGTTTGTATTATTTTTGTTCTTTGCTGTGGTTCCATTTGGGAGAAGTTCTCTTTCTAGTGTGCATCTTGTGCATTTTTTTAATCAATAAAATCTTTATTTACCATCTCAGAGAAAAAAAACATTGAATCACGCTCCCTTTAACTACTTCACAGAACAGAAATTTCGGCTTATCAAATCATGCTTTTAACAGAGATCATTTAAGCTTCAGAGAATATATGAAACCAAAATACCTTATAATAGCTCCATTCAGTCTGGTCACCAACTTTATATGAAAGTGGATTGTCGCTACAAAATGCAAGCTTTGCAGTGGAGAGGTATAAAACTCCCATCACCGGACCAGCAGACGTTGATAAGTAGCAAGCATAGGACTTGCAAAGTTTTTCCTCAGGAATTGTATCAAAAGATTGTTGAAAAACTTTCTCGTAACCACCTTCTGCAAGTACTTTGGTTCCTTGGGCAATCCTCCCCATTGCAGCATCAGCAACACTAGGGGCCGTTTTCACTGTTTTCATACAAGATAGTTAATACTTATGACAAGGAACACGTTGGCTTAGAAATGGCAACTTGTGAACAAAACAGAATTTACGAGAAAAGTACCAGTGCATAAGAGCCTAGATCACAGTTGGCAAATTTTCACTACAACTATAGAAGTCGCAGTAAGTCATGCCATCCCTTTTAAAAATTAAAAAGTGGAAAGTACCAACTGCTTTAAAACCAGGACAAAGGTCAAGCTGCTAGACTGGACAGAACAATCTAAACGGACCCAAAGCTTTTATTAGTTCCCAAACCATGGCCAATAATAGATGAAAGGACAATAATCAAGAAAATGTCCAAAACAGGGATTGACAAGTGAAAGACAAAATCAGGACATATATGCCCAAAATGATAGTTCTAACCACTTGTGATGGTTTTGACCTTTTATGATAGTGTAAACAGGTAAAGAATCTGTAGCACAACTGGTAAGGGCTCATTATTAGATTTATTACAGCCTAAAGGCTGTTGGTTCAAATCCCATGGGTGTCGGATAGCCAATTGGCTCATGGAAGCAATTTGCCCAATCCAAATATAAAATTCGATTGGTGTAAACAGGAATGAAGATTTCGCATCGAATGAACCAGAGCCAGTCCAACTGACTCTTCAGGTTTTTGAGATCAGTGGTTAAACAAGCAAATTTTGGATCAAGAACTTCATCTGAAATCTTGTTATTTCAACTTGAACATAAATCATCAATCATGGGGAAGAATCGTTTTTGTAGGTTCATTGGTCAGCCTTTCACTTGTCAAACATAAAATCGATATATATATGATCAAGGTAACAAGGCAGGACCTCATCAAGGAATTTAATTTTACCAAAAAATAAAGCAAAACTTCATGGTTCCATAGAACAAGAAGAAGCCCAACTGATGGCACTAAGAAAATAATTCAATATAATGAGAGGATTGGAGAAATGTTTGAAGAAAATTCTTAAACCTTCCTTGAGTGCTCTCAGCTGAATTTTAATAGTATCCAACTCCTTCACCAAACTAAAATTCATGAGCAATTCAACTTCAGCCCATCTAATTTTGAAGAACTCATCCAATTCAGGCACAAACTATATACTGAATTGCACCACTAGCAAAATGGAGCTTTGAGACTCCTTATGGCAAACCATCTCAACATCAGATTGTTCACACCTCTCTTCAATCCCAACATCTTTTGTCATCAATTGCCCAACTTACCAAACAAATTCTCTCAAACTCTTTTATCAGTGACCAAACAATGAATATGCCTTCGAAAATTTTCTCTAATGTTCCAGACTTTACATCAAAAATAAGAAAGCAACATTATGCCGACATCACTTCCAAAAAAAAAAATTGCTTCCAAAAACTACTATTACCCACTATCAATACCTTTTCTTCTGCGTTCTCTAAGATAGATTTCAGTCCTTCTCAAGTTGTTTCACATTAAAAGTTATTCTAGCCAAGCTGGTTAAACTCACCACAAACGCACTGTATGTGTATTCATGGTTGGAAATGGAAAGTGCAGCCCGACACACCATGCTTTGTCTGCCCTAATAGTACAGTGATGTGTTCAAGACAGAGTAATGGAACTCTATGGAAGTAAAACAAATGCCAGCCCTGCCTAGTCTTTAAGAATAATATATACTTGTAAAGACATTGCGGTGATGCACATACTGACCTACACTCTAAAAAAACTGCTTGCATCTATTCTCAAGCTTTTTGGTGCCGTATAACAATTTCTTTATAGACTTAGATGACTACAACCATCTCTTAAGATAGGACAATATAACTTCCCCAAATTTTCAAAAAGTCAATCCATCCCCATGTATCCAAGAACAAGAAGCAAGTGTTTCCATTAAAGAATTTTGATTGATATATGCAACAGCCTACATGATTATAATAAGGTGTTTTTTAATTACAATTATAATAAGGTTATTTTGTGTATGATTCACTTTAAATTTATACAAGAAATATGCCAAATCTTAATCAAACAGCTTCCATCGTACCAACAAGATTCTGAGATTCATATAAAAACAGCACTTTCTAACACACTGTTGAGATAATTAAAGCCTCATTAGAAAAAGTTCCATGGTGGTCAAGGTGCAAGGATCACTATAAAAAGGTAGTCAAAGTGCAAGGAAACCTCAAGACACAATAAGGTTTCTAGGTGCATGCCTGACGGTCAAGAAGCCCGCCTCATGAAGTGGGGTCTTGAGTTTGATTCAAGCTCAACCCCAACAGGCCACTCCCTGCAGACTTAATCGGTGAGTGTGGATTGGGAGGTTTACACGTGCCCATGGGATTAGTCTCACCTCCAATGTAGGGTGGGGATACCCATGTTATCCAAAAAAAATGTAATTGATATTGTGTCTTTATAATATCACTCAAACAATTATCTTTTGTCAGTATGATTCAACATGTAGAAAATTCAACTTCACATCTAAAATAGTGAAACTTCAATAATAACTTGAAGGCCTCCGCCTAGGTTTCCACCTATGACTAGGTGGGAACTAGAGTTGAGCACATGTAGGTGTGTATTTGACTGCTATGAGTTTATTCTATCTGTTTGCCAATCATCACATGGATCCACCTTTGCTAAGGAAAGGCAAAATAACCTCATAATCTAGAACCAAAAATATGTTAGTTCTTTTAAATAAAAAGAAAAAAAAATCATAGAAAAAACTTACGGTGTTGCCAAACATTCCCAGCTAGATCCTCTGCCATTCTCGTGGCCTCTTCTACCTTCTTTCCCCATTTTTCCAGCCACATCACGCACTGCCTCCATTTTGTCTGGTCCAGTCAAAGAAAACTCATATATTCAAAATCCATCATTTGAATCCATTCCAATAGCAAAAAGCTCCAAATCCTAGGCTCCATTCAGATGCATGTAAAGAAAAATACTTTCGTAGAAATAACTATAACCAACTAAAAATTGAAAAGTTCTGTCAAAGTAGTAGTATATTGAAAAGATAAAAATCCATATTTCAAAAAAAAAAAAAAACAGTTTGGGTTCTGCCAAGTGGATCAATAACAAGTCATTTTTCTAATGAGACAACTTATGGAGAAATTTAGAGAGATGAAAAACTTAGTCATGGTTTTTATTTGTTTAGAGAAGGCCTAAGAACAATTAATTTGGAAATTGTTGAAGAGGAAATGCATCTAAATGGATATGTCTACAGGATACATGTCAATGGGTGAAAATGAGTGTAAGAATGGTGTACCAGTAGACTATCAAAGTTTCACATGGGAGTTGGGCTACACCGCGGGTTTTCTCTGAGCCCTTTATTTGTTTTAGTCATAGACATTGTTCCATATGCAGGTTGTCTATGAATGTGTACTAGTAATTAGTGAGTTAAGAAATCAGCTAGACGACAAATTGGAATTTGGAGAAAATCTTTTAAGGTGAATGGTTAGGGAAATTAGGACGGACAAAATGTATGGAATATAGCTATGGTGTATCTATGGGTAGGGAGGATAAACTTATTATAATTGAAAATAATTTAGCACTACATTGTGATAAAATTTGATATTCAAAAGAAATTGCAAACAAAACAAAGGGTATGATTTAGATATAGCCAGCAGAACTGGCCCATGGTAGGCTATATGTAGGCAATTAAAGTTTGTGTTATAAAAAAGTGTTGCATCAATTAAAGGGTCATTTTTGTAAGACAGAAGTTAGACCTACAACGATATACAAAGCTAAATGTTCAATGAGAGAGAGAGAGAGAGAGAGAGTAGGTTAAGATGGATGTGTGGGGCAATAATAAAAGAAACAGTTACAAATGAGGATGATATAGAAAATGGAAAGGTTAATATTAGAAAAGACGAGAGAATATTATTTGAGATGGTTGAGGCATGCATATAGAAGAAAGTGAACTACCATACTAAGAAACGGAAGGGTTCTAACATTTCTCAAGAAGATGGTGGAAAATTTAAATGTTTTTTTCTCTTTTTTTTTCATTTTGCTAAATAATAAGACCTTTCTACTCATAATATGCAATGAGATCCATTTATTTTGTTAATAATTGGCACATACATGAAGGGGCCCACATCTTATTCCAACATTTTTACACAGGTTGAATGTAGAATGATCAAATTGTTGATCAAATTGTAGACTTGTGGGTCATGTGGATGATTGAATTTTCTAGCATTTAGCACTTATGTTCATAGATGTCATCATCATCATCATTCATGGATGTCATGCAATCATTTATTTTTTTCCACCTACTTCCTTAGGATAATTCTATCTCTGGTAAAAAATTCTCTCACTTGTGTCATCAAATGAAAGAGTTAAATGATGTTCAAATCATTAAAAAAAATGGAGGAAGAGGAGAAATTACAAATATTAAACCCTACTTAGAACTTAAAAAAGAAAAGAAATATAAAATCTCAACCACATACACTGAAATTGGCAAATTATGTAAGGAGTGAGGATGTGGAGGGTGGTGAGAGTTGTAAGGTGTAGATTGTTTTCCCCACCCTTTGACGGGAACCCAAGTCGGCCTGTTCTGGGGTGAGTTTCTTGAGTAGGGAATCCACAAATTGACAATCCAAACAGGGTGAGTTTGGATTTTCAGGGTGAGTTCAACTTCTCCACCTCAACTCACCTTGACCCAAATACAGCCATAAAAATTGAACAGATATGGGGGAAATGATTTTGATAGCCATTTAAAAAAATAACAATAAATCTAACCATTCTTTTGTAAAAAAAAAGTGGTTATTTTCCATAAAAGTTCTTTCCAACTATCTTTTAACTGAGATGTCTGGAAGTAGGTTTGAACAGTTTTGTTTGAAACATCCAAACACGAGAAACTTATCATTTGAGTACCCTGTTTTGTTCGTTTGTTTTTACAGCTTCTTGTTGGTTCCACGTCTACACTTCTTACCCTCACAATCACTACCTTGTTGAATTGGATGGCCGTCAAATTCGAAATCTTGAAACCCATTTGGATTTGCACTTAACCCAGGTCTATCTACTATTAGATCTTCTGATTTTCAAAATCATACTTAGAGTCCTATCCAGCCATTAATATTTCAAAATTAAGTTACTGTATAATCTGAAGTGGAATCCACAAAAATCTTACACCCAGTTTTCCACTTGAGCTCTCAACAGATAATTTCGCCCCAAACACACATAAAAAATTCTCACAACAACAATTTACTACAATCAAAGAATTATTTTTCAAGAAAAAAAAAAAAAGGAAAAAACCACAAGCAAGAAGCATAGAAACAGAAAAATTAGAAAAGAAAGGAAAGAACCGACTTTTGGAAGAGGACGGCGTGACGGGCGAGGAAGAGACGTAGGGATTGGATTCGTTAGGCATGGTGGTGGCCGGACGGGGCTGTGCATCGGACGGCTGAGATTCCCTGACGAAGGTGCCCGATCCCTCCTGATAGGGAGGAGGAGGAGCCACATCTTCCGGGTCGAGTTTCGGGTACGGGACGTAGTCGGCGGAATGGTGGGTGTGATCTTGCTCCGCCTTCTTGTTTTCGGATCCATTCTCGCTTTTCCGATCCATTCTCCAATTCCGATCGATCGGACCTCACAATACCTGGAAAAAAAATGTAGTTTCGGATCTAATCTCACTTGCAAGTCTGACACGTTATGTGATAGTATTGTTATTAAATTCAAAGATGATTTGTTATCTGTTACGTGTTTCCTTATCGATTAAGGATATTTTGCTTTCCGACTTATATAATTAAAAATTAAAAATTAGAAAACCGGACGGGTTTGACGAGGAACGAGGTTCAGCCGGCCCTAACTGGATCGGTTTGGGTTAGCTTCTAAATTAAGTTATTTGAAACGGTCAAAATTGTTGAAAGTTTGGTTATTTGGCCAAATTTATATAAAAAAATATTAACAAATGATAAAGCAAATTTAGTTGGAGAAACGCAAAAGTGGATGGAAGTTTATTAAGAGAAAATCTCACAGTAAGCTTGTCAATCTTACCTTATTTAATGTTCTTTTATTTTCAATTTTTGACTTTATTTAATATTATTGTATCTCTCATTTTCTTATTTCTCCTAGTTTTAGAGAAAATATTAAAATAATTTTGTAATTTACATTTAAAGTTTCTCATTGTCTCTTTCACGTGACTGTCATTAATTTATCTTTTTTTCACTCTATAAGTAGAATAACCATATAATTTCTCATTTAATCTTTATGCCACTTATCCAAAATTAGGGAGTTATTATTAGTTATTACGAAGTGCTGCATGGGCAACTCTGAACCGTGAGGCCTGTAAAATACTGTTAAGAAAGCTCTAGAATTGTGTGCCCTAGATTTGGTGCGCGAGAAGCGCTACCTCTACGGGTTGTCGTTATTGGGATTTTCTGAGCGAAACTCTTTTGGAAGAATCGAGGTTCGATTTCTTATCGGATCCATTTCCTTGCATGGCAAATTCGCAGAGAGGCGCCTTATATGGGCAAGGACCTTCGAGATCCAGGTATATTATTTTCCCATCATTTTCCAATGATCCATTTTTTGAAATTCCCTTGAATCCGAACCCTTTTCTTTTCATTCTCATTTCAAATCAATTGATTGATTGCAGAGAAGGGCTTAGCACGAGAGCAATAGGGAATTCGGAGGAGATTCAGCTGCGGATCGACCCCATACATGGAGATTTAGATGATGAGATATTGGGCCTACATAAGAAAATCACCCAGTTGAAACACGTAGGTTTTCGTTTCTTCTTTCCGGGATTTTCTTTAGTTGGAACCACATAAGAGATATATGATGTGAAGGATTTCATTTTTTCCCGAATCTTTGTTGGCATTTATTTATCGACGCTCTACCATTTGTAATTATGGATGGATAGTCTTTATTCAAATGCATATTTGGGGTCCGTTTTCATTTGTGTCCGTACTGATCGGAGTTTCGATGCACCCAAAATTGTCCCTCAATCGGATATTAATGTTATTTGGTTAGACATCCGTTTGGTAGCTTGTGGATTTCTTTCCCTTTTTTGGTTGGGGTTTTGGCGGGGGAAAGGAGAAAGGGTGAGCGACTGACTTGTCGAGGGGAAGGTGTCATGAAAACCGGGAGCTATAAGCAGGGGAGACGGATTTAATGTGATGTCATCTGATAAATTTCTGTAAAAAATTATTTTTGATGACCAACGTGTCCAAACCTCTTAGAGTCGACTAATCCTCGGGGAATGTGCAAGCCTCCCTATCCACACACACTAAGTAACTCCACGGGGAGTGGCCCTTCGGAGTGAATTGGCAATGAAATACAGGACTCCTACTTCCTGAGGCGGGTTTCTGGCTATTACTCCAACCCTTTTGGGTTCGTGGCCTGTAAAAATTATAAAAAGAAGATAAAAATACCGAACGAGTAATTAGGCAGTTCTAAAGAAAAGCAAACACGTTAAAATTACCAAACATGTTTGAGTGTAAACTCTTTTCTTTCCTTTCTCCCATATTCTCCTAATCCTAACAAACTTCAAGAAGGTGGGAATTGTTCAGCGTTAACATTCCATGCATCTATGCATTTTCAAGGTGGTTGCATACTTCAAATGCTTTATTCCATTCAATACTAGGCCAGACTAATCAAATTAGCCGCAGTGTATAAAACAAATGAAAGGTTAAATTGGGACTTGTGGGGCCTCCCCATGAATGTGCTGGCCCGGTCTTCATCTATACTGCCGGCATTATTGGTGATATTTCTGGTACCTGGTTTTCATCTATATTTCCTGCCAAATCATTATTTTCATCTATACTTGGTACCTGGTTACCAGCATTTTTTTCATGATGAAAATTATTGAGTTGATATTTTTATGAGTATTTTGATTTTTCATTACTTTCAACCTTGGTTCGGTTCTTTTTCTCTCCTGCTTGTTATTTTCTGCTCTAAAAAGGATGGTATGTTCTAAAAGCTCTCACGTTACTATGATGCTGCAGGTTGCTCAAGAAATTGAGTCTGAGGCGAAGTTTCAAAATGACTTCATAACTCAATTGGTAAATTCGACAACATTTATCCACATGTTAATTTTCTATGGCCTGCTTGCTTGTTTAAACAAATGTATCTCTTATTTATCAGGTTATTATATGTTATTGATACTAAACCTTAGGAGAGCTCAACATATGATGATGGCTGGGATGATCACTTCATGTTTTGCCTTTTGTCTGATTTACCGTTTACGATTGCTTATGCTGCAATTAAGGGTCGGGTGTGAACAAGATGTAATCTAAATAGAGGGGGAATCTTGGATGAGGGGATGGTAAATTGCATTCTATGCTATGATGATGATGATGATGATATAGATTACTTATTCTGTGAATACACATTCTCAAGGCATGTTGGAATTGATGGGTATTTGTTGGATGTTACATAATTCTTTGCGGAGGTTTTGGAGGCATGGGGTGGACGTCCTTTTAGGAGTGGGAGGGAAATGTGGGATACCATTCTGGGGTGGTGCTCAGTCAATTTGGAAAGAGAGAAATTCTGGAATTTTTGAAGTCATAGTTCATTTGAGGAAGTTATTGAGAGAGTGAAATGGAGTTTGTTTTGTTGGTTGGCGATTAGTAGAGTTTGAGGGTTTTTCTATCACGGACATCAAACAAAGTCTGATAGTTGTTTTGGAAAATGAGAACCTCCACCGTTGGATTACTTGAAAGAAAATTAATTTAGATGGGATGGCGAGCGGTAAACCATGTCCAGCAGGGGTGCATGGGGTTTTACATGTCGAGGAGGGAATCATGAAATAGGCTTTCTCTATTCCTCTTGGAGTAAAGGATGACTCAAATTAGGTGGAATTGCTGGGAATAAGGATTGTGCTAGAGTTGTGTGATGTTAGAAATGGGAAGTTACTTTTTTTGTTTTTTGGAAATGGGAAGTTAATTATCAAGGGAGATTCAGCAAATGCAATTGCTTGGGCTAATGAGAGAAGTAACACCCCATGGAGGATGAGATCCGATATCATGAAAATCATAAGGTTATGTGGAGGAAAGGGCATCACTTTTAAACACATCAGGAGAACAAGAAATGGAGTCAGATTTTTTTTAGCTGAAGCAGGAGTGGAGAGATGTGACCATTTTTGTGCTTGTTTCAATTTTCATAGCCTCCTTTTACTTTTATATATAATTGTTGTTTTTTTCCTCTTTTTATGTTGGGAGTTGATGTAAAATTTTCTACTACTCCCTTACGTACCAACTAGTATGGATATATGCTTTGCATGTGGATTTATGTTAATAATAGAACAATCTATTTTTCAAATTAAATAAAGCTCAGTTTAGGAAAGTGCAGATAGATAAAAATGATAGCTTTCATGATCATGGTTATATAGTATTAAAGATTAACTTTGTTGTGGTAATGTTAAATTGTTTATTCCTCAAGATATTGTAAAAATACTAAAATCCAACCCTTTGCTATCAAATTCTAAATGATATTTATGACTCAAAAAGTTACAAATAAAATTCATTAATTTGACCATGTACAAAGGTGGTCTTTTAGTGGATTGAAAAGATCTAATCCATGAAAAGAAATAAAGACAAAGCAAACAAAATCAATGCAGTGCGCATGAGAATGAAACCATTAATTGAAGAATTATCATTATTATCAGATTTCTGCTAATATTTGTAACTCAAAAAGTTCAAATAAAATTCATTGATTTCAACATGCACAAAAAAATGTCCTTACATTAGCTAATTAAAATGTTCAATTCATGAAAAAAATGAAGCAAATAAAATCGATACAATATGCATAAGAATAAAACCTTTAATTAAATAAATAAATGTTATTATATAAAAAAATCATTGAAATTCTTGCGTCTCTGTCGATCTTGAAGAGATAAAGAGAAAGAAAGATGCAAGATTTGGTTGTAGAGATGTGAGTGGGATCTCCAAGGAGACTAATGATTATGTAAGTGTGAGGGAGAGAAAATTAGAAAATAAGAAATGGATTGGAAGTGAAGGATTTAGAATCGTAATTAGAATAAGTTGCTAAGTGTGGAGTAGTATTAATTAGAAAAAAGAATTATAACATTGAAAAGAATAGAAGTGGAATCCAATAGGGATGGAATATATGGCATTGGATAGTGAGGATAAGAAATACAAATCTCAAGTTTTCATTGAACAAATGGCCAAGATTCAGTTAACAGTCACTTTATCGAGAATAATTTCTTTACTTCACAATTTTTTATACAGAACTTTCTATTTTTACTTTCTTCTTTAGTTCCTAATACAAAACATTCTCGGTCGTCTTCTTCAAAATCACTTAATTTAATAATGAAATCCCCTTTTGTATTTTTTAGTCAATTTTTACACGAATTTTTTTATATTTTTAAATATTAATATGATAAAATTGTACCAAATCCTTCCAAAGCACGAAATCTCATCGTAGGGCCTCTTTTCTTATCTTTGAGTTATTTTTTGAACGAATTTTTCCTTTTCTGTTTACCAACATGGAAGTAAATTATAACCGTTCAATGAGCGAATAGCCAAGATTCTTTGGCAGACACATTAATTGTCTCTTTATGTATAGATAGAGTAGAAGGATAACAAAATTCTTGATTGAGTCTATCTACTCTCATCTCAGACCTTCTTTTCTTATGACCCTTTCAAAGTCACCTAGAAAACTGCTGCTCCTAAATTTAAGGCGTTTTGTTGGCTTGCTAGCTTGGAGAAAGTCCTAATAGTGGATAATCTCAAATCTAAGAATGATTATGTATGTCTAGGGAGGAGTATGTTGACCACCTTTTTTTTTTTTCATTGCTCCTTTGTTGCTCCAATTTAGTCACTTCTCTCTTTTCCCCATCCTTCAGACCATCCTATCTTCCTTTCAGGTCAATTGTAAAATCAAGTTCAAGTTTGGGCCCTTTTCAAGTAAAGGTCAAATCCTATGGCTGTTGGTACCTTTGCATTTGTCTTTGGTTTAGAACATGGTTTTGAAACTCAAAGTGACTCGATTGACTCAGTTGAGTGAACTTAAATCAATTGTAAAATCAAGTAACTCGAGGAAAACTCGGTTTGCAAATGAGTTTTGTGCCTTACTCGGGCGACTCACCAGTTAGATTCAAAACTTGGTCAAGTAACTCAGCTCGATCGGCCGAGTAGAGAAGGCTAAACTGAATGCTACGAAGATATAGATGCCCTTGTTCTAAAGGCATTTTAATGGTAAAACAAAGGTAAAATAGGAAAAGAATTGTGTATTATAAAATGTTAAGGATTGAAACCCTAGGTTTTTCATTTGTGGAAAAGAGAGAAATGGGAAGAGAGGATAGAGGGATTCGAGTTTCCATGAGACATGGTGTGGTATTTTTTTAATATATATTTTTTTCTTGGATTTATTTCATAATATTTAATGTACTCATTTTTCTTCTTCTCCATCTTTTTTCGTATTTGCTTCTTCAATTTTTTTATCTTTTTTTTTTAGATTATTTGTTCTTCTCGTCCCCCTCCGTTTTCGTTATTTATTCCCTTTTTTATTTTCTCCATTTTTGTTGTTCATCTATCTATTTTCTTCTTTCTTCTTCGTCTCTTCTTATTTTTCATTTTTTATTTTTTGTTTATATCTTTTCATTATATTTTCTTTTTTTTTATTTCTCTTTTTCATTTCTTTTTACTCTTCAACTTCATCATTTTACACTTCTTTCAATTTTTCTATTTGTTTTTCTTTATTCGCTGGTTTCTTTATAATGTCCTCCTCTTGCTCCTCTTAGAATTTTCTCCTTTAATGGATTTTCATTTTAGAATTTTTAATATGTAGTATTATATATTAAAATAATATTATTTTAATATATTTGACTGATCTTGCCTTTCTTGACTCGGTCAAAACTCACTTGAGTCTCTCAATTGACTCTACTCGAGGAAAAAATTGAGTAGAGTCAAGTTTTCAAGTTTTTGAACGATGGTTTGGAATATAAGGAGCATGGGGACCTTAGAAGACAAGGCAAGATCAAATCTATCATCGGCATTACTAAATCCTAACTTTTGCAAAGAGCTTTGGTCATGGATGCTTTCTTTGGGTTATTGGAGAATCTAATTGGGGTCAATTGGGGTTGTATCGCTTGATTATTGTATGGTCTTGATATAGTGAGTTCTGATGATATTCTATCAGGCATTGATATTTGTTTTGAAGTGATGGTTTGAACTAAAGCTCAACTATTTTGTTCAAACCTTTTACAAAAGTACTGTTTAATGTGTGTACTCTGCAACATCAAAGGTTTTGGCTCAAGTTAACAGTGCCAGTAAAAAAAATCATTTATAAACCCTGATATTATTTCTTTTATGGTTTGTCAATGTCTAAAACACCCATAAACATTACAATTAAGACCTGGAGCCTTTTCTGCCTTTTGACAATTGATTTGGAGATATTATTGCACTCATTCAGTGGTTGAGAAGAATAATTAAGCTGTCTAGCGGCCTGTTGTATTGGCTACAGTGCATTACATCTACCATATGTTGTAATACCCAAATTATATTTAGCTTTGGAACCAATGATCAAAAGAACTAATGTTGCCCTTCATTGGTTTTTTACATGCGCATTATTATGTCAACCATATTTTTTTATGGCCAAATGTTTAATACCATGACCAAAATGTATTGGGAGATTGCCTACTGCAGTGGTTGTGAGATATAAAACCAGTTTGGCACGTGCACCAGAAGATTTGTGGTTCTTGCTCCTAAATCTTACACTTATTTTTCTTAGAAAAGTAAAGGAAGTTACTAGGGTCGCTAGATTCAGATTGGCATTGGGCCCTGCTTTTCGATAATTAGGATTTATTGACATCGTTTGACTTTTTGTGCTTGAACATGTTGTCTGTGCATGCTATCATGAAATGTTTCCCCTTTTACTTTGGAGTATGAACATACGTATCATGAGCTTGTAGCACAATCTGTAAGTGTTTACTGTGGAACCTTAAAGGTTGTTATCACATAACCATTCCAAAAAAAAAAACACAGAATTAAACACTACTGTAGTACTATGAGACCTTCATTTTCTGTATACCACAATTTGTAAGAACATACACACTAGGAAACTAGATATTTGTATATATTAATATGGGAATTGATAGGGATAGTGATGTTTTTTATAACAAGGGACACCGTGCTTGTCTTTTTGTTCAATTGTCATCACCTAATTGGTGAAAAAGGTATATTGGTATCCCTATCAATTCCCTATTAAAATTGCTTTTGTGTACTCACTGATTTCTTGTACCTTTTATGCAAACTTATTTGTACTTATTTTCCATTTTTGGGGGAGAACTCCGTTGCACTCTTTCTAATAGAGGTATTTTTGCTGAGTCCTTGCTACTTTGGTTTTTAAACAGCAAATGACACTGATCAAAGCTCAAGCAGGGGTTAAAAACAACATGAGAAGGTTGAACAAGAGCATAATCCAACAGGGCTCAAACCATGTCATGCATGTTGTCCTTTTTGCGCTCCTTTGTTTCTTTGCAGTCTACCTTTGGTCCAAAATTTCTAGGAGATGAGATCAAGGCTATTTCAATCCTAAAACTGAAAGGCGGTGACCATTAGTTACTTCTGCAAGTGTACTCACTTAGAGCCGGGGCTATTTGTGATTCTTGTTTTCTAAAGCTCTGTTGTCAGATAAAGGTTTGTCGTAAAGCATCCTCGAACAGATACAGCTAGAAGTGTTACAATGCCAGCGCGTCCTCTCTCTCCATCTGATCTCTGTTTACATTGCTTTCAACTTGACTCCATTATTGTAATTACAATCAAACAATCAATACATTTTAGCTAACGTCCCGTTATGGTGTTTAAACCTCTTTTACTTCTGACATTCAGGACAACAATGGTTCCTTTTCTCTATGATCTTCTCATGGGAGAAATGAATTGGCTTTCAGTGAAATCTCACTCAACTAGTCCCCCATCATGCTAAATTTTGCTCTCATCTAATTACTTTACCCCCATGCCTGCCTTTTATGTTGGTTGCTTAATCAAGTGTGATTTTTTTTCATCGAGAGAGAGAGAGAGTCATTGGCTTCTTCTCTTCGTCTCTATAGATGGCTCATTAAAAATAGATGTCCACGGATCCAAATTCTCTTCACCCTAAGAAACAGCGGACCATTTTGATGTTTCCTACATTTATTTGCGAATAATAAAATTAAATTTTGTTAGATTGACAAGCCACCTTTCGTCTCTCTCAAAAAATAAACAAGTAAATAAATGAAATGGGGAGCTCTATTGTTTGGGGAACTCGGTCTTTTGGTTCTCAAGAAGGAATTGTAACTCCTTGAGATCCTCCCGCCACCAAAGCATTGCTCGTCGGTGAGATGATGGCCGTATGTTGGAAAGAGAATCAATCCAATCCCTTGACCCATGAGAGCAGTTCAGGTGCCATAGAAAGGATGGATTTGGAAAGAGAATCAATCCAATCCCTTGACACATGAGAGCAGTTCAGGTGCCATAGAAAGGATGGATTTGGAAAGAGAATCAATCCAATCCCTTGACACATGAGAGCAGTTCAGGTGCCATAGAAAGGATGGATTTGCAGCTGAGGAAGAGGACCCTCTTTGGCTGTTGGTGGACTGCAAGGGTTCTCTACGATGATAGAAACAAGACCGATAGGCCCATGTTTGGGTGAGTCTAATCCCGTCGCTAGGTCGGTCGGTTGTGAACCTAATAGAGAACTTCCCTTCTTACAAATATACGCCCACCTCATTTGGATGAGGGGTAAATTTTACAAGAGTAAGGGTCACCCTTGAATGGAGATTACCCTTATCTTGTTTGGTAATTGCATTGGTAAAGTAAGAACTTACTAGAACTTACTTTAAGGGTAAAAAATCTTATTCAGTAACTATAAGCAAAAGTAACTTGATATATTAGCAATTTTATTATAATTAATATTTTTTATTAAATTCATAAAATAAAAAAATTATAAAACACAATTATTAAATAATATTCATTAATTAAAAAAAAATTAAAATATTTTTGCTCCATAAGTGCAAAGAGGGGGTAAAGAAGGGTAATATATTAACAATTTTATTAGAATTAATAATTTTATTTAATTCATATAATATAAAAAATAATAAAATGAAATTATTAAATAATATTCATCAAATAAAAAATATTTAAAAAATTTTTGCTCTATAGGTGCAAAGAGAGGTAAGGAGGGGTAATACATTAACAATAAAAATAATTTTTTATAAAATATAATTATTAACTAATCCTTTTAAGACCAATGTATCTAGATGTTTCACTTAATTAATCTTTAGAACATTTGCTAATCTCCCTATCCATACACACTAAATAAGAGTACAAAGAGTGGCCTCTCATATGTGTTGAGCGTCATTTGAATATAAGTACATTTTGGTCGGGTTCTTGGTCATCCCGCCAACCCCTGAGGGTTTTATATCATCAAATTTAGATTCAGGTATTTCAACAAAACAAGAATTTTTGACATTCTTTTCAACAAAAGAAAAATCAAAATAATCAAATATTCAAGTTCCAATACCCCCAAAAAAACCTCAAATTTCATAAAACATATAACATAAATTTTTTTTTTTAAATAGAAAAATAAAAACTACTCTAATATCAATATGAAAAAGAAAAATAATACAAAAAGAAGCATACAAAATGACAAAATAGTGAATACAATAAAAACCTACAATTCAAATGGTGAAAATCCAACTATATCTTACTTCTAATACTATCTACTAATTTGGCCGTTATGGGTGCAGAACAAAATTTTCTGCTGAACATGAGTATTGCTTATAAAATAAAAAATGATAATCATCCATAAAGTCAGTCCAGGTTTTTTTTTTTTTTGGGATGCAACAACTTTTAAGTAAATTATCGAAGAGAACAAGGAATACAGACTAAAGTTATCCATCAAGTTCATGGATATTGTTGATGCATTACCCTTTTGAATTCTCTTTGATGTTCTGGGTGTGGCGGGTTTCTTGCACGATTCTGTGTCACCCCCCTTCTTGAAGGTTCGTCTTTTTTTTTTTTTTTAATAAAATTCTTTCGAAAAAAATCCTCTCCTTATGAAGGAAAGATGCAACAGGCATTGAAGTAGACGCATTGATACCAGTATAAGTTATTTATCCCCTCAATCAGTGGTCAATTTGTAGGATCGTGAAGTCAAATTTCACAATTCTTCACTAAGGTGACTTCAACTTGGTTTTCATGTGCTATTGAGTCCAAACAATGAATGGACAGTTCAATTGTTCAACAACTTGATACTTAGGAGTGCTGCCATATGACAACGAAAGATTGAAGGACCCAATCAGAATAGATTTTGTCGGGTGAGTGGAATACCCCAAAGGAATTCAGTATCAGTTGGCACTTGCCTGTTGCTTCAGGAAGTAAAAGAAAAGCATCACAAGATAAAGCAAGACAGCTGCTATTCAGATTCCTCAAGAAATACTACAATGCAGTTGCTCCACCATTCATTTCGCTTATACATTGTACAAGTGTGCGAGTCTCCTCATCCCACTCGATGTTATCACCTTCCATCATCTCAAGGACATCTGGAGCTGGTCTGTGAGAATAAATATGTGCCCTGAGCAACGACTTGTAAACCGGTAAGCTCATAAGATTCAGACGACGGAGGATCTTTACATATTTTCTTGTGTCCTCAACACGACCCTGCTCCCCAAAGTACTCTGCAATGGCCGTCACAATTGAAGGTGGTGGCCTCCAATTACAACCTTTCAACATAGCAAACCCTTTTTTCATGGCTTCAACCGCTTTATCCATCTGCTTATTTTTCAACCACCCTTCCATGAGGATCTCCCATGTCTTATAATTTGGATGTCCACCTCGATCCAAGGTATGGTGATGTAATGACTCAGCCTCTTCCATCCGTCCTCTCCTCATGTAAGCACCAAGGAGAACGTTTGAAACTCTGATGTCATAATTCCTACAGTCTGATTCCCATTCCCTGAAGACTCTCTCAGCTTCTCCTATATCACCAAGCTTCACCAAACATGACAATATGCACATGTAATTAGCACAAGTGATTCTACCTGATACTTGTTTACTGGCTTCCCAAAGCCGAAGGACTCCATCCCTGTCATTAAGAGCAGCATAAAGCGTAATAAGAAAGAAATAACCAACACGGTTCCTTGTCGATAGCTTCTGTTCAGCAATTCTGAGGGCCTTGAGAGCCTTATTATTGACACCAGCCCTAATATACATGTTGGCTAAGGTGCAGTCTGTGCTCCAACCCACACCCACATTCACGTCATCAATCATTTCTTTATACACCCTTTCAGCAGAAAGAATGCCTGAGATCCTATCACAGGCACCCAACCAGAGATTGTATGAGAGAACATTCAGGGGTATCTTGTCACGTTTCATCTGCTGAATCACCAAAGGTACTTTTTCAAATTGATCTGTAGCCATGTACAGCTTCATCATCTCATTGAAAGGGTGAGGATTTACTGCCAGCCCCAAGTTCATCAGCTTTGACATGAGTGTCTCGGCTCTCTCATTGTTCCTCTCTTTTACGTAAGAGTGAAGAAGGGGAAGACATGCAGTTTTTTGTGAAGAATGGTCACGAATACCCTCAAAATAACTTTCAGCCTCTGCTAAGCCATGGACCCTGATAATCAATTCTAATCTGATGGCACAATCAGCTGCTGATATCTCGAAGCTGCCCTGCTCTTCCGTCCAAGTCAGTATCTGTACCATACAAAGACACTAGTTTTTCAGCACCAACACCTTGATTACCTGAACCATGCCAATTCAAAAGTAGCCCCTTTTTGAAGTACTCGTGGAAAGTAATCTGACTACCGAAATTTCATCGGAATTGAGTACAAGCTGATATCTGAGGCCATTTATTATTTGCAGTCACATGTGCAAATATAACTCATATGATGTAAAATGTAAGTCAACAATTTGTCGCTAACTGCAGTCCCAACCTAAATACAGGGCAGTGCTAAGGAAGTGTACAGAGTATAACGAGAATTAATGGTTAAAATAATTAACCAACAAACAAATCCAAGATGTATACATAAAACACAGCACCTGAGATCATAGAACCACAGCAGTTGGGAGTAGCCCAAAATCAAAAGTTGGTTGATCCTGACTCATACTAAGCACCCTTTTTGGTTAGTTAAAATGTATTTTTATAATTTTGGCTTAACTGACGATTTGATGGTGACTGATTGGACAGTTAATGTCACTTGCAAAATGTTATTATTGGATACTCCCAACCATAATATGCACATGTGCAGTCGCTGCACACTGTGTTCTGCCATAGTTATGCATGCTGATTCACTTAACCCAAAGACAGAAGTATGTTGATCCCATGTGTAAGCGCCCAAGTCATTGGCTCCATCACCCATGGCATATAAGCCAAAAGCGAACAGAAATAGCCCTGTCCATAGCCTGGAATTCCTCAGTGGAATTGGAATTGGAATTGCATGGAATTCAAGGGTATACATTGTAATAAAAATCCAGAGGTCATTTTGTTGCATGAATTCAATTTTGAGGAATACTAATAGAAACACAGATAACACTTTTTAGGAAGTAACTATACTTGTTGTTTGGTTATCTGGATTTACTTTCCTTAAATATAACTGTTTGGTTGTTTGGTAACCTGAAAGTTAAAATCCTTGTCAATCTCAAGATATCAACAGTTAAAACATCAGAATTCACTTTTCTGAATTACGAATCCAGGAAAAAAAATACATTCTTGCAATCTCACATTCCCATTTCAGACATCCAAATGCAATCTGGGATGGATTTCCTGGAAAGTCCATTTTCCGACTTCTCCTGGTACTGAACAAGGATCAAAGAAATCTAGGCTACTGAACATGATCATACTGTTTGATTACTGTTTGTTGAATGGGAAAAAATAGACAATGATCACAGGTGAAAGAACACAATTTGTTAGCACAGTTGGCCAATTTCCAAAATTTGGGGCTAAAGCATGTTGACAGTTGGAGTTCATATTCTTTGCCAAATATTTATTATTGGCTAATTGCCTCATACTACATCAGCAACTGGGAAAATAGTTTCATATTCCTACATGAAAATAGTTTCAATGAATGAAGGGAAAAAGAGGAAAAAGAACTTTTTTACACAATCTAAAGTTTAGATTTTCCCTTAAAAATTGAGTAGTTCTGCAAATATAGGTACAATTTTCCCTTAAAAATTGGGTAGTTCTGCAAAAATAGGGAAAATGAAAATGAGAGAGAAAACCACCTCAAACAAAGGAAAATCAGAACCAGAGAGAACTGCTTCGCTATTTCTTTCTTTAAAAAAAAAACAAACTTCATCGTGTGATTAGAAAAGGTAAATTTCTTCTCTAATTTCCAAAGAGGTGATAGGAAAGTAAATGAAACTTCAACAGCTTTTTAACAGAATCATTTTCCCATTCAGAGCATACAGGTGTGTTTTTATTCAAATGCATAAAAAAGACAGTGGCACAGAAGAGGAGGTGATTCTCAATGAGATTGCCATGATTTTACAAACTTAAAAAAGGGCAAAACCACCATACAAATCTACCATATTTTCTTAAAACGTACTTATTTCAAAAGAAATACAACTTCTCTGTGGAAAAGGCAATAGAGAGAAAATTGACAATTGGGCTTAAGAAGAGGAGGAAGAAAACTCACAAACGAGAAACGAGATTCTCTCCATTGTTTTCTCACAAGCAGTTGAAGGCTTCAAGATCACCATATTCATACAAAAAGCTGTCTATATTCCTGTAGAACCAAGCAAAGTTCTAAAGAAGCACCCTAACAACTCGGATCCTTTGCCACTTTTCTTTCTTGTAGTGGATCCTATCTATGACTAATCTAAACACTTCGCCCTTGGTTTGAAGACAATCCATTTGATACTGACTGTTGGATGAAAATCATTTTGCTATTGACGAAGAAACTCAAGGGTTAGGATAATTGCATCAAGGATTGAGCCTATTAAAACTTCTAGATGCTAAACCTATATCGCAGTTGCCCTTTGCACATTGTCTAGCACTGAAGCAGGTTCACCTTAACTAAGTGTAGTTTTTGCTTTATGAATTTTTTTTCTATAATAACTATAACTTTTTTGCAATAATAGTAGGATGTTCTAGATGAATTATTTGTTTAGAAACGTAAACAAAAATTCTAACTAATATATAATGTATTTTGTGTATATAAAAAATACATATTTATGTAATTCATTTGGAAGGGCAATTGCCTATACATTTTGGTGCTCTCGATCAGTAGATTGTGTTGTACTAATACCAATATGATAAAGACACACGTTAATATGTAGATATATTCTAAATTATCTAAACAAAGGAGTTGAACAAAATTAAGCCTGTACTAGGCATGTTCCTTGTGCCTAATCCTCATGGGCGGCTTGGCATCTCAACTGCAACTTGTGCCTCAGCTCTTAAAATGAGAACTCAGCAAGTGCAATTGGTAGGACTCACCTCATCTTGAGGACCTTCCAAAACCCAGCTTGAAGGAGTCGCTCTCATAAGCATAGTTTTAAAAAATTGCATCCTTTTCTGAAAAATTGCATCCTTTTCTAATGGTCCCCGCAGAGGAAGGCACACATTCAGGCCACACTAATGGGTTTAAACCACTACTTATATAAAATAAATAAAATAACAACATAAAACTAATTTATTGACTCGTGGGCCAACCAAAAGATCATCATAAGCAGCAGCAGCCGCCAGTAATCCCATCATCTATTGGGGTCGGCTTTATGAGTTTTTCTTCTCAAATTAACCCTATCATAAATCATACCATCAGTCACTCCACAATCCACCATGTCTTTTTTTATCCATTTTCTCCATATTGCTCTATCCTTCTAGTGCCTTCGATCCGTAGGTTCTCCACTCTCTGCATCGGGACTATATTTGGTCTTCTATTAACATGACCAAACCATCTTAAACAAGTTTCTCTTAATTTGTCATCATCTATAGGAGGCTATCTTTAAACAATCCCTAATAAATTTGTCATTTTCACTCCAATAGAGAATAACGAGCGTAAATGAGACAATTCCCTATTTTTCTGCTATTTTCCAAAAATACAAAAATCAGTCCTCTTTTTCAAGGAATACATTTCCTACAAGGGAGAAGGAAATTTAGTGAGGAAAAAAGAGAGATTTTACTTGCTCACCAAGATAACACTTTATTCATCTCAATAAAAACAAAGATTTTGAGGTAATCGACAAAAGCATCAAGTTTTACGGTCTAACATACGGTTGAACTTCATTGAAGATGTTGGAAAGCATGAATGAAAACAAATATAATGTTTTTCATGGAATTACTTTCTTCGAGTAAATTGACAAATGGTCCCTAATTGTGCTTTCAATAGGTAGATGAAATGGCTAATCACACTTTGTTAGATTACTTCCTTAACCAAATCAAACAAAAGAAACCCTAGAATTCGGGGGAAGAGAAATGATAAGATTGACCTCGAGCGCATGCGTGTACCGCTGCAACTTCCTCAGCTCTGCAACGATCCGAAGAAGCTGCGGAAGCGTCACTTTCCCGCCTTCCCCGACCCATCGCCGAAGCACGGCTATGGCACTCCGATTAGGGAACCTGAGCCGTAAGATACTGCTCCTCAGGTCGTTTCCATAGGAATCGAGCGGCGGAGATTTGCCGAGCCGTGTAAAGGGCCCCGACACGAACGATGAGCTCTCGTTGAAGAGAAACAGGAGCGGAAAGTGGATGCATTTGTTTTTCCTACAAAGGGTTTTCAAATTTCAGAAAAAGGTTTCAGACTCTACAGAAA